>CM060170.1:196960-796960 GCA_020352615.2 Yoshiicerus persimilis | reverse complement strand
TGGAAAGGAACAGAAGTAAGTAGGACTATTATAGTCATCCATAAGTCATATGTGCAATGTGAGTCACTTCATTATATTGTACATGGTAGCAGTATTGGCTTCACTCCTGCCAGCAAACATAAGACGTAATTCACTCCTCATTTATTACATTAGGGATGTGTTGGTAGGTACTTAGAGCCAAAATGACGTATAATAAATAAATGTGAGTTGAGGAATTGTCTTTTATTTGAACGTCCAAATTGCCGAGTGAGTGGTTTCTTTTCGTGTGGGTAGCTCTCGTCTCAGCTACCCCTTTCCTACATTTTAGAGACGGGCACGGCTCCACACTCTCATCCACTATACTCCATTCAGTCCAATCTTCCAGTCACGCAAACGTCTATCGGATACCCGTTTGTTTTGCATTAGATAATATTTCCAGTACTTTTTCAAAATGTGTGCATGTTACATAAATGAAGAATTCAAATAGTTAAATTTAGAAATGTAAATGTTATTTCACACGGTTTACTACGTTCTGGTTGTGGTTGGGTATTTTTGGAAACCCGTTTGAATTGGGAGAAAATAAGTATTGAAGATGTTTGAATAGAGTTGTTGAAGATGAATGAGATGGAGTAGAGTTGGGCTGTGGAAATAGTTGAGGTGTAACTGCAGTAATTGTGGTTACCGCTAGATAAGTATAGGAGGTAGGAAGGAGTCATTGAGCAGTTAGGATGTCTGTATATAGAAGTGAGTGAGGCTGAGGAGATTTGAAGGGAAAAAAGCAATCTGCGAAATGGCAAAGTGGAGATATTATAATTCATCGGTGTTGCGTTAGTTTTGGTTTTGATGGATTGATGTGATGGCTAAATGAGTGAAGTGTTTATAAGGTGAGTGTCTGCAGATAGGTAGGGATAGCGATAGGTTGGTCACACAGAGTGTGTAGCTCAGTGGGTAGGATGAAAATAAAGGCAGGGATGTGTAATGGGCTAATGTGCATGCATAACAATATTACACTTATTCTCTTATTTATTTTGCTGTGTTGTGCCTACTGACTCTGGGCCGAGATTAGGCGTTTAGATTACACTTTAGGTAATGTGCTGTGGAATTAGGGAGACTCAGTGCTCACCCCATCAGTCATAGTTACAGGAGGAATCTACTTGTGTCTGTGCTTTGTATGCACTGTGTGTTCTGATTATCGATGGCAGAGGCAGGTTTGTGTAAAAGTGTAAGTACATCGTATGTGTAACATCAGTATATGTATGTGAGACTGAGATTGAGTGAGTGCCACAGTCAGTTGAGTTGAGTAACAGTAATGGAGAATGTGCATATCATTATTTCATCCGCTCAATTCTATTTGTTCCTCCTATTCCACTCCATTTCAGTCCAAAACATTCATTCCTTGTAGCTTGTGCTATGCATACTTATTTCTGACGCTGCTGCCTGAGTGGTCTTGTTCTTATTCCCATACGGCGTCCAAGGAACAATAGCCTGCGAACGCATGCGAGTCTATACTAATAATATCGACGGAGACGTGCACACAACAATGTAATGTTTGAAGGTGATAGTACGAGGTATTAGTGCACTACCTAATGGCTGTTTACTATACGAAGCATAATAGGAGTCAGCAGCGCTAGAAAGGCGAATGTAAATGTGCAACTGAGAGTCTTGCATGTTGTGGATCTGCTGTGAGTGTGCATGCAGAGACGTATGTTAGAGGAGATGAAGGAAAGGATTCTGTTCTGTAGGCAAGTCAAGTGAAGCCAACAGGTTTTTTTCCTTATGGTCAAGGGGAAGTCCCTAAACACATATTTGGACAGGCCATCTGCTCCCCTCTTCCGCCGTTTCGGACACTTTCCGCCGAGATTCGGGTCAGCTTTTTGGAGGGGCGGTCCGGGGCGGCGGGAAGAGTGCGGCGGAGGGGTCGGCGGTCGCGGGGCGCGGCGGGGCGGGCGGCGGGGTCGGTTTCCTCGTTGAGTGGTGTGGCTTGGAGCCGAAGATTGTCACCACATCAAGCAAAGCCTTGGAGGTCATCGCATAACGTTCTCTAATCTGTCGGGCATTTAGGCAGTTCTTCCCAACGGTCGACTTGACAGCTGCGAAATCTTCGCTCGCTCCCCAACCACAAATCGCTCTTTTTCGTCAGTCAGCCAACTTAAGGAAACCTTCACCCTATTCGCCTTTTTTGGACTCCGCATTGCCGTCAACTCGAACTGCGACGCTAACATCCAAACTCCATCAAACCCTCTTCTCCAATCTCACCTCTCCAACGAATAGAAATAAATATTGCCATCATCATTTTCAACTCACTCCACCGTTGACCATCTCCGTTCTATACATAGACGCTCCCTCCCCTCACCGCCCTTCCTCAATTCTTTTCCTCATTTATACCGTCTTTAGCTGGCCAATTAACCATTTCACCAACAAACGGCTCCTACGTCACCGATACTCTCATCTGCCACACACCTGCCAACAAACATTTAATTAGATGTAAAAATACCTCCAATAGCCACTCTGCCTTATTCTCATAATTACTCTTGCCAAATTAGATGCAGGGAAACAGTTTCCAAATCATGTCATTAATTTCTTTAGCGCAGCACAACACTCATTCCACGTTTGTGCAACACAACAACATTATATATATGGTACATTCTAGATCTTTTGCCAAAATCGTTATCTGTCTTCTACGTACTTTCGTTTGCAAGTGACTATGCCTTCTAGAGAACGTCAAAATAATAAAAAACGATAACCTACCTGTATGTACATACATTGCATATCTCTGTTCAATTAAAAGCACTAAAACTACATGGAGTATTGGATAATTTAAGTCTCCTTCCAAAAACGATTGATGTTAGCATCAGTTGTACATGCAAACTACAGCGACAATTGTTAACTACAGAGAAACCGAAGGCCAGATCAGAAATCACATCTGAGCATTGCCAAATGCGAGGAGCAGGTTGCTCAAGTAATTGCAAGTGGAGTAACTTGTACATAAAAGTATTCCATAGAACTGTGCTTGATACTCTACTATTACGTAAACACTGAAGGCATCCACTCCTATGCATAGTATTGGTGTACACGATGAAGTATTCACTGTGGGCACATAACATACATTATAGTATAGTTATAGTAGTAAATAAATTACACGGCTGTGTTCGTACACATAATTCGATGAGTTGAACAATTAGTTCGGAGGGATGAGACAATGGATGAGTTGTGGTTGGGAGAGCGAGGGAAAAGTGGAGAATTCCTCATTCTCCTGTAAGGAAGCGGACTGTAATGTTATGCAAGTATGTGGTGTGTAGGTACGCTTGATATTTTTGTTGTGTTTGTAATTGTGCTGATTTTGGTTTAAAGGTCGGAGATGGTCGTCGCTCCGCTGAACAATGACTCAACGCAAAGCATGATGGATTCGGCCAGGGTGGGACTTGACTACATTGTTGAAAACGGAGATTATGTCCAAAAACTAGCATCCGGTAACAACCAATCCATTCTCTCGCTAATTTCTTGCTCAATTCTTGCTTAAGTCATGACGTCATTTCACCCAATTAAAGCACCCACTCATCAACACCGCTTGTAATGTCACTAACACTATCTCTCGCAACACACTTACCCTTAAGTCCATTAAACTATCGTCTCCCTAATGCACACATCACTAATGTCCTAATAATACTTTCCTCCACCTCGGCTACACTTTTCCTCTTCAACACCAATTCACTTCTACTACGCCAATTCATCTGCAGGGGCTATCCGTCCATTAGCTACGGCCATCCAAACAGAAAAACTAATTCTGAGCTATCAGCGCCTCACTTTCAGTTTTTTTCCTAAAGTCAAATTCAAATTACAAGGGTTCAAATTACCTACTATACTATTTCCTTTGGCGGGCTGCTAATTTTCTTCCCGAAACCTATCTAGACACGAGGACATTCCTTTTCGGTATATCTCTTCTACTTATGAATGAGTAGAATAGAAATGCTAATTCATTGTCATTACAAAGTATTAAATGCCAATTCGCTATTGATGCTCTTTTGTATATTTATTTCTAACAATTGACAATCGACTTGCTTTCAATGTCATCTTATTAGTCGCAACGCAGAATTGATAATGAACAACCGACTTGGACTTCCGTTTCTGTCTCTCGCGCATTCTAATTTTACTTTGGCTTTATCGGCTTGCAATCTTTAGAAACCACTCTCAGTGTTTACACACCCCAATGTTACTTTCGTCATTGACATTTTATGTCAATCAATGCCTCCTTCCAAAAGCATGGATACTTACTCTCTATCTTCTACCCAACTATTTTTTAACAAATTGCGTCATAATAACTAGTTTACAATAAGTAGGTTCTAAGTATACTTATACGCGGGACAAGATATTGTTAACAAATTATTCAATATTTAATATGCAAAACAAAATAAACTTTATGTAAATATTAGTAATACAGTTTTAGGTCAGGAAGAATTCAGAACATGTATCGTGTGCTATTCATTTTTTAATCAATCTTGTTATGTTTTTATTTACTTCATTATGGGCATATATGCAGGTAGGTATACTTTCAGCATTGTGTTACAACTTATGCTGAAAATCTTATCAGTTGAATGCTTATCTAGTAATATTTACATAAACTTTTGTAAACACGCAGACATCAATTTTCTTTTAATTCCTTAGCTTATGAATTTTGAACAGTGACAAAGCAATTTATTGCGCAGACAGGGAAATAGCTTCGTATAAAGCATTAATTTAATACGTAGCAATAAGTTGAACAGTTCTTTTACAGACCATTAATTAGTTTAAGGGCAAATGTTGCAGTTTGCTGTTAAAGTTCTCATGTTTTCCAAATATCGCCATGAATCCTGTTTCACAATAGTATAATTTAGTGGATAAACAGATTTAATTAACTGTTTAGCTGATGTCGAACGTTTATTTCTGATTTTATGTGTAGTTTATGATTGGATTAGAACTACTTGAAATGCAGCTGGGAATGAGTGAGGAGCATTTAATAGTTCTTCTGTTTTTTGCACTGTGTTCCGAAGCAGTAAGCGTTGTGTGGTGGTTGGGGAAGAATCAAGAAACGTGTATTTGAATTGACAATGGATTGTGAGCGTGAGCATAAAAGATCATAAAATCCTAATAACCTCCACAGATGACAGAGCAAAAGAAGGCAAGAGTCAAGATTGACTAAACGCAAGGGATCATTCAAAATCGACGTTGATTTTCGAATGTTCATTTGGGAGGGAGGGTCAATTTCGTTTTCTCGTAGCACACTAACACAATTCTGTCAATCTTGGTAAATAGCGAAAGGGTTCTACAGAGAAGCGATGTTCATGCATTATACATTTAGACTCTCCTTTACTTATTCCTCACTGTATTGTGCTACGACTATTTAAAATAGTTTGGATGCTTATTAAAGATAACGAAAGGAAGACTACCTAAGGAAATAGTTTGAGTGTGCAGAAAGACCCATAAAACACAATAAGTTGCAGTGCAAGGCAATCTGCCATTGGAACTCTGGCAAATTGAAATGAATTGCTTCCTAGGCTTTCGCTAAGTTACAATTGCACGATCGGCGAACGTAGTACTTAGGTACACATAACTACATTACATTATTCGCTTATCCACTACTGCTTTTTGTCGACTCTATTATTATGCAAAATCTATTGATCAGTTCCTATTGTGATTGGTCACACAACAATACAATTATTTTATTGCACGACTTTATGAAGACTGAGTTAACGAAGTCAGGAGGCATTCGACACCGTTGACTCTCAACACAATTAACCATTATTCGCTACCTGCAAATAGTCCACACATTCGCACAACAATTAAGCGTCTCAAGTTGCGTCCACAAACACTCACTAAGCAATTCATCTTTCGCCGTGCTCCTGTTAACCAATTCCTCCACACCACATTTCAAATTACCTACTTGGCCAATCTGCCCTTGCCTCATTATTTAGCATCGAGTCTTAGGTTTGTCCACACTTCAAAATAATCTAGTGGCCTGAAACGCTATAGCAAGTCTGCAGGCACAACTGAAGAAGAACCTATATGGCCTAACCTCCATTAAATGGTCGCTCCGTTATGCTTGCAAATTCATTTCGTCCGCAATGTGATTAGTGGAGATAAGTAGTGGAACTTTATAGCCAATGTATTCAGTGTTTAGGGAGTATTTCTGCATATGTAGTCTTTATTCGGTTTCGCTAAGTCTGTCCACAGTCTTCCGTCCTTAGTATTTATGTTCCGTCCGCTAGCTCTAGCTAAATTGGGAGTACCTCACAAAAATTACTTAAACAGCGTCAATGTTTACAATGCAAAATGTAAATGATAGAACCCACCATAAATATTAACTCTACTTGTGTTTATTCATTATCCACACAATTATTCTTTCTATGGTGCTATTGCTATACCGTATTTAAATGTCAGTGGGGATTTAAGTGTGGTAGGCACTACTGAGGCATGGCAAATCATTCAATGAGCTACCCCACTCACCAATACAGTGAAACAAAAGCAAATACAAATGAAAAATAGGTAAGACTCGTAGTCACAACATATCACCAATAGAACAAAATGCAAACAAAATTGGATGGGGTAAATGTATTGAATTAAACTTTCGATCTCGCTACGTATTAATATTTTTATCTAATCGTATGCATTACATAAAGGTGGTGCAATAAGAAACGTAAGTGCGAATACTGAGAATATATGCGAGAAAGAAAACCAAGCCTTTTAATTTTTTAATTTTCCATATTGTCTGGTGTTTTGTGAACGCAAGGTGGTAATGGTTAATAAATGGTAAGGTGATGTCTGGGCAGTAGGGAGGGATTCTGGCGATGTGGGTGATTGCATTTAGCTGTGGACAGTGAGTTGTGAATATAAATCGTAAGAATCATAATCATAATAATAATAACATGATTTGTTGGAGAGAAAGGCAAGAAATTTATGAGGTGCACTCCAAAAAAGCAAAAGAGAAACAACAGAGACAGACACTGCACAATACACAAATAAGAAAATTGGGATTACCTATGGACTGCTTATAATAGTAAAGCTGAGCATAGCGAGAAACCCAAAGTGACTTAATGGCAAGTGTTGCAGATGCAGCCTTAGTGCGGAGAGAGCTGATAGTGTTGACTTGGTGTTTGGCTGAGATGGACAGAAATTGTGGATGCGAAGCCAAGTTGTGTTGGGAGTTGGTGAGGAGATGTGTTAGGATAAGCCTCATCTGCCCGTCTACAACGCACATAGCTAATTGCTTAACACACACCTGTAGAACATGAACCATAGTCATTAACTAGAAACTTTGTACATAATATTAACTATTATCCATGCAAAACAGTCTGAAAAACACTCTTAAGTACAAGGCGTGAGACAAACTACAAATGTGTACACATCCATGCCACAACAAATAAGGCCAAAACATGAGAATCCCTTAAACTCTCCAACGGAATTTTAAACATCCATTACAGACACTGCACATTTCACACGCATCTACAGAGTACACCCCACTTTGAAAACCCTTACACCGCACTCAATTGTTACACATTGGCTGGCTTACTTTTTCAATGGGAGTATCACTTCAGCCAACTTAGTTTCCCTCTCAAACGCACTTATCACTTTTCTTAACCTTAATTTCCAGTTATTGCTAAAATTTATTGTTAAATTTATTTATCTAATTATTCTAAAACTTTCATACTTAGAAAAACATGAAAAGGGTACTATAAAAAGCCAGCTGTGCCATTCGTCTCCCTTTCGTGTGTAACGACAAATTTTCAAAAGCAATAAGATGAAATTATCGCCGTCATTAATTTTGTTCTACATTAATGAATGCTATTATATTTCCTTTAATAAATAAAACAAGATTGGAATTATTAATGCAAAAATGATAAACAAACTTTGGCAAATTGATGTATAAATCGGAATCCGATTATCGGATGCAGAAATTAACAAGGAATATTGTACAATATAAATTGGGTATTATATACAAGGCTGATCTCTCTCAGGTGTTACAATAATTCATGCAAATTACTTTTTATCTAATTACTACATTCATGAATTTTCTAAATAAATCAATATTATTTTCCCATAGGTGTGAATAAGTTTCTAAATATTATATTTTCTTGTATTATAATTATTCTAACCTTAGGTAAAAACCTACTTAAGTTGTAACCGTAATAGCTTCTGGTTCTCATAGCTTAAGTTTACAAGTTCATACTAGTTTTACTGTATATTATTTCCTAATTAAATTGTTAACACTATATATACCACGCTCACAATATTCAACCCTGTATTAATGGCCTGGTATTGTAGTTCCCAGAATCCAACTGAAAATTAATTGTCCTTGGATTTCTTCCTTTCTTTGGATCACGAGTAAACGTATTCATATGTTTATATTATTAATCAGGTAATGAAATATATAACAGGCAAGACGTGAATGCTTATTAAAAACATCTTTTATTATACGCTGCAATAACTAAAAGTTGTACAGTGAAGTAATGAGTGCATTAATGTTTATGCGTAGGCATAAAAATTCCAAATGATAAATATCACATGTTTACTATGTTACGAAAAAAACAGAGTCATGTTGCTGGCAGAAAGAGAAATAAATGCGAATGGGGTGAAATATTGTCATAATATTTCATCTCTAATGATTATTATTATTATCATGAGATATTAAGTGCTGTTTGTACATGGATAACTAGGTAGTCAATGCAAAAAGAAGGAAGCTGTATCTATATTACTTACTATTCATTTGTTTCTCATTTCTACAAAGGGGTCATAAATTATATACTTTTACGCATTATAGCACTGTCTTACAACTGACAGTAGACACCATTGAAGAACCATCGACAAAAAACATGCAAATTGCTTCAGGAATATTTGAGAATAGAGAAACAACAAAATCTAGCGACGTAGTACAACTCAGTGCAAGTAAAGGTGAAAAATTTTTCCTACTAGCTTGGTAAATCTAACGAAGTCAACCGAATCTAAAGTTATACTATTTACATTCATTTAGACTTTGTTTGAAGTTCGCTCTAAAAAATCGCTGAATCATTATGAAACGAAGAAAGAATGAAAGAAATACTTAGAGATGTGGAATATTTTGCACACTTGAAAAGGATACTAAACATATTAGTGATAATTATTGTTAAGCAGCGCAGGGCAGTTATTTGAACGAATTTAAAGCGAAGAATACGATAAAGTGCCTTATTTGTAGTAATTGGCTTCCAATTTTTCCGAGGCATTAGCAATTCTGTTAAGGTCCATACATAGCGCCTTTTCTATATCAAATTACATGTTTTTCGTCATTATTGCATGTTTATCTTGTACTTCTATCAGAATAAAAATGTGCTGGTAAAACTGCTATTGCTCTTGCCAAATAAGTATGCTGAGTAAATACATAGCTAATAATTTGCCAGGCATGCACTTACTTATTTTTATTGCTACTGTTCCCATTATTGCGGATTGGGCATTTTTGCAGACAGACAACTCTCGTATTTCCTCCAGTGGTTTTATTAGTATTTAATGCCTGTCTGTAATTGGATTACAACAATAACAAGATGCGTTTTGAATAGAGTCTCACTGCACGTAGCACAACTCATGGATTATTTATAGTACTTGCAAATAATATCAGAGTTTAAGTAGAATTCTAGCAAATTAATGTGTGCACGTGAAGATGAAGGCATATATTGTGATTGTGACTGCAGACGGATTAGGAAAGTGCAGACTGTGCGATCAGAGTTGTGATCCGTGAGCAATCTGCTGGGATCTATAAAAATGCTGATGGTCTGATGGTCTAACTGGGTGTTTCGATTAGCAGTGATATTGCCACAGATTGTTGGATTGGAGTAGTTAGTTTGAGTTAGTTGATGGAATATGATTAGGCCGTTGATGCTGATCATGAATGAGCTGACGGCGGAGGATAATATGGACATGTGTGTTTGGATGGATTTGTGGTGTCTCTGGGAGAAGTGGAGTCATAGCTGAGAAGATTGCGAGTTGATGGAGCCAAGTAATTCTTGTGGCAGAATTGGGATTTAACAAGAGAACACCCACGCCTGGCTAATCGCAATAGCTGGCTATTTTGGCTGAGGAGTGATCTCGTACTTGAATGTGGACAGGCTCTGAATATGTCCGTGGCAGTTGTTGGACAATGCAGAGTGCAGTATTTATGTGGCCCATTAAATGTGTTCTACGTGTGTAATGCTGTTGTAGGCCAGGCCAGAAGAGGAGCTGAGGAATTAGTCAGAACTACTTTGTACTCATGAGGCTTCACTTGGAATTAATTGTGGTGCCATAGAACGGAGAATAAATGGCAAATCATATTACTCAAGATATTGTGTGGACTGCATGTAATTGGATATTGTTTCAAAGTAGCAGAATCAGCGGCTCCTCCGTTCCTTTTCTCGAACATGCATAAATATCCATTCGGAATTATTGCAAATGGACTCTGAATTTCTCTGAACGTAAAAGTCGAGATTGTAACAATGCAATGGTTGGCTCACTTGACTTGACTGGGTCCGTTTGTTTATTTATGGAGTGGAGGAATGATGGCCGAGGCGACGAAGAACAAAACTTGTTTTCATTTGGTTCGATTCCATTTGGAAGAACGGCCTTAGTAGTCAGTCAGTCAGGGGCTGTTGTAAATTCTAATTGTAATCATGCATAGAGGTCACGGGCCATGTTCTCTCCTGTCGCCAAGACTCAGCATACACTCACATTTACACTTATTGTTTACCGAACGCTAATTTAGGCATTCTGCAAATAAATAATAAATGTGTGTCCTGCAATCAGTCTCCCTGCCGAGTCACTCCTATCCACTTAATAAATGTCCTGCACTCACAACCAGTCTATTGTTGCAATCGCAATTTGTTCCGTCCGTCGCCACCACCATTTCTGCACTCGACCACCGCCGAGTCCATTCTGCAGGCCTAGGCCCCCAGGCACCCCCCCCACCCTCCCCATTTCTTTTATTTAATTAACTTCTCATGTTACACTTCTTTTCCCAACCTGGAACACCCATGCTTGCCATTGCACCTAAAAAACCGTTGATGCAGCCGAGTTGGAAAAATACAGGAATCGTACAAGTGGCATATTTGCTTGCTTATCACTTGTCATTTTATTTGTCTTTGTAAAAGTTAATGCAACCTACAACGTGACAACTTATCTTGCGAGCTTTACGATTATGTGTAATCTGGCTTTGTCGTACAGAATGGATTAGCAATAAAGGCTTCTGCTTTTTATTGCTCACAGTAAGCATGTTTAACAAAATCCTCTCTTCGTTTTTCCTCTTCGCTCCCACTGCCGCAAATGCAATCTCTGCATCTTTCCTAGTCTTTCTAAATGACATTGACAATTTTTAGAGTAATAAACGGACGAGTCGCTGACAAACCAGACAAAGAATGCTGCTATTTACCTTGTCCAGCACTTCTTTTATGCTGCAGTGACGCTCAACAAAAACAGCTTACTTAGTGAAATTGATAACCTATTAATGATTCTGCATTGAATTCTGTAATTCCTCTCCAATGCACTTCTATCATTCCAATTCTCAATTTATCTCCCCTTATGTACCACTGACCGTAATTCAAATAAGTACACTGAATGCATTTTAGAATGACTGTCATTTTTATTCGTCTCCCATGGAATCCATATTAGGAAAATCAAGGATTAGCAAATCGATCCTCATCTCTGTATAATGACATTTCTTCACAAGAGATTTAAATTGAATTTCTAATTGCAGTATAATTTTACAAGTACACCGGATAACTGAAATACTCTTCAATTTTTAACACTTTTAGTGACTTTTTCAGTTGTCTAAATGGAAAGGTAACAGTCCATGTATACCGAGTATGAAATATCTCCGTATGGAACATGAATCCTCCATTTATCAGTAAATTAATCGAGGGAGGGGTTCAGACAGCTTGTAAACTAGAAAAAATAAATGTCATAACATTGCATGGAGAGGAACGGATAAGTATCTAACCAAAACTAATCTATCTCTGTTATTTATACTGACTGCTAAACTGCAAACGCTTGCAGAGTAATGGACACGAAATGAAATGCAGCACAGAAAGAGGCTTGGTATTGCAAAGGTGATGCTGCGAGGCTAAAGTGACGGGCCGGGCGGGAGCCAATGTGGCACTACGGAATTGGAATAGAAATGAGATATTTGAGGTGAGCACCTGCACTAAAGTCAGGATGTGGGCAGACGACGAAATCGCTTTCCTTCCTCCAACTTGAATGGATTGGTGCAGCCACAACTATTATTATATTCTACTTTGCAGGGTGGAAGAAACTTTCATTCAACTTGCGTACCAAGTGGGCATTTAGACAGATTTGTATTTTTTATGGATTTACAGATTTAGATATTCAGCATTTGCCACGGATGAGTGTGGAAGTGGACAGGCAGCTATCTCTCAATGGGTGTAAACCCTTTACGTGACCAGTGTCAGCATTCAATAACCTTTAGTTATTACGCCAATGCGTTTAATATTGCAATATCACAGAACCCGCGCTTTTTCCAAATACGCAATACATCAGCTGAAAACATTAAATGGCTTCATTTAATGAACTGCAATATTGAGGGTTCGATCGGATCGATTGACTGGGTAGAGACAAGGATGCAGAAACCGTCAACCCATGGGTTTTGTGGGTTTTCGGGTTTATGAGTTTATGGGTAATTGGTCTGCCCAAATAGCTTAATAGTCCAAGTATATTATTTGATTTCCATACTTTTTTAGTCAAAATTAGATTAACAATTATTGTGTTCAGGTGCATTCACCAAATATGTTCACATGTTGCGGATTTTGTAATAATAAACTGTAATTAGTTGCATAACAGACCGTGTGGTTTGCATTTCCGCCTAGCAAAACCCAAAAAACCCCAAGACTATAAAAAATGGGTAGGGTTTTTTTCTGAAAAAGCCAAAAACCCCAGGTGGAAATCCTTGGGTAGACATGAGTGACTTCTAGGACTGACACGACTGCGTGACCTCCTATCCATCAGCGTCCGAGGAAGTGAGTGAGGGTTGTAAGTGCTCACCTGTGCTCCAAATTAGTCCTGTGCATAATTCGGAGAGGGAAATAGGAATGGCATGGAGCGAGGAAGGGACTGAGATTTCGACTTCGAGATTTCGACTGAGACTGAGATGAAGATAGCTGCAGAGAAAATCCCTTCGATTGACTTTCCACTCTGCAGGTGCTACTTATTAGGGACATTTACTCCGGGGGGATGGCTTGGGTGGGGAGATTCGTGAGATAGGGAGCGAGGAGGAAGACTCCGCACTTTACATATAAATGAGATATCCATTACTTCCATATTTGTATATCCTCCTAATTACAAAATGCATTTGCCATTCATTATTATTTAAGCGATGCATTTAGCTACAGGCCACCTGTCACCATTGCTGCAATCTTATTTTCATGCATGACCTCTTCACTAACGCTTTTAAACTCCTCTCAACAGTCTATACTCAAATCACATGGGATGGATGCAATTAAGCCCAATATATCCACAAGTCCCAGACTTCTTTCTCTAAAGGAAATTTAACTCTTCTAATTCTAAGTCTAAGTCACGAGGTCTACAATCCTTTATATTTATACATAGGTACTAAGTATATATAAATTGTGAATTATTTTCTTCTAATAAATATTCATTATTTCTCTTATTTCACGTCAAGTAGAAACAAATTTATTGTGGCTATACGGTAAGCAAATTCTTTTGCACTAATTATAACCTTGCAATTCTTTGATTTTTCATTCTCCGTTTTGTGCTTGCTCAACCAATTAGTTTTACTACTGAAGATTCTATTTCCTCATTCCATTTCCATCATATTTTGTCCTGTTCCCAGCACATATCTTTCACTGAACAGGTTTTTGGGAATCCTGCTTCATCGTCTAGATTCTTCAAGTTTTTCTCTGTAAAATACGACACGCTTACAAAATTTCAGCTGAAATAGACATTCTTTCTTCTTCCTGCTGGTGATGCGTAAACTATTTTGAATCCAACTCATTTTCCACTGAGAGATGACGAATACATGTTTACAATAAAAAGAAAATACACCAGCATGCTTTTGCATTTGTTCAAGTAGTAAAATATTAAATATGTACGTGACTAATTTCCTTTATTGCTTTTCCCTAGCTCTCGAGTCGAAGAATTTCGTTGTCAAAAAACAAGTTTTTGAATTGTTATCTGCCCTGTGTGTGTACAGTAGCGAGGGCTATGGACGAACACTACAAGCACTAGAATATTTTAAGGTAAGTATTGAAATCTGCGGTTATTCTGTACGTAGTGCACCGATGGTTGTTCAAACGGTGTCCAACTGGGTATTTGTACTTGGCATAATGGTTTGGACTTGGTGGACAGAGTCACAAAGGAGAGAGATACCGTTTCAAGTTCGTTGTTCTGGAACTTCGGAATGGACCTTCGTTGGAATACCAAACGGCCGTCTTGGCCTTCATTAATTGTTTCATTCTTGCTACACCGGAACTCCGTGAGCGAATCAGAGTCAGATCAGAGTTCATCGGACTCAGACTCCTCCATGTTCTCTACGACCTCAGGTAACATTCCCTTTCCAACTCTTTTTATAACAACCAACAATCTGTACTCACCGAGGGACTTTGAAGTCACGACATCTTTAACTATTTGGAAAATTGCATTTCTTTTGCGTTTGAGCTGCTTTCTGCAAGTGCATTGAAAGTAGTGAGGCACTGGGAAAATGATTTTGATTATTTTATATTTAGTTTCGTTCACCACTAATCGTACTGCTAATTACATTATGTAGTGCATTTTTTGATAACGACGCTGTTTCATCGTTTGAGTGAACGATGGTCTGAATATCTTCTGATAAATATATAACTGGGAGAGAACTCGTGAAATGTACGTAAGTTTGAGAAGAGAAGGAGGGAGGGATGTGTGCATTGAACTGCAGCGCATAAATAGATCTGCATAAGAGTTTGAGTGCGAGTCTGTGCATCCTTTGATTGGGACACGAGCTAAACTTGACCTGACTTGACACGACGCCTTTAGCTCTCTAGCAAGAGGGATTACTCAAAGTAGAAGAGCAGACGTGATGAGTTTCTTTCAGTCAAAATCCATGTTTCAGATCCCTCATGTATACTTTACAGTTTCAGACAAATGCTAATTGATAAGACAACTCCAGTTCACACTCTTCTGACCAGAGTCTGGAAAGGAAACCCAAATGTACGCAACTGCACCACAATGGGCTCACTCACTCCTGCTTCTGGCTACTGCACTTCTTCTTCACTTCTTATTTGCTCTATGTAGAATGTAGACATGTGTGCAAAATATGGATCTCAAAAATTAAATTTATATTTAAACTAATTATACTTTTCGAAAGCCCATCTACAAGCACAATTTTAAAATCTTTTTTCCCATTTTGCACAGAAATAATTTTCAGCGTGCAGATTTTTAGGTTTTATGTAGCAAACATGGAAAAATTTATGCAAAAATGCAACCTTTTTGATGCAACCTATATTTACATGGTTGATGCTGTATAGAGTGATGCCTACGTGCCTTTCTCAAAATAAAATTATTTCTGCCAAAAAGAATTCCTAAAGATTAGTGAATTTATAAAATATATGCTGTTTGTTTAAAAGGGGTTGCATGCGTATCCAAACTGTTACACTTCTGACAAAGTTTTCTTATATTCGCAGACTTTTTTCAATTAAATCTTTGAGTGAGTGTATGAAGGGTGTGTTCCATGTAGTTTCATTCCTGATTCAACATTGACATATTTACTTGTCTACTTATGTAGCAAAGTGCTGCATTATGCAGTGTGGTTCCCATTTTGTGGTTTTCTTGGCTTTTCGAGATTTGTAATGGGAACAAGAAAGGGAGAACGTGTCTATGACTCTGAATTGACGCAGAACTAAAATTAGAATGGAGAGACACGATTCACTTCAGACTTTTTGCAAAGCAAACAGAAAAGTGGTGTAATTGATGGAATCTCCAAAACGACTGGAGTGATTGAATGATGGAAGAGGAGACGAAGTGCTCGAACAAGTCGCTTCTCTCTGGCTTACTGTACTAAATGCTTAAGTCTCTCCAGCCTCCTTTGTTACTCCCCTACATTTTTAAATGCTTCAAAACGACTTTCGGGAAATTAGAAAGTAAACAGGGTTCTCATTTCAAACTGCTTCTGAGGAATGGGTTTCTACTGGAAAATCTGATATAGCAGTTCCATTATTAAAAGAAGCCCTGTAAAAAACCTGACTTGTACAGTAATAAACATCAAATTTAAAACCCGGCTTTTTTTTACTAAAGTGATTCAAATTCAATCCGTAAGACTCAAATATCATTGTTTTATGCTGCTTTACAAAGTCAACAATATTTTAAAGCTAGGTCATTCCTCACTCTCATTAGATATGGACATATAATGCTACTAAAACGATTGTAGTGCACAAAAGTCCCTCTTAAGCAGGCTCAGTAATTTTCCACAGATTTATTATTAGTAGACCTTTTAAAAATGATTGAGGCCTCAATTTACTCCGGTAATTTCTTGTGAGTTGTCGTGGAAGTCTTTTGGTTGAAATGAAGAAGTCTTTGTTTGCCAATACATTTGCAAGAGATGCATGTGCTGACTATTTTGTTTGAGCAGACACAGGAACCGAGAGCACGCGGACTTGATAGTGCAGTTGGATGTGTTCGACGAGCAGAAGGAGAGCGACGAATCTCAGGTGGCCCCGACCTCGACGTCGATCGACTTGTGCAGTCCCCTGGAAGTGTTCGATGCCCTTCTGCGGCAAATTGCGGACACGCCCCAGGAGGTGCCCTTCCTGTCCATCCTCCAGCACCTCCTCCGCATCGACCCCAAGGAACCCGTCTCCGATTTGATTTGGGACTCGACGGAGCGACTCGTCCATCGAGCCACTCTCCTCGAGTCCTCCGAAGATGCCCGCCGCCTCCTCAAGTCCCCCAGCCACGCCAAGTCTCTCCACAAACTCAAAGGTTCGTCACCCTCCCTTCTTTTGTATTGCTCTGCTCTGACACTTGTGAACCCTTAGGTGGAGAGAGATGCAGCTGCACCTGCCACCTCAAGGACCGCAAAGGATCTCTTTCGGTGGCAGAGGGCACTCCCGTGAGCCCTGGGGGAGGACCTGCGCCTCCCCCGCCGCCGCCGCCACCGCCTCCGGCCATGGGAGGTCCACCACCCCCTCCGCCACCCGCCCCGATGGGAGGCCCGCCCCCTCCTCCGCCCATGAACAACGGGTTGGTGCCCAAGTGCCCCGTGGGCGGGGGCGGGGCGAAGGAGGAGATTCCGCAGTTGCCACAGCAAGCCATTCCGATGCCCAAGTCAAAAATGAGAACAGTGAACTGGAACAAGATCCCCAGCGGTCAAGTGCTCCAGGGGGATAAAAATAATATTTGGGCCACTTTGGCCAAAAGTCATTCTAAGAAGAAGGTGGAACTGGACTGGGCCGAACTGGAGGGTCTCTTTTGCATTCAGCATGACAAGGTAGGCGGAGGGGGTCCTCTCACCCCCAACACTCCCGCCCACACCAAAAACAGCGACACCGACAGAAAGGTTAACAGGAAGGACACGTGTGAGGTATTCGCCACTTCTTATTTTTCCAGTCCCCCTGTACTTGTTTTGTTTACCTGAAGGTTCACTCTCCTTTGCACTAATTATTTCCAGGTTACCCTGCTAGATGCAAAGAGGAGTCTGAATATCAACATATTTTTGAAGCAGTTTCGAAGGTACTAAACATGAGTATTCCGTGCGGGGTCTGCGTGGTGTTTACGAAGTACAAGGAGTTGTGTGTTTGTAGTTCGAACGAGGACATGATTCAGCTGATCGTGGAGGGGAGTTCCGAGGACTTCGGAGCGGAGCGACTGCGAGGGCTGCTGAAGATCTTGCCGACGAAGGACGAAATGGAGATGCTGAAGAGCGTTTCGGCGTCGGACAAAAGTCGTCTGGGGAGTGCGGAGAAGTTTCTGCTGCAGTTGATCCAAGTGAATGGCTACCGACTGAGAATAGAGGCCATGCTTCTGAAAGAGGAACTTGAAACGTGCGTCCATAATCTCGAGTCGTCAATCAATGCCATTCTGCAGGCATCTCAAGGTACTCCTTCCTTTTACATCACGCAACACTCACAATGCCACCTTTGTCCACAGTCCCATTGCGCTCCCCAAACCTCCCCTTCCCAACAAATCCTGTCAGCCACTCTCCTCAGCCTCGCAATTAGGCCCTCCACTGCCCTCACTCCCTCATCTTTAATCAGTCGCCAATAATCAAATCTACAATTATCTCCATCAATTACGCTACCCCGACCCTTTCTCAGCTAAACCTTCCAAGCAACACAAACCTATCTCTGCAATGTAAATATGTAAGCCCAGAACGTCTCCTTCCCATTCTTTAGTTAACTATAAGAAGATTATTATTACAGTTGCAGAGAAATGAAAAAGCTAAGCAAATATCTTTCGTGGCCGATCAAACAATCACTAACAATAATGCGAATGAGGCATTAAAATTTCTGAAGCGTGGTAAAATAGAATAAAAACGGAGAGTAAAGTTGATTTTTGTGTTTGTGGTCTTGTGTGTAAATACGTCTACTAATGAGATGTCACGTGGACAAATGCATTGGCTCTGAAACGCAGAAGATGACATAAAATAGAAGTAGCTAATGCATTCTGACAATACGTTAACTTTTTGAATTAAGCGACTCTGGAAAATCTAAATTGACAAAGCAAATGTTTACTTTGTGTCTTGCAGATGTGAAACAGTCCTACGAGTTTCAAGAAGTCATTTTCATGATTCTTGTTGCTGGCAACTTTCTTAACTCGGTGAGTCTCATCCACTACACTCATGTTTTTCTAATTCTAATAACTAGCGATAAGTAGATAAACCGCATGCACACCACAGATAACGCCTTGCAGACTCACAGAACATCGTGGCACACACGGAAATGGAGTAGACAAATATATTGAAATGGAAGTGAATTCTTTTTCAAGTTGTCTGTAACGCTGGCATGATTTCTTGAAAGGAAAAACGTGCTGAAAGTGCAAGTGGCATAGCAAAGCGCCATTACGTTGCACTTTTTCTGCATATTCCTCTACTCCAATAACCGTACATGACGTAATTTCAATACGCAGCTATCCGTTCAGCTTGTGCACTTTATAACTGTGTGTTCACTGGAAACAACACGTCAACATATTCAAATGATTGTATTTAGGTGAACAAATTTATTCTTTGTATTTCAGTACCAGCTTTTGTAAACAATATTTATGAGTTGGTGCTGCGTAGACGTATCTATAGCTCATCTTTCCCTACTCGGGCACTTCTCTAGAATAACAAACACAAAGAATAAGAAAATGCTTCAGACAGTTCTCTTTTTCATATTTTAACACTCATGATTATTTAATATGGTTCATGGAGTTATGCGCAAACTTAACTTCAATTTACTTACAAAATAATTGCTAGAGCTTCACTTTTACTTTCAGTAGCTAATTAATGGGTACACAATATTAGAACTATGTTCCTCAAAGCTTTACATTACAGGCACCTCTTAAATTGACTTCCTAAAATGATCAATTAATATCTCCTTAATGAATCTAAATGTCAGTTTTGATAGTCTTTGTTATTGGATTGCATAGTTATTTCCTCTATTTAAAAGTTTAGCCAAATTGTGCCCAAAAAATCAAATTGTAACTCAAAGGGATATCTACAGTAATATAATGCACTATGATCTCATTACTTCAAAATAGTTGAAAATGTGCATACAGGAAAAGGAGAATTTAGTGAGTGCTGCCATGCAAAAGTTTTCCGTGTTAGTCTTTTGTAGAAGTGATGTCTGTTTTAATTGAGTGGTGTGCATGAGTTGTGTTTTTGACTGTCTCAGTGGCCCAGTGTGCAATGGCACAATGGCAGCATTCTATTTTGAATGGACATTTCTGGTTATGTAACAATTAAATCGGAATGCAGGAACGTGAGATATTTTGCATTAGTGTTTGTTGTCCAACCATTATTGTGTAATTATCGCCGCACCACGACTGACTCTGATTGAAAGTATTCTGTACATGTTAGAGATAGCAGAGTTATATTAGCGTAGCTGTAGTAGTTGTGTTATAGAGGATAGGAGGATAGTAAATGGGTTTGTGTGTGAGTGAGACTTGCGATTGAGCAGGAGGGCACAGAGGAGATCTGCAGATACACAAGAGGGGAGTAATGAATGCAAATTGAGTGGAGGGGCGGGGTGCTAAATGTACTCGTTCCTAATGAAATCTCTCGACTCGCGCTGTCCCAGCACTTACCATGAGTTGCAAAATCAATCCTCAATTATTCTCCTCTTTTCTCCGCAATAAAATTGCACACCAATTATCACTCCCCACCTAGCTAGGCCACTGCTAATCAATATCTCCATCTACTACACACTACATCACGCTTCAATACCAATTAACTGTACTTCGTGTAATGCACAGGTGTCCTTTCATACAGTGCCTGCGCAAACAAGTGTTACAGTAATATCTCCAATTTAATCTATTTCCTAATTAACGCTAACCGAGCAAATCTTGACCCAAGCTTAGAACTCACTAATCTCAGTTCGTGCCGTCAAAACTCTATTCAATACTAAATGTCAATGTTTATTTTTAAATATAGTTTTCTCTATTTTTGTGTAAAATATTTGCATTAGATTCCATAAACATTTAGGAATGTCCGTATTCTATATTGTAGTATGTATTACCTATGCCAATTATATGAATTACTCTCGGAAATTGTCTTCGATTCTAGACACTCGGTTCAGGATGGGGCTTCCGACGGTTATTCCAATTTAGAAGTCATTCAGGATAGAGATAATAGAGATACCTATATAATTGTGGTGGTAATTTTGCAACCTAAGTAATATAAATATAGGTATGAAAAGTCTTTAACGATGTTATGAAACGCAGAGCTACGCAGTATCTGAACAATTATATAGCGGGTATTGAATTACACTCCAATTTGCTGAATAATGGTCTTATGTAAGAAAGACGTACGTAGGAGTCATAGCCGCTAAAAATAAGACGACGTAGAAAGAGTGAATTATTTGCCAAAGAAAAGAATTTTAGGTCACTCGCTGCCAGTTTAGCTGCTTCTCGGAAATAAAATGCACAGACTAACCAATATAGTAACTCAATTTTACTTTTTATTTGGAAACGTACAGAAAGCTTTTATGAATTTGCGTATGTGGAATGTTTTAAGGGTGGCTACGCAGGAGATGCTGCAGGAGTCAAATTGTCCTCCTTGCAGAAGATTGTCGAAATACGTGGAAACAAACCTGGAATCAGTCTCCTTCACTTCATTGCAATGGTAGATATATGCTTCATATTTTCACAATCCCCTGACTAGGTTTGTCATTCCTGGATTCAGTAATTATAATATGATTTGAATTATTAGCATGCAGAAGCGAGAAGTCCAAAATTAATTTCCTTTGTTGATGATATGGTGGCTCTCGAAGAAGCATCCAAGTAAGATTACTTAACTAGTGTGGAAGTGCAGTAAATTATAGTCCCGCTGTGAATAGGAAACTTACGTAAACTTCTCTTTACCCTAGAACGAGTATAGATCAACTGAAGGCGGAGATATTGGCTTTAAAGTCAAAAGTAACAAACATTTGCCAACAAATGGGAAATCCAGCCGCGCCAAAAGAGATAATCAATCAGTTTGGAAGATTTTTTCAAGTAAACTCAAAAGACATGTTTCGTTTTCTCATACCAATTCATACCGCAGATTCTCATTGATTGCGACGCCTATTGTTTTCAGGAAGCGAACCTTCAAATCTCAGCTTTAGAGGAGTACCTACTGCAGGTGGAAGATGTTCGCGCAGACCTGGCCAGATTCTTCTGTGAAGATTTGCAAAGCTTTAAATTTGAAGAGTGTTTCAAAATTCTCTATTCGTTTACGAATCGGTGGAAAATGGCAGCTGTGGAAAATACTCGACGGAAGAAGCAAGAGGAGGAGGCGGAGGCGAGGAAGAAGGCAAGGGAGGAACAACTCAAGAAGAGAATTCAAATCGGGTGGCAAAACCAACATTCTTCAGTAGACGACGTAACGACGGCCGCAGACAGGGTAAGCCAACCTTCCCTCAAATGTCGAAATTCCCGATCTACCATCCAAGGTAGAACTGATTTTACGTGTATTGGATTGCTTTTAGAATAAACCGATGGCGTTGAATCCCGAAGACGATATTTTCATTGCCTGCTCCCCGAGAATTGTCCGAAGACGTTTGGGATCCTTCTCAGACAATGCAGCCAACGGGGGAGCCACAACTCCCGATCAGTTGACTTTGCCATCCCCAGGTAACATTTCCCACCAATCAGTTCCCCTGGGAAAAGAGAATCAATATTTCACTTCGGATTTCCTGACGATTTACAGACACGACACCGAATGGTTCGCTGCGAAGAAGACGGAGTCGCGTCCCTTCCGACGAAGATGAATCGGGACTGATGGACTTCCTTCGGTCCTCTTCGTCTGGGACAGATGCCTCCAGAGAAAGGAGGCCTGGGGCCGAGCAGTACGGCTCGCTTGACCGTTCGTGGTCCAGAAAGGGAAGACGCCGTCCAAATCTCATGGATTTCGTGAACGACGAAAGGGAGAGACCCATTTCCCCCGCCCCTCCTGGAGGAGACCACAAGGGCCAGGGAAATAATCCCACGGTTCAGATCGACAGCTCAAATGTCGAAGGAAAACACGAAAGTCCCGCCAGGTAACTCAATTCTCCCGACTTGCTAAGCAGAGACTATTCTAGTGCAGGAATCGTAATGGGTGGCATTTTCAGGGAGTGGAGGGAGAGAATCGCCGCGTGGTTCGTGGACCTGGAGAACGGAGGGAGTGGAGAAATTCCGAAGAGGCGTCCGCCGCCGCGCCGTTTCCAGAGACGTCTTGGTCTGGAAGCCAGGGGCGATGCCGGAGTTCGCGGGTTGGCCACTCTTCCCGAAGGAGAGGTGAGCGCCGAAGAAGGGAACCAAAACCCGAGTGCAGAAATGAACACTTACCAGAGAGTGTATCCCGACAGAAAGCCCTCCGTCACCCTCAACACGGACGTCGTGGGAGCCATGGAAGCCATTGAAGGTCTCGTCCTCCTCCTTACACCTTGTTCTTTCTATCTCCAGGCATCACTAACGCTTCTCTAAAATTCTAGAAGTGCAAGTTCCGGTGAAGGAGAAATCCACGTGGAGAAGACCCTCGTTGACGGCTACCCTTCTGTCTGACAGGAAAGAGGCGGAGAAATCTCAGGCACACACTAAACGGCAACTGGAGCGGGTAAGACTCGAAAATAGAATTTGTGACCTGCAAGAGCTGCAGTGTGGTTCTGTATGCATGCATTATGAATGTATGTGTACTGCTACAATGATGATTTTTCAGGCGTCTGACGGTCGGAGATCGCTGATCGGCTCTTTGGGAAGTGCAAAGGAGAACCAAGACGAAAAGCTAGTTTTGTACATTTCGAAAGAATCTCTTCCTGCCTCAGGGGCGCCGGAGGCACGGGGGCTACGGCGCTCTCCTTCCGAGAGAGAGGACAAGAGTAGTGACCTCGTGGAAGCCACAGAGTCGGGAACCAAGGAAGGGTTCGACCGTTTCGCTTCCATTCGCCGTTCTCGGCGCTACAAAAAGGGACCAGATGCTTCTCCTGTGGTCATCAGGAAAGAGGCGACCGCCCCAAAATTCGTTTCGAAGGTGGACATTTCTTCTGGGGACGTGGTTCCCACTCCGACTGCGGACACGAAACCAGAGTCCTCGAGTACACCGTCGAGCCATGCCAACCTCAGGGCTCCGGTGACTCGTCTACGTCAAAGAAACGACCCCCGGAGTGCTAGCACGATCGAACCGAGGCACGTTCACTTGGCCTTGGGGCGAGCTTCCAGTTCCGAGAACAAAGAAACCCCCGCTGCGGCCTCAGTGACGACCCCCACGACATCGGCTCGCCACGCCATTCCCGTGAAAGAGCCTCAACAGCGGGAAAGCGGGGGGTACACGACGAAGGTGATGCTGAGCTCCTCCCCGGGAAGCACTGAGCGCGACGAGGGCTTCGAGGAGTCGCAGAGTTCTTTATCAGAGACGAACAGCCAATCAGAAAGCGCGCCGGCGGCCGTTTCGAATAAATCGAACGGGGTGGGACGACTGCGGAACAGCTTCCGGATGGGGGGTCAGTCGGGGAGCGACGCGGGGAAGGGCCGTCCGACCGGGAACCACCAACCTGTGATTGTGCAGAGTCTGCGCAAGCGCTCACTCCAGGAGAACGCGGCGATGGTGAAAAGTGCTCTGCAGAACAGCAACATCAACAACCACAACGGGTGCAGCAACGGGAACAAGAACAGTTCCCGCACTAGTCTTCAGAGTTCCCGGAGTTCCCTGACGAGCCAGACGACGGTGAACACGGTGCGGGAGGCGCCGGACGGGAAGGCGCGCAGCAACAGTTCCTCCCGCTCGAGCGACTCCTCCGTCCTCCTCTCCAACCACCACACGGCCTCCGCCAAGAAACCCTTCTCCTCCTCCGTCTCCCTCAACAACAACAACACGCAGAACAACCGCAACGTCAACGTCCTCTCCCACAAGAACAACAAGAACGAGAGTCTGGGCAGCAGCGGCCCCAACTCCTTCCTCGCCAACCTGCAGGCGCCCCCCGAGAAGGAAAAGTCCGGCCCCAGGGGCCTCACCCCCAGAATCCTCAGCTTCATGCGCCCCACGGCCTCCAGCCAAGCCAAGGACAAGGTCGACCCACCCAAGGTCAAGGGACTGTCTCCCAAGAAGTCTTTCAAGTGATCCCCAAGTCCCGCGAGGACCGAGAACCGTAGAAGCAATCCATCGGTCAATGGCGCCAATCAAATCTCTTGAGATAATCAGTTCACTTTCTCCCTTCCAATAACTTACTAATCCCTAATTACTAGTAACACTGTAATACTGAGTGGAATTTATTTCTTTAAGTAATTCAGCACATTTTTATTATCTGCCCAAGTATTAGTGACGAGGTATTCATTGAGATGCTTTACATTAATTAAGTTTTTATAACAGTAATATTTTTAATAAATAGATAATAAATTAATACAATACTGAAGCAGAACAGAATCATTCAAAAGCCACAATAGCGTACTAATAGCCTTTATCTTATGAGCATTAGAGCAACAGTATCTGTTTACGTAAGTGTAGGCACTGCAGATCTTGAAATTTCTGCTAGATATGCGAATACGTAGATTTTGTCCAAGAGCCTAATTATTAGCGCAAATACAACGCCAGCACAGAATACATGCGCTTTCAAAGTGCACCATGCAATTACTACTTACCATACCACAAAATATGCCTTGTATGTCTCACTTCCAGAAGAGGCGTATTCAAAGTGAGAACCAACCAGCCGTAGTACTCGCTGGAAAACGTACGGCATTGCAATAGAAATAAAAAAGCTTGAAGATATAAGGATTAGAATTTCAGGAAACTTTATTTGTTTTATTTTAATTGTGACTGCACTGAACAAAACGAAATACCTCGCAAGACTACGAGACTCTCTGACTTCCCCAGTTGACCTTGGCAATGAAAATCTACGCAGAAGTACAGAAACGGTCAACTCGGGTAGCTCATCGCTGTCTACGTAGAGTACCGTGTAAATCACAATATATGCCATGAGCAATAATAGTCTGATGATAAACATTATAGTCTCGTCTCGACTTGAATACAATTATTTAGTTAAATATCTCCACCCACACCCAACTAACCAAACTAATCATACAAAACCTTATACGACATAAATACGTTTATACTATAATTAGTACCTAAGCATCTTATTAGTAGCGTTCTAGATTAATTAGATTAAGAATAACAGAAGAGGTATGAAATGCGATTTTAGTTAGGCAATGAGCAGTTGGTGTGCAAATGGAACATTAATGACAAACAAGTGAAAGTCTAATGAAATAGGGGAGCGATGCAAAAATTATGAATGGACACCCAGTCGACGCTATTTCCCCATTCTAAGACGTTGTTGTTGATTTGCAGTTCTCATGTGCACTCCTTTGTTCAATTCTCAAACAAAAGTTGGATTCCTGTGTACATTTTATTAGTTTGCTTTCGTATTGTCAATTTGCTCGCATTATTCAAACGGTTACTCTAGACTGAGTTCAATAGTGCAAAACTGACATGGATGGAGCTGCTAGACTTACTCCAAGAATCCACCGCAGCAACGAATGTGCCCTTCTTACGCAGAACAACAATAATTTATTGTAGAATACCACAGGATATAACAAATTCATAACTACGTTTAAATAGTATAACATTCGATCCGCTAATTATCATATAGTTTATGAGTGCAAAATATCCAATGAGTCAGTATTTTAGTTTGTATTTTGCTAACCGTTTGTATTGCAGATATTCTTTTGCTCCTCCCGTCCATCAATTGTAAGTCAAAGAACCTAAGAAAGTAGAGACGTGGGCAGCAAAGCCAGTTCTATAAATTAGATATGAAGACAGTTATAATGGAATTCTGAGAAAGATGTGGTGGGACACAACGAAAAAGTCAAGTCCCTTAAGTTGCCGTTTCCTTGCAGTTCAGATAGCTATTCACATAAAATCCACGTAGAAACCATGCAAATGTTAGGTGCAGTGTGTCCTTTCTGTTTGGCTTGCACTTGGGTATCTACATTAACGGATATTATGTTTACCAGAGGAAATGAGTTGCGACTAAGCACAGAAACACAAAATTCGAAAAAATAAGTTAGATTTGCCAATGAAATTTTTGCGAGTTTTCAGCACTCAATTGTTTTGCAACGCAAATAAAAAATAAATCCCTAATTTTTCTATAGAATTTAAAACAATTTTAACAGTTTTAAATTCTGCAAATTGGGCCTTGAGCCTAATACTGTAGTCTCTTTGTTTCCCATTGTCATTTTGGTCAAAGGTTTTTAGTATCATACAAAATACACAAATGAATGGTGCCAAGCCTCTATACAAGATAAAAAGAAAACTCATTGCAACTTGGTAAATATTCTTAAACTAAAACTCCAATTTTGCATTGCTCAGCACCTTTTTGTAGAATTAATCAACACTTTAGAAAACGAATGTCTTTCCCCTTTTTCATAAATATGTTCTCTTCTCTTCAAAATTTGCCAAATTTGCCCTTAAGAAATGAAAACTAAATTACTTTTAGGCACGATATTGCTAAGCACGAATTAAATATTTTGTGGAGGTTTAGCTTAGCTACGCTAGTTTTTCGTGAAAAACTTTGCCGCAGCAAACCATTGGGAAAAAGTCGAATTTTCGGTTTATTAAATTAAACCTGACCTTATTGACCTTTTAAAGTTACATGCAGATTGTAAAGCAGTGTATTGCAGTGCACCTGTAAAGGAGTCTTTTAAAACAATCCTTTTAAAAAAGTGACTATTACTTAGTTCCTGTTTCTGGCCACACTGTTGCTTAACAATTGAACTTTGAAATATGCATTTATGAAGGCATTTTGATTGGTGGCAATATTAGATAGAAATAAAGATGAAAGTGCTAATGATAAATCCGTCTATTGATCTAGATCTGCGCAAAACTTTCATACCTACGAGTACTGGTATTTGTACGTGATTGAGAGACAGGTATTGATTAATCTCACATAAAATGTCACAAAAGGTTTTCCCGAAGTATGGGCTATGTAGTGAAGAAGTGAGATGAGCAGTATTTTTCATATGGGGAATTAAGAAAAACTAAGCAGATTCGAAGGTCAAGGGAGAAATCTTTTGTGTTGTCAGACGAGGACAACAGTTGACTTGTGCAGAGTGTAGGGGACTTTGGGCTGCGTTGACATCCGTCGATTATGGGAGCTGATGGATGTAACATGATCTGGGTTTTGCAGCAACTGTAGCTAAGCAGGAAATAACCACAGTTGTCGTGATCCGCCGATTCCATTTCCATCCGATTGTGGATGCATCCAAATCCAGATAAACCGTTAGCCTTGCATTGCAATTGAATGCAAGACACAAAATCCAGCCACAGTATAGAAATGGAATAATAATAATACTCATATTTTATAGCTGTTTAAATGCCCGCTTCCTTGAAGTTATATTATTTAAGTCAAAGTTTGCAGTAAAAGCACAAGGATTAATCATATTTTTTGTTACAGCTTAAAGAAATGTGTAAGGGAGAGAGTAATTAGAAAATAGAGGATTTGCCATACTTATTTGTCTAATCAAATGAGTATTACTATTTCGATTTCTGCCAAAATACATTAAATGTTGAGCCGGTTGTACCAGTAAACTAGTTTTACGTGGTGTACTTGGTATTTTTGTGTAGTAATGTAGTGCGCACACCTTAAGGAACTAGAGTAGTGTAGCGGATAATTGCATTGCAAAGGAGAAATTTTGGAATAAGAGTAACTTGCATTAGTTAGGGAGATAAATAAATCATTTACTTAATTCCAATTGCGCAGGGAATCTCTGCAGTATTTTTAGCTAGCCCTAGGTATAAGTTATTATTAGTGTTATTATAGGATTTGCATTTTATTAAGAGAAATGTAGAGCCAGTATAATGTGTAAGTGTCTCCTGAAGGAATCTTGTCATCAATGTCAACTAACAACACACTATAATCAGGCGAACACAAAATAGAAATCATTAGCATCCCTACTGAAGACTAAGATCGAAAGTTTGGATGCAGAGCTGAAGAACATTATTTGGTTGTGTTAGGAGTGAGTTCGGTGAGATAAATAGTTCGGTGAATTGGCTATTATGTACTGACACCAAATGGCCAGCGGGTGGCCACCGCAATTCAGAGCCATGCATTCTTAGTCAGAAAAGCCATAGAGCCCAACCAACTCCTCTAATTCCCTATTATCCATCTAATTCAAATTGTCTCCACTAACAACACGGAAAATTGTGAAAAGTGAAACCCTGTGTCTTTTAGTTCTACGGCAAACATTCCAAGTCACGTGTTTCTGCAATGACACAAGATCCTACTTAGCTGTAGCAATGTCTCTCGGTTGCTGTGCAAGCAATTGAGAAAAGTGTTTTTTAGACATGTGTGGGTATTATTGAGATAATTGATTGTGAGATAAAGTACGCTGTTGTATGATAAGACATGTGATTTGTCCTGCAGAGTAAATAACTAATTATTCGGAATGAAATGGATGGACATTGGTAGGAGTTGTTGCTTCAGTTAAATGATTTATTAATGTAGTGTATTTATGTGTATTGATAGTCTAGGCGTGAAATACTGGTAAGTGTGCAAGTGGTGTGTGTACAGACAGACTGGCTATTATTCTGCAGTAGTTTTCGTTGGTTGAGAGAGCTGTGCACTAAATTTGGACAGTTCGTCTAGCGAGACTTAGCCGTAATTCTGAAATAATCCAGTGTGTCTGTTGTGGTGCGTGTGAATGGTGATGATAGAGCAAGTAGATAGAGCAGCATGTTCAGGCACGTAGATCCAGAGTGTTTATCATTCTAAAAGTCGGGCATCCATAAATATATGGAATGGAGATAAAACGTTGCATCTGTGTAAACAGGGATTGACGTTGCATTGGTACCTTAACTGACTGAGATTATTTTAATTGTGAGTTAATGTGCGTCGCCGAAGCTGAAAGCTGCAGACTAAATGCGACAGTTGTGAAGTGCTACTTTATAGCAAGCACAAGCATACAAGTGTAATTAGTGTGTACGTCCACTGCTATGATTGCCTCACTAGATTATTTATTAGCGATTTGTTAATAGTTTTTGTACTAATGACTCCCCTTTTTCTATACCACACAAACACACTTCACTCAAGGATACAAATACTAACAATCAACCGAATCGGCAATAAGCCATGTTATAATTACTATTAATACAATAAGATTTTGATGATGTACGTAAGAATGCCTGTTTGAAATCAACTCCCTACAATAAGAACTATATCAGTTAAGCTATAGAGAGTAGAATTGTGTTAAAGTAAGATGTCCATAAACCCAACTACTACCCCAACCAAAAATACCCCTCCTCAAGTTCTCCCTCCTCCAGTCCCCTCTCTCTCCACACTACGCTAATCTTATTTTGGCATATAATTCCCTACTATTTAGTCCCCTGACTAGTTCAGTAAATTATCAATAACACATTATTGTTATCGCAGCCATTCCATATAATTGTAACCACTTAAAATTTATCACCAAACAGGAAATGAAAAATCCTAGTTCTAACTGACAAGACTAATTTTATTTTCGTTAAGTTTCTTTCATTGTCCGTGTAATATTTTAATTACCACTTTAAATCCATTCTAAAGCATGTACTTTTCATTTTACGTATTTTTTGTTACTTTAAAATGTTCCATTCACAAATCGTAAATCCTGTTTCAAAAAATGTATGCGTATGAATTTGTTCTGATGACAGTGTAAGTGTACAGGACTGTTACCTGGAGATTGTTATGAAAATTTTATTCCATGTGAAAAAAGTCGAAACTAAAAGTTCGAATTGAGAAAAAACTTGTAATTTCTTTTCATAAATTACAACTACCAGCTGTTTTTCCATTTTATAAACATTAGGATTTTTATTCAGTGAGTAATTACAATTTAATTCCTGCTTTACGGCACTCTAATTTTTAATTTCGACCTTTTAGCTGACTCATGTGGAGATTAGCCTATAGGAACCTCATTTGGGTACTGCCTACCTTGACTCACAACATACTACCACTACCTACTACACTACTACCTACAATTTAAAGGGGTACCTATTTAATTTTGCCATGTTTATTACCTGGCTTCGTGTTTTCCATATATTCTGTCCTGTTAATTTCTAATTTGTATTGGACATATATCCGCATGTATGACGAAGTAGTTATACCATTAAAATGATAAATAAAATATGATTTGACATTTTATCTTACCTTTTATAGAAAATAAACTAATACTGAAATATAAATAAAACATCATTTCTTCTATTTCTAATTATTCATATGCTACGAAGATTTTGCCACTGCGATAACTCAAAAGGACACGAAAATTATGTTGTAAATATATGTAATAGGAAATCCTATCAAGTTTCTTTGTGTACCTTGTATTAAGAGTACCTCAATTTAGATCAAAGAATGGATCCTGTGAAGTTTAATGTTAAAAAATATTCAAAGCATTTACTCAATAAAAATAAGACATTGGCACTGAACATATCACAAATGTTCATTTATCTTAAAGTTGTCATCTTGACATATTTTGGAACAAAATGAAAAATCCAACAAATATTTGGCCTAAAGGAAATTATGTCCCATGCTAAAAAGGCAATTTAAAAGGGGAATTAGGAGACTGCTGAATAGAATGAATGAATGGTTCCAAATATTTACTGATCAAACAGAATAATTCATTCATTGAAGCCATATTTTAATGGATGTGTACATTGAAGACTTGTATTGAAGTTTGGAGTTGCATTGGTGTCTATTTAAATTTGGTGGTTAGAAGTTTGCTAAAAGTAAGTGACGATGAGTGAGTTTTCTGCAGGCCTTTATGCATTGTAGCGTAGAGTGGAGCAGTTAATAGTTAATGTGGTAGTGCTTGCCTCCAGAGCTCAAGGTTGAGATTTTTTAAGGTAGGTTATTTAGTCAGTACACAACATTATTGCTGTATCTGCACAAAAGGCAACAGAGTTCTGATATTTCCACTATCTGAAGCTAATTGAATCAGAGGCAGGCTGAGCCTAAATAATGCAAGTACACAAATACAAACACAAGCTACGTGCACACAGGTATATCACAGTTATCTATAGTCACTCTGCATACTACTCCAACCAACTCTACAACACAACGGAGAAGCAAAAATGAAGGTATTTGCGTCTCACTCAACTTGAGACACTCTACTTTATATCGATTATTACATCTACAAACGTGTTCCAGGCCGTTCGGGAACCTTCACAAACTGCGTCCCCACTTTTCCACCATTTAAGCCTCCAACTCCTCTGCATTTAACAGTAGTTTAAACATCGACATTTATTTCCAAGAGTTTCCCATTTATTGTATTTAAAACATGGCAAATGTTCACTGATATTCCTGTGTAATTAGAAGATTCTACAACCGTAGATATGTCTTCCTTAGACTTTAGAATGTCTTCACACATAGGTAATTGAATTGCGTTTCTTTTCAAATACGGTAAGCATTAAATCAAAACTTCTTTTTCTATTCTTTATCCCTGTTTATGCACACACCTCACCCCTGCAGTGTAAATAGTTTCTATTTGCCATTCTTAGAAAAGAACGAAAAGATTGCATTTTTATGTAGTGGAATAATAGAATTGGCTGCTACAAAAGTTTTCAAAACGAATACCTATCTTTCTCTGTTTATATTTTACAACGAGAGAAATATCTTTGTTTTTTGGTTTTTGATAAATATTATATCCTTAATGCTTTGCCTTTCTGGAAATTTCCGACCTTACTAATGGAAATCAGGTTTAAGCAATTACATTGCATAGTGAGTGTATTGTATTGCATAGTGAGGTGAGTAGTCGTTCAATTTTTAATCCGAGTCTTGCATGCTCTGTGAGTAGGCTGAGTATTTGTGTGTGTATTCCAGTGAGTGCTGTGCTGTATGAATTACAGGGAAGACTGGAATCCACAACATTGCATTAGCATATTAGCGGAGTATGCATTAAGGAAGAGTGCCGTGTTGTGTTGTGGGTCTGTCCGGGGATAGATGTTTATTTGCATTATAAGGATACGTGGAATGGTGTGGATTGAATGGAAGTTGGATGAATTTCCAGAAGGACATCCCTACTCCCATTAGCGTACGCAACGTACACACCTAACTCCAGTTACTATTAAATATTAGACGAGCATTCTGCCCTCCTTCCCTGCCAACGTCAGATCTTCGTATGGTCTGCGGTGCAATGGATGTTCATACATGGAACTGGCTGCTGAACTTGATTTTCCTCGACTGGACCGTCAAACTGTGCACTCTTCTCTCCAACTTTGTAACCAGGGTGGGAAACTCCACTCAATTAAATGACCAACTCTATTTATATTTGGGTCCTTAATGCCCAATTCTTGACTTACAACTAAAAGTGTTCTACAAATGAGAGTTCCTCGTTTCTGGACTCTGGAACCAAGAAAACTGTACTTCTGAAATATGTTCACAGGTGACGACATTCAATAATCTTATGCATGTATTATTTTCAATGCAATTGTATTTGCCTTCACATCGGTTGGGAAGATACAATCTCATTATACGTTGCCATTAGTACTAGATTTGTGGGAAGAATCAACTTAAGGTGGTCGTCATCAACCTGATGCGCATTCATGCTACTGCTGAGATTTCCCTCATATGAGAAATGAAAATAATATGCATTGAATGTTTCTAATCTATCATTTAAAGAGACACTACTAAACCAAGCAACTGATTTTTCTTGCTATTTGGTTTTAAACTGTTTATTTCTTTCTCTAGCATTATCATTGAGCTCTTCAATTATAAAGTAATAAAAAGTTGTAAGACTGCGTTATGCTTTGTGAGGTTTGACCAGAGGTAGTCAATTGATGTGATAGTGCAGAGATTAGAGAGTATGTGAAGTGAGTGTATGATGATTGGGATGAGAGTGAATAAGTGAGGGACGGATGGGTTGCGGCGTAAAAGCGGAGCTGTTGGAGATTGCTGGAAGGCAGACGGTTAGAGGAGCTGTTGTGTGTTGGAGTGGACCGGAGTGCAGACAGGCTGGGAAGGAGTTGGGCACTGCGAGGGAATTCTCTGGAGTGGCTGCTTTGGCTGGAGTGGAAGACTCGGCTGGACGAGTATCTGAATGAGACAGAGAGAGCTGATTGCACAGAGGTGGCCGTCAGACTGGAAGAGAGGGGCCTGGAAACTGGACGCACAGCTCGCACAGCACACTCGACTCCCAGCCACACCGACTGCTTCGTTCTCCTCACAGACCTCTCAGACTCAAGCTAATTCACTCCAGAAACTCACACTATACTCAATACTCAAATTACCAGCAGAGCATTCTTCTGCCTCCATCCACCAGGATCACTCCTTCACCCAGTAAGCAATACTTACGTTCTCTCCGATATAAACACAACTTTTAACTCCCTATCCCAAACTCTTTTTTATGTCACCCGGCTAAAACACTATTCCAACATTTACATTATTTTTTAACCTCTAAGACATTTTATTACAGATGCTACGCATTCTTTCAAATGTCATAAATTAGGTATTCCGGCAACGAGTAATGATAAAATTGTCTGTCGCGTCAAAAATGGGTTGGAAACGTTATTTTATTACGTAGAAATACTATGACCCGCTTAACACCAATGATTGCAAGGGAATTGTCAAAGCAAACACTAAGCAAGGCCTGTGGTGCCAACAAATCTTAAAACTGATATTATGCTGGGCAAGCGAACATACAAGAGTAGCACAGTAGTATACAGAGTATCTCTTCCTTTGCCATATCCTTCTTCGATGACAAATTATAGGATGTCAGTTTTAGATACATATGGATAAGAGTAGCTCAGACACAATAGGTGAAGTAAATGATTTGTGAGGGAGGGACAATGTTTTCTGAAATTATTTTGCGTAGATTAAAGACGTCATTTGGAAATGGGAACTATTGGCATCAGAGTTCAATTCCAATTCTGTTAAATCGCAAGCATGGAAAATCAGAACCTTTAAGCTGATGCCCACAGGTGTGTCCTGTGTCTTATAATATTGTGACTGTTGAGTATTTATATTCCATTGCTATTCTAGCGTACGCTGGAATAGGTAGTACTTTTCATAGACTATTTGTTATACATTATGTTAGCGCCTTCCCCATTATTCATTTTCCACAAAGGACGCGAAAACCCATGGGTTTTTCTGGGTTTTTGGGTATTTGGTCTACAAAAATAATATAATATTCTAGGTATATTACTTCATATTCCTTCCTTTTTGTCTGTATGATGAATAATGATAGTTTTTAACTATAATTATAAAATATGCTCATACTTTGCAGGATAAACTGTAATTAATAGTACTCTGTATTTCACATTCCCGCCTAGGATAAACCCATATGTCTTTTAAAAAAGGGGGGTCGGGTATTTGCCAAAAGCCCAAAAACCCTGGGTCGGCATCCTTGTTTTCCACCTCAATTATGTTTGTCTAGCAAACGTCAAATTGCAAAAGGTGCCCCATAAGCTACACGATAAGTACAGAGGAGATACACAGCTGCACATATTATATACTTTCCTTAATGAAGTATTCACTGTTTATCTGTGTGTGGCTTCCTCAAGTTATTTGATCTTGAATTAAGCTTTCTGTTCCCATTGAACTACTAATACACTAATACAGTTTGGTTGTAGTGACAATCAGAATACAACTAAAGGTAAGTGGTCAAAGACCAAAGATTGAATAGACATAAGTCAATTTTCCTGCAAAACGAAATCACTTTCATTCTTTTTCTATTGAAAAGATCAAAGATTGTTTGTAACTAAAAATTATGTGTTCAGTTTGCGTTTAGACTCATTATCCCTTTGGCGATAAACCACATACGAGATATCACAGCGATAAACTTTTCAGCGATTTATATTAGCCTGGTATTTGTTCGTGTGTGCACCCAAGTTAAAATTCGGATCTCCTAAAAATGAATCAGGTCGTTACACCAATGACCCAGATTTGTTAGTTCACAATTTGTGGTTACTGTGTACTTAGGTGTTTGATAGCACTCATAGAACGGAATTATTTGGAAGCTAAGCTACGCATTTTTAAGTATTCATGGCATGGAAAATTATACGGCAGGAAGAAACTTCTCCAAGATACTATAAAGAGATGCATTGCAGGAGAAAGTAGAGAAAGACAAGTTGGGGGTTTGAAGAAATACTTGCTTTCATGTCATCAATATCTGGTTTCTGTGAATCCCCTTTGGCTTTGGCTTGTTGTGTTTCCCTTGGGTGTTTAGTATTGATGCCATAATTTGCGTTTGAATATTTTCCAGTGTGCCAATTATGATAATGAAGTTGAAGTTGAATGGAAGAAGGTATGTCGGGATACAGTGGCTAAAACAGAGAAAAGGCCGACATTAAGTTATTGTGTACTGAATGATTTAGCGAGTGTACATGTTTGTTAATGTAAGCAAAGGAATAATTGCGATGTAAATGTAGGGATGCCTAGAGATTTTGTGGAATTCATGCGTATTAGATTAGTTTGTGAGAGTACATAGAGAAAGAGAGTGATAAGACAGGTACGCATGAAATATAAATGGAGGGGACGTGTGCAAATTGAGGACTATTATGATATTAGCGAGCGTGTAGTAAGTGTGTTGGTAGGTAAGGTAGGGAAAAGAAAGCGTGGCGTGTATATATAAATAGACAAAGGCTTAGCCGGGTGCCTCCGTACCTGTGTGCTGGAGTGAGTGAACTGGAGACTATTAAAGCACCGCTTTATTAATAGAATTTATCATTATTTGTAATTGTTGACAGCGAGGAAGGAGAAGGCCAGGGAGAACCGAGAGACAGTGACAGTCGACTCCAGCTAACTGGGAGCCACTGCGAAGGGACTCGAGTGACTACACACTAAGGAGTCGAGGACAGTCCGCGAGGAATTGAGAGGACGAGTCCTTCCGGAGACCGTGAGCAGTTGTACTGAGGTCGGCAGAGTGACCACTGGAGTGACGACTGGAGTGACAAGAGAGAGTGACAAGAGAGTGACGAGAGAGTGACGAGAGAGTGACGAGAGAGTGCCTGGGAGAGGGGCAGGTGGGCGCCAGGTGGGGAAGGGGCGACTGGAGGGAAGGAGTTGGGCGAGCGGTGGGCGCAGGGGAGAGAGGGGAAGAGGCCCTCTCCAGTGAGTGCACAGCCACGTAGTAATTGATTGCGAGCAGCTCCTGTGTGCATTCGCTCAGCAGACACCGAGGCAGACTGACGTAGCTCGCGGTGCTCCTCCAGGGAAACTCTCCGTCGCCGCACTCACTTCTGCCAACGTTCCTCTCCAGTCGCATGGAAGCACTCTTCGCCAACAGTCACCACCTCCGTTCGCAAGTCTAGACCTCACCGTCCTCCGCAGACACCGCAACTCCGCACCCGCAACCCTCCTCAGGCCCCGTCGCAAGGGCACCTCCAAGGCTCCGTCTTCTTCTAAGGCACTTCTAAGGGACTTCTAAGGACTTCTAAGGGACTTTCCACTCAGTACAGTTCTCAGCACACAAATGAGTGCCAACAGCTCCATGGAGGCGATGGACGGAGGCTACTCGGAGGCTCGCTGGAGAAACTACCACCACCTCGTCTGGAGTCAGCAGCAAATCCACATGCAGATCCAGCAGCAGAATCAGCAGAATCAACAACAACAACACCACTCCATGCAAAGTAACTTTCTTTTCTCTAACTTCTCTCCCTTTCATCAGCTAGTCTTACGTAGTTAGTGCCTGCCTTCCACAACTTGTTATTCTACCCGACTCCCTTCTCCAGTTCCCGTCTTCATCTCACGCTGTCCTCACGTTCATGTACGAATCGAAACTTGGTCATTCATATATAGACTTCTAGTGTGTACTTCTCTGGCCTCTCTGCCTTCCGTCAGGTTCCACAGAATTCCCTCCCCACGGCACCACAAGCAATAATTTCTCTATGCAGGCCATGGTCTTTCGAATAAGCACTAATAAGGCTTCATACCAAATTCTATGCATGAATACGAAACTACTACTGAAGTTCATTCTGAGAAATTCTTTGCCAACCATCATTAGAAGTGTAACTGACACGCAGAAGTATGTAGCACATATGTAGTTTGTTTCCACACAATCAGACAGCCATTAAAAGATGAATTCCTATTATTCCAATCTCAATGTCCGCAAAAATCCATAAAACCGATTCTTCCTTCCTAAATAATGCGTAGTGGCCTAAGTCTTCTCTTTATCCTCCTTTTCTGCATTACCTGTATGACTATATACACCTTATTTCCCCAACAAAAATTAAAGGTGCTTGCAGACAAAGAACGAAATCGGCACCGATGCCAATTATTTTGTGTTCTAGAACACATCTGGGTTATACAACTGATCTCTGCGACTCAGTCTGTTCACTAATGATATTAAGTTATGCAAGCAACATACGTCGTAGTTCACTGCTGCGGCTAAACATGTTTGGCAGAATTTGTCAGGTAGAGTTCTGTGCATATTGTTGTTGAGGGAAGGGAAATGTCATTCTTGGCCAAAAGGTCAACCAAGTATTGGTGCCACGTTTGGCGTCACTCACAACGTCAATGGTGTGTGTTTGAGGCGATCACTATGGGCTGCAGGTCATTGCACACGACAATATGATATTTGATACCGCATTATTAGTATTCTCTGGAGCTGGATCATCTTCACCTGCGGCTTCCCGAGAAAATAACGAGAGTCATTAAGTTGTTTTCTTGTTTTTCTCTTATTTTGCTGTCGTCAGTTGGCTTTGCTAACCCACAGTTACGAAACGAACAGTTCTGATGTCGCACACACGCTCACCTTTTCCAAATATCCATCCAATATCCCAGTCTCGGTAACTTGGTAGCAAAGACTGTCGTGGAATATTCTTTTGGATACAACCCAGCATCACGCTCTCCTGGAACATTGAATAGCTTGGTGTATGTATGTTCACTGTGAAGGCACTCTAGTCTTACTTTCCACTTGTACCAGTTAAGATAATTGATTTCATTGGCTTTCTGGAGATCGTGGCTATTCAAATGACACTTTTCTATTTCCCTACCAGCAAAAAGTATTTACATAATGGAAATGTCCGTACTTTAAGGAGAATGTTCAGACCAAAGGAGATCCTCCCTCCAAAGGCAGAACTATTTGGTAGACATTCAAGCTTAGAGCTAAAGTTGGCTGGAATATATAGGCTCAGCCAAGGAGAATAAACCGTTGCCTGGGTGTTCTCTTGCGCTTTACCAGGAGTATCGACTAGAGAATTCCACATGGGGGATTTTGAACTTCTATACGGGACGTTTTTGGAAAAGCCTGTAACTTGACATTAGTCCAATTGGTCGAGACACACACCATACCAAGCTGGTTGTCTTGGTTTCTGAAATACAGTACTGCTTAGCATCCCGACTAATGCCAAGTTACAGGCTTTTCCAAAAACGTCCCGTATAGAAGTTCAAAATCCCCCATGTGGAATTCTCTAGTCGATACTCCTGGTAAAGCGCAAGAGTTTATTCTCCTTGGGCTCAGCAAACTTCATTGCATCTAATTTGCTGCGAAACAAATGATAAAACTGGTAGGAGTCAAATTAATAAAATTGTTTTAAGAACTCAAATTTCACTGCTGTATTCACTCAGGTTCTATAGAAAAACCAGTGATAGTCCGAATTACTTTTTCAGTGGGGTGCTGAACCCTGTGCGAACTTTTTCTGAATGATTTTGTTTACTTCCAAACTAGAAATTTCGTAGAACGGCAAAATCTCCATGGAGTAAGTAGTATTATTAATTACCGAAGTTAGGCATCTAAATGCCTACGTCAAATGGTCCGTATACCATTCAGGGTGTGTGCTCAAAACGCTTTCCCTGCAAACCAATTGACATACAACAGGATGTAACTTGTAGACAAGAAATAAATACTTTCCTCGCCTTTTCTTTAAATGAATTCCGTCCCAATTTAAATGGCTTTAATTAACTTCATTTTGCAATGAATGAATTGCCATTGTTCATACTTCGTGAAGAATTTCATCTATGATGAAATCGTAGACAATGGAAACATTTTCTTGAGTTTGAACTTCGTGAGAGTAGTATTGCATTAGCTAACTTTCAGTTTTAACTATGATTTCTCCCATAGGTATATTAAACCGATATTTGGTATTTTGCAAATTTTGAATCGCAATAATTGATTGCAACTTGAGAAATGATGGGCCAATTTTGAAATTAATTACTAATTTGACGAAAGGCTGTTCGTAGACATAAGACATAACGGAGTTCCTACAGAGGTTTTACATTTACCGAAATACAGTATTTATAAGAGTTCTGGGGGAAACAATGAAAAAATATATTCTGGTATTTAGGTATTAGGTAAATTAAGTTATTCCAAGTTAGCTGTGCGTACGATTTTTGTGAGAACATAGTAATAACTGAATGTGAAAGTACAAACAAAGGCAAGAGTGCGAAAAGGAAAGAAAACCTTTCAGTATTATGATAGAGAGGTGCCCCTGGCAAAACAAAACCGAATGAGATCCTATTTCCAAACTTTCGGTTCGATATTTGTGCTACACACCAGAATTTCTCTGATGTGAACTGAATATTTTTAGGCGGACCGCTTGAGATATTGAAGATTTTATTACTCTTTTTTCATGAGCACCCCTCCCCTGTAAAAAACCTAAATTCCCCCCCAATTGTGGAGAAGGCTAAAATTATTATTTGATGAACTAATTATTTCGTAGGGATGGAGAACGTTATAGAATTTTAATCACTGTAACTTAATATGGGTTTGTCCGTAGAAAGGATTTTTATACTAAGCTATTTTTAAGAGATGGCTATATTTCCTAAAACGCTTTCTAACAATTTAGTCCGTAATATGGGGAATTATTTTCTCTGCCAGTTTTATCATTTCTCTATATGGTACACTTATTGCATCACTTCTCTGTTCTGACTTTTTCAAAACATCCCAACTCTAATAGATGTGTACACAGAAATGGTCTAGGTTGTTGGGTAAGATGAAACGAACGCGACGAGAGAGCATATTTCATTATTCATCTCTTTACAGTTTCTATTAAGCGGAAGTGCTCTCAATGAAAAAGTAAACATTGCATCATTTGCGTAGGGATCACAGGGAAAGACAGAGATTGCGTTTGCACAATGAATTTGAAAACATAAATCGCAGGGTCCCCCTTTGCTCAGTTCTTTAATTGCCTTTCATCGGGTTACACGCTCTGTATAAGGTTTCAATTCAAATCCACCTGAGCAAATAATATTAACATTTTCCAACTCTTACATAAAGGCATTTGACATTGCCAACCTCCTCTGAATCTCCACGCTTTCATTTCGTTGCGCACCATTATTAATAAATGACTTTATTTGTTATTCGAAATTCATGGCGTCTACCGGTTCTTGTAATGTATACGCTGAATCGGTCCCCTTTCTCCCAAATGCTCTCAAGATCAAAATGGAGGAGACACAGTAGCCATGCACCCACTCAAAACAGTCCATAGTGTTCAACTTTAAGAAAGAAATCCTTTCACATTCAATATGACTAATTGTGTATTTTTCCTTGTGTATAATTCCTGGAAACTGTTAAAAGCTCTCTCTCTCGACATGTTGTGTTCACTTGTCCTGCATTCATCTTGGTCGGTTTGGAAAGCATCTTAGATTATTGCTCTGAGCTGATACGTGATCTCACAATAAAACACTTATTGTTATTTCACTAGAGGAGTCTTATATTACGAAACCTAAATTCTGAAATTCACAATAGAGGAAATAATAAGTGGTTGACGAATGTAATTATAGAAGCAATCATAATATATGTGGATTTTTCGATATGTCATTGAAATTTCAATGGTGGATTCAGATAGGTATCCCGGTATCCAAACTGTATTTTCTAGTAAGCTCCAAAAATTGGCAGGAGCAAACTGAAGATGAGATGAAACCTACGAATCTGAAAGAGATTCTTTCCATTTGCTTTCTTCATTCCTCGAAAAACATTGACATATGTATACAGCATGAATTCGGCCTTCATTTACCTTTTCTATATTTTCGGTAATTATTATTATTTGACAAGTTCTTATGCTTTGACTCATCACCAAACTTTATTTTCATTACTTTTAAACAAATTGTATGAAATGACTGTCGATTAGTGAGTGTTGATTACAAGGGGCTTTGCCAAGGGGTGAGACAACGTCTGCTTGTCTTCAGTGCTGGTTATTGAAAAGCAAGTTAGCTTATGTACTGCATAATTGACCCTTAAATAAATGTATATGGTTTGCTAAGACTAAATGGCAGTGCGGTTCTGCAGCCATAAACTAAGGAGAACGGAAGCTCCATGAAAATAAAAATGGGCTGTAGGCCTGTAGAAGCAGGTTTTACGTCCCCTGGAAAGACCGCAGGAATAATTAGATGGCTACTGTGCTCTATAAAGCAACAACAGCTTGATATTCTAATTGTCCACTTCGTTTCCCCTAAATAAGTTGATTTGGGCATTGAGTGTTTCATAATCTGTTTTGATGTGTGCCTTGCTTTGTGTAAGTAATCTACCTTAAGGCACATGGCTGTAGCCCAATTGCAAATGATTAGCCTTTGGTAGTGTCTGTGACGTTGATGGGCAAATAAGCGAGCGAGAGAGAAGTCTTAAATAAATAATTGTGTGGAAAGAAAGTGGAGTGGAAGGAATTCCCGTGGTGCGAGGAAAAACAATTTGCCGCATTGTCTCGCTTCACGTCCCTCACTCCACTGCTGCTCTCAAATTGGGTTAGCGTAGTCACCCTCACAGTATCCTACCGAATTACCCGCCGATCGCAAATTGCCCGATTGTGAAGGACTGAGGTGTCCCTCGGAGGAGCCTCGCCAACTGCGCCTCACCCCTCCTCCCGACCAGATTGCGGTGGCTGGGCATTTAGTCAGGACGATCCAGAGGCAGGGACAAGTCGCACAGAGAATTGGGTGAAACGACAGGAGCAGAAATAATTATCTGTCTGCACGCTGCATTCGACTGCTAATTGAACCTATTGTTGCTATTCAGGAAACTTGGCCAGAAATACGCAGTTGACGGAATGGCGTTATTTATTATCAGTGGCCAATCCACAGTCTCCAAAGCCAGCTCCTTGTCTTCGCGGATGGAAAATTAGAATTTCTTGAAAGAAGAAATAACTGACAATCAACCTCTCAGGGTCGAAGATAACCATTATTTTCTTTATCTTCTAAGACTCAGGGTTTCAGCTTTCTAGCTTTCCTTTCATTTCACTAATTCTGCATTAGAGGAGTAATTCTATGGTGACAACCCCAAATATGGAATCTAACCAAATTGTAGCTGTAGGAGGGGTGCGCTCTTCTCATTTTCTGTTCTATTTTTCCATGCTTAAGGATCAGATGTTAAGGCTCAAGGATTAGCTAACTCTGCTGAACAAGAAATACCTCCAAATTTTAAAAAGCTTGCAGTCAACCTCTAACCTCTTTTTTATTCCTCAAAAAGCAATAATTATTTGGGTATATTTAGTTTAAATTGCACTCCAATTGTATATTTTGTTCCAAAAACCTCCTTAGAAATAGAAGTGGTTGTGAATAGAAAACAAGAAACACCGCAAAAGAGGCGTGTCGCACAAAAAAGTCGGAAATCAAGAAATTAGTTCTGAAAGTTTTGCCAGTGCATCTAGAAATTCTTCAAGCCCTTTTTCTGAAACATAAATCGGCATTGGATTAATTCAGTTGGATTCATTGATGAATCTCTTTCCTGTGCCAAGGGAAGTTGCATTGTTTACCATAGTCATGCAGCGACTTCACTTTCGGGAGCATTGGTTGCTAGATGTTATCATACATGCTAATATTGGACATTGATAAAATCTCATGGCCATTGGGCAATCAGAAAAAATCCTCTGGTTTATGGAATACGGAGCACGATCATTCTACTCATGAATAATCCTTCAAAACTTATTTGGGAATATTTTCTATTACGTCTAGTTTGGTAGCATCTTTTAAGCTGCATAAAGCGACAGCACTAGAAAGTCATTATAAACATTGAATAGGAGATTGGACATTGAAGCAAGGCAAATACCTAGTCTAGCCATTCACAAATGAAGTTGAAGGGAAGCTGCACTCTTACTGTCTGTGTATACATATATCATGAAAACTAAAAGAATTGGACCAATATGCAGTAGTAATTCTTTCATCTCTCTTCTTATTGCTTAACGAATATGCAATGTATCGCGTCCTTTGTGTGCTTTTGTTATTCTGTCTTTGATAGCCTAATTAAAGACGTCTTAGGGTCTGAACCATAAAAGATTGCATTCCTAGAGTAACCAGATACATGCATGGAACGATGGAATGCACGGAAACAACTGTGCTACACTCAGGTAGAGCAAATGCAAATGAATTGGCACGAACACATCAACAGTTTCCATAGACTGTTCTGAGGAAACGTCTTACAAAGTACATTATGACATATGCCAAGTGTGTAAATTGCAAATAAATATATAATAAATATATTGTACCCAATGCGTAGATGCTACAGTCTTTAAAAACGTATTCGACCTTGAATGATCTGGTTGGCTAGGTAAGTGGACACATTAATTATCTGCTGCGAACACAGATAAAGAAGACCATGAGCCTGTCTATCTATCAGAGTAGGATTAAATGGTTAGAATTTCGCAGCCAACAATGAGTCACACCACATAGCATAAGAATTTCAACTGGAGAAGTCAGAAAATGCAAAGCGTTCAATGTGAAAACGCTATTTCTTAATTATTGTTAAATAGTTTCCCCAACCTGGTTCAGGTTACAATCCAGTTTCTGTAAACTAGCCTGGATTCCCTTATACATTGTATTTGCTGTACGCGCAGGTAAATTTGGACTTCCTACAGATGTAACATAATTACTAGTTTTACTAATTCTGCACAATTGTGAAGTTGCAGGCTAGAGTTGCGTAGTTTGGAAGCTTTTATTCCTGACTGTGGCGAAGAAGAAAACAATGCTGAAACGAATAGTAAAAGTTAAATTAAAGTTAGGGCTCCATTGAAAAGGACAGAGTGGATTTTCTTACAGGGCATTGAGTCTCATTAACGGAGTAGATCATTCCTTATTCTGACCTGTTTGTTTGTCGTTAGCAAGCTTAGCATAAAATCCATCCTGAAATCAATGGATTCCGATAACGACCACCAGTGCAATTTATCTGCACAGACGGGGAATTTTATTCTAACCATATCTCATAATACTTGTTAACAACCACAAAACAGATAACGAAAAACCATATTAATTCATTAATGTCATAGTGGGTCACACTTTTCATAAAAGTTTCCAATATTTTTTCTTTCAATGAATATACAACGCAGAATTTCTTTGCACAGTGAAAATTAGTAAAGTGTTGAAAATTCCGTGTTGGAGATAATTAAGAGGGCAATGTGCATTTTGGTGCGCAAAAACCTTTCATTGAAACTTATTTAGGATTGATAGGCTAGGCTCATTTGTTCTGCGTTCTATCCACAAAGGAATTAAATAAATTACTAAATAAAAGTAGGGGAATAATGATTAGGAAATTGGTATCCATAAATACTTTTTAGCACTGGATATAAAGCAAGTAAAAATATTTAGATACGAAACAATTAATTCCTAAATTGCAATTGCAGTACCTAATTAAATGTATGTGAATGCTGCGTTTGCCAAGTTCTTGACTGATACGAAACCATTCTATTTTTACACCAATATTTATATCAATGTGTTTATGAGTTTTCATTGAGATAGTGTATTGGTGAATGTAGAAGAGATAAGAAGGCTACTGGCGCATGTGGTTGATAGTGAATAAGGCATGCTGTATGTAAAGGAATAAGTAAAGTACAGCATGTATTGGATTTGAATGTATAGTAATGTCAATTTATGGAGATGTAGTATTTGTGACTGGATCTACTGTGAATACACTTGTTAATTAATCATTGGCTTTATTGCGGGGAGTCTGTGTGTGAGAATGTGGAGAGACTGAGGGACGAAAGACGAGATTGAGTGAATGGACAGTTGAACTGAGACAGGGACAAGGCGAAGGACACTCAAGGTAGCTTGGAAGTTCCCACAGCCATTAAATACGGCAACAGCGCTACTTTGCTAAATGAGATTCAATGTCTTGCCTTGACCATCGCAATCTTCCTCCCACAATCCCAGCTGCACACAAAGCCACTCTCTCCTCCTATTCCACCAATATATTATTTATCATGCATGTTAGGTAATACACGTATATTCTGCCTTCCACTTGTCTATTCCTTCCTGGCTACACATAATTACAGGGTGTCTATTTCGACAGTTCACATTGCAAAAATTTCTAAGTTTTTTCCCCTTAACAATTGGAGAAAAGTGAGATAACACCGCATTTACACCAAATATGACCTAAGGAGCAATTTTGAAAAAAATCAAAATTGGTCTTTTTTCTGAATTTTATTTCTGAATTTTCTGAAATTTCTGATTTGAAAAAATTGAAAATTTTTCAAAACTGCTCTTGAGGTCATATTTGGTGTAAATCCGGTGTTATCTCACTTTTCTCCAAAAAAATTGTTAAGGGGAAATTTTTGCTATGTGAACTGTCCAAATGGACACCCTGTATAATACTCAGCTTTTGTACTTACACATTACACACTCTTACTACTGCTAATCGCATTCTTTTGTCTATCTTAATATCCAAGTTGACGAATAAGGATTAGTAGATTGACCTGCTGAATCTCATTTTACTCTTCTAGAGTGAAACAAAGCAATTTGTAGGATAATCTAATTAGACTCATGAAATTTTAAAATATCTAATCAGAAAAGGCTTATTGTTTATTATCCAATGCAAGAGGGAAGAAATATAGTTAAGTATACAATGTGTTTTTAGGTGAGATCACGATTCTCAGTTCCAAATTGTTTTTCTGCTTTGTTTCATGGTTTTTCTTTACTGTTCATTTCATTCTTTCTTTAAAATTTCCCTAGCCTCTTCACATTTTTTCTACTGCTAAAAAGTTCTTTTGTGCTTCATCAGACAGCATAAAGAAAAATCGTTTTTATGTCAACTTGAATTATAATTTGTATGTACAACTAGCTCACAATCTCAGCCTTCCCTCAAGCACAATTAATCTGCCGATGATTTAGCAAAACGAACGACTTATTGTTGGTAATTATATGTAAACGCACTAGATGCAACACTGCTAAACAAACTTTCTTATATGCCCATGGGTTTTTACATATCTGTACATGTGCTTCTGATTTTAATGTTAAAAATTTTAATTATGCGATAGCTAATAGTGGCATTCAAAAGCTTTTTCGAAATTGGCATTTATTGTTACGTACATTTTATAGCCTGTCAATGCCAAAGCTCAGCTGTAAATTTTTATACATTAATGAACACTTTTACTCAGAATTAAATCAAATCAAATCAAAGCTTTATCAAATCACTCAGCGCACGTAAGAGTTGTTCTCCCCCAAAAGACATTAAAAGGCGTTTACTAGGAATAAGAGTAAGAATTAAAAGTACATCATCAGTCTTGATGGGACGATGTGGCAGTAGATCTAGTATCTGTAATAAATGCAGGCCTATTGACACAGTGATAAGTAACTTGTCATTGTGGCACTTTGCTACTATAGATTGCTTGAGAACAACATCATGAGTATTTATTAAGCATCCATTAAAATCCCATTTTCATTTTGATATTTCATTTTTCTCTATATTTTGGGAACCTTTCAAAAGACAGCTATTGTGGTACTTATTGACAGTATTACAAGAATATTTTAGTTACTGATGTGGTTTATTTCAAAAATTGCCTCGGAGTATTTTTATCGGTCCCCTGAATGCATTATTTGCTATTGTACCACAGTTTTCTTTAACTCGGATAAAATCGAGTACTATTATTAAATAGTACAAGTATTGTTTACGATTGCTAGCGAATGTTTTCCTTAGATGTTGATGAATGGCAACTGGAAATGTTTTTATATGGCTTGAGACTTGCTAAAATCAATAATGCATTGTTTTTCATTTGTTCAATGTTGATACGAGGCTGATTTGAAAGGTGATAGCCGTGCAGGTAATCACGGAGATTTTAGTGCTGTGGTGAAGTAGCTAGGACTGGAGAGATAAATGTTGGACAAATGAGAATATGTGAGTATTGAGAACAGTGGAATAATGTGAGTGGTGAGCATAGTAGAATAATGTGAGTGGCGAGAATATTGAGTACTTTAACATTGAATTCACCTCCAGAGGAGCAAAGTACAGATTAGAGATAAGGTGGAAGCAGGGGGAATAGAAGGCACAGTGACACATCAAAACAAGTGTCAATATCATCCTCACTGAGCACTATTCCACGGATAGTGCTACATTTTTTGGTCATCTGAGCATACTTCCAAAGAGTCACCCAACTATTTATACGCTCTTCTATTCATTGGTCACAATTATTCCATATATCTAAATATATCTGCATAGGCAACTGCTTTCCTAGTACAGCCGTATTCAGCAAGTTTTTTAAATCTACTATTACGTCTTGTGAAATGCACACCCCAGGATAACTTCGACACAGTAATGCACGAAGGATTTCTACATACACTTTAATAATTCGGATGCTCAGATTTTTTAAGAATTTCTTCATCGATATTTTTTGTTTCTCTTGTCCATATTGAATCTCTTTGTCAATTTGTTGATAGCACACTAAATACAAATACAAAGGCAGATTGTTGAATATTTAAAGCATAGCTTCCCTGGAATTATGCTAAAGTATTTAAATTCATGGAGCAGCCAAAGGTTTTCTGTTGGCATCTGGCATGGCTTTTAAATTAGTTTTAAATAAAACAAAAGTAAGAAAAGGAAAACAATGAATACACAATGAATACTGGTACACAGCAAGAACACGAGACTAAAACTAAAGCCGAAAACAGAGTACCGCAGATTATTAGCATATTCCACGGTATACCCATATGTTGACTGAAAATGTTCAGAGCTCTTACTTCTCAAATGTCAAGTCTTTGCTTTCCGAGATACGACAACCCCAGGGTCTGTTTCATAATTACTTATTTCATGCGTAACTACTCAACTTTATTCATAAATAAAGTCCAACAATTATTAACATCTGGGAATCATCAGGCCACCCAATTAATTCCTTATTTTTAGCAGTTCTTACTTGTCAACAAATGCTGCTCTAAGCTTAATTCCTCCGAGAATGAACTTTCACCTTTCAACACAAACAACAAACTAAATCATGACCTGCAGCTATCAAATGTAATCTGACCTGTCACGTGGTACATGTTTTGCAAGCATTTATTTTTTGTAATCATTTACTTCTGAGAGACACGGAATTAACATGACACTTGAAATTAAAATTATTTAACACGATTATTTAACACGATTTACGATTATTTAACACGATTAACGATTATTTAACACGATTTACGATTATTTAACACCATTTACGATTATTTAACACGATTTACGATTATTTAACATGATTTACGATTATTTAACACGATTGACGATTATTTAACACGATTGACGATTATTTAACACGATTGACGATTATTTAACACGATTGATGATGATTTAACAGGATTTAAAGCCAATAAAAATTGAAAGTTTAAAAAATAGATGGACATTAGGAGAGGGAATTTTAATTGATCGCAATAAAATACATTAACCATCAAAATAAACTTCTTGCTTTAAAGTTTTACTGGCACTTTATAAGTGCTTCCACTATTTTGTTTCCAGTTTTCAACCGATTGATAAATAAATGAAGAAAGTACTCATACTTATAAGACACGAGCTTTGGCCTTTTCGAATTGAGTCAGTCATTACAAGCATATTGGCATTTTAACATTTTCCTTCTTTACCTTCCTTCAAGCAGAGCAAGTAATTTGACAATGGAGTTCCTTCATGTGTTCAACCAATTGTTAGTGCTTTGAATTGACAAAGTTGTGAATAAAGTATATTGCATTTAGCAGCGACGTCTGAAAGCGGGACAATGTGCATTATCACAGGAGTTGTGTAGTGGTTAGTGCAGCAGTTACTAGTTCATTAATTTCTTGTAGTTATGCACTGACTGTGCCATGAGTGTGTGCTGCATTAACATGGGAGAGGGATGATGTTGAAATTAGAGTCAATGTTGAGGCAACTGAATTGAGATTAACTAATTATTGGTGAGCATTCGTGTAGGAAGGAAGGGTGATTGTGTTGAGATGTTTGTCTTGGATGTGAACAATCAATAGTGACTGAGTGGAAGGAGGTTTTCAGAAGTTGCTTTATTCTTCCTAAATGAGTGACTGAACAAATGAGCGAAACTCCATCAAAGGAGAACAAAGGCCTTCACTACAAAGATGTTATGCAGGGAATAATTTGTCACGAAAAGGCTTCCGTCGTGGAAATGTTTCAGTTGGAAGTAGTTAAGAAGTCCCAAATAAGATTACTTTGTGCAAACAAAGTATTGAAATTACATGTGAGCCGAAAGTTAAACATTAGCGAGGATGCGTGGCATTGCAAAATTCTTGAAATAACAATTTCGACAAGTACGCATTACTTCACTAAAACTTTCATTACTTCCCTGGTACCCTTTGTAAATAATGATCTGAATTTAAGCAAAGATAAACAAACTTAATTTTAAAACGAACATTCCTTTTGAACCTATTTCATAATATTACTTCCAAAGGCTAAAATATTACTGGAATACAAACTTCCTATGTAATCTAGGCTTTACAAATCTGTATCCTTTCAAACAAGGGGTCATACAACTTGCTTATAGTAATTTATATTTTCTCATTTTAACAACACCAATATTATATCTACGCCACCAAAATATGCATAAAGAATAGTTGGCTACTAAACAATTCTCTGAAATACCTCCCCTCGAATTTACTATGCAAAACGGAATTATGTAAATAGTTTAATCTTTGAAATATTATTAATGACCGCTTTCAGCTTCATTTCATTTGTAAATTATCAAAAGCATTCTAAGTAAAGTATGCATTCTTGGCATGATTTTTAAGTAAATTGCTTACTAAATAAAATCAATAGATGCCAACGTGACGACATTTGTAAGCATAAATGCATCTGGAACTACGTTTGAGATCCATGTGTTTATTGACCTACAAGAACTAATCAGAAGTTAAAACCTTTTTCATGTCACTCAGAAGTAAGTTTCCCAATTACATTTTTCAGACAAAACTGTTCTCCGAGTTGTGGTATTCACTATGGAAAAAGTAGATTGAATATTACCAGTTACAATATTATAGTGCCCGAGGACATTTACAAAAGTTGTAATTCACAGTCAATTATGGGTGATGAGACAACTGACGAATTATTGTGAATATTGAGAATCAGTAATAATTTTCACTCAGGATTCAGGATATTATCTTTATAGGTCTTCCTTTCGTAAACTTTTGAATGCCGTGCAGCCAATGTATATTACATAGCGGGAGAGTACACACTTAACCAGTCGCCGCAAATGTTTTGGTTGGTGACGTAGTAACCTGTTGACGAATGAGCTGAGAAATGAGTGACACTCGGTCGTCTTGATCTACCCAATATATCAGGACTTCGTACAGCTAATTGGCATTCTAACTGCTATTAAAACATTACGTATTATATCATTGTGATGAGTCATGTTTCCAGTGACCCAATTGTACTAATGATTTATAAGACCATCTGCGCCTCACAAAGTTAAATGATATGAAACTGTATCATTCTTCTATTGAAATTATTAAGAGATAATTATATAATATATATCTGCGACTCAGACGTAATATGTTAGACAAATCATTAGTTTTGCAGTCGTTATTTGTTATTTTGCATGACTCAAGATGTATCGCGCCAGAGCTTTTACTCTAATTCCTACTTTCAGTTACACACTTGTGCGTTTTATTCAGTTTGCTTCATTTTCATCATCAGTGTTTTTCTTTTGCATTTATACTGGAGAGAAATTGCCATTCAAAACTGCACTCATATTTTCTTTAACTCACTTTGCCCTTATCTCAATATTGCTATGATGTTTAATATGTATAATCGCAAACGGTAATAATGCAATGAATATTTTATTTAATAAGTTTTATTTGTATAAGGTATACCCAGTAATAAGACCCACTTCTGAGACTTCTGACAATCAGATTTAATTATAGCAATAGGCTTAAAGTTTTATGGAAATGGCAACCTCCATTTATTTCTAATTTAAGTTTCCTTGTAATGCAAAGGCTCTAAAAAATACTACTGACAAAGGGATATAAGTTTCCAATGAAATGAAAATTTTGGGAATCTGAAAACATTTCGCAAAATAACAGTTCGCTTTCAAGAATGAGTACAGGGAATCTCGGTTGTGCGCGTGGAATGCAAAAACCATTGCAATGAGACCTCACGATGTCGCTCTGAACACCCTATTACGATTAGGTAACCTAAGATGGGATATTTATTAAAGGAGCAAAGTCTCCTTTTATGGAAACGCTGTCTGTCTGTTAGTGTGTTAGTGAGTTTGCAAATATCTCAGGAACGCCTTGAAATATTTTGATGAAACTTTCAGTGAGTCTTCTACTAGGGACTAAGTGTAGGTTCCCATTCAAAAATGGGGTTAACCGGTAACACCCTTGTGATTTTTAAGCTAATTTATGTCCAAACGCTGTCCAGACATATGTTGTGTGTATGTTGCGGTATGTGTCGTAGTCTGCACTTCCGACCTCTATATTTCGTAGTCTGCATTGGTGACCAGTACATGTCGTTTTTTTAAATAAATTCAAATAAATTCAAACTTTTAAAAATAAATTCGAATAAATTCAAACTTTATAGAATAAATTGGCCCCTTTTGTATAAATGTAAATAAATTCAAATAAATTCAGATTTTTTTAAATAATTCAGTTTTGAATAAATTCAGAATGTTTTGAATAAATTCAAATAAAATTCAAACTTTTTATATCCATATTTGGAATGGTTTATTATTGTTGTAAAACATTTCCATTAGAAAGCCATTAAATTGTGATTAAGTTTAAAAAATCCCTTGAAATTTTGTTTAAACAAAGTGGAATAAAAAGATTTAAAAAATGTGTAGACTAATTATATCTTGAGTCACGCATACCTACGACATGTGTGTATGTGGGATCTTCTCAATCACGGTGACATATACGTACATGGTGATTACATTTACCTAACCTAGGAGAATAGCTTGAAAATAGAAAATGGCTAAAGTTAATAGGTAAGTACTGCTTATTATCTATTATACGAGTAGATCAATAGAAATGTAATCAATCTTATTTGGTACTATCAAAGTAGCAAGGTGAGTAGATGCTTTGCGATTTTCCTTTGATTTTGACCTGCGTAAGTTGACAAATGTAAAGAAAGTGGTTTCTGTTAGGCAGAGAGATTTTTAGATTGATGCCGCGATGCAGGTAGTGGCAGCCTTCTATTTTGGCTAAACATCTCTGGCAAAACTAAATTCTCGTGCTCATTTTCACTTTTCTGGGAATTGGCCCTGTTAGAGAATATAGGAGTGCTTCATTTAGGATTTAGGAATATCTCATTATTATTTGGGACGAACAATTATTCTGAGAACTGAGAAGAGGACTTTAACTTTTGCCTTCGAATGTTTCCGTGGAAAATTGTTTATGGGTTAGTTGTGTTATGTTGCGAATTCGATGCAGAGAGAGAAAGAGAGTGGCAACTGGCAAAACGCTTGAGGAATGTGACTGGGCGGAGGAATTGGGAGAAAGCAGGGAAGTAAAAGAGTCTTTGATCTGGATGCTCAGTGAGTTGGACGATGCCATTAAGTAATATCCGAGGTGAGTGGATTGGCCTGATGTCTGAAGTTGGCTGTGCATAAAGTTGGCCAAAGTGAATAGCTTCATGCAGACATTGCAAACAGAGTAAGTGGTTAAGTGCACTCGCAGTCCTTCCGACTCACTTCTTTCTCTCAAGTGGTTGGCAATAATCAAGTCCTCCCAGTGCCTTTTAACAACGCTCTACTTGGAACATTTTTCCGCCGCTGAATACGAGGGCCTTCCAAATACCTGGCGCCTGCCGCTGTCTCTTCAGTCATTTCTTCTCGCTACTTCCCAACCACAACCCAACTCTGCTCCCTTTCCAACTAATTAATCTTCTTTAGACCAAGATCACAAAGGTGCTCGTTGCCCTCTCATAAACACGCTTTCACTCTCATTTCACCCATCACTCCCACTTTGGCTATTCTCATTCCAGAGGCCGTGTTTGACCACATCCATTTTAAAACTCAGATTCATTCATGTCACTCCCAAGAAAGAACAAGAAATGCTTTATTCAGTTTTGCAAGTAGCCCTGCTGTCTGCTTGAGTTCTTCATTGACAAAAATATTTAAATTGGCTTTTTTGCTGAAAATTGCAATTTCAAGACTCCATGGGTGCAAAGTACCCATGACAAAGTGAAGCAGTGACAATCCAACTGGACAGGTCTATTGGAAACAAATCAGGCAGAATTATTTTACATGAATTATCGTCGAAATCTTTCTGGAAATCTCAGTTATAATGCGTTTTTTATGTAAGGTAGCGCAGACGGATTGACGTCAACACATACAAATTAATTCCGAACCTTTTTTCAATTTCATTTCAACTCGATTTTTTAAATTCTGCAATTGGCTTTTTAATTAATTCTGACGTCTGCCTTTCGAATATTAATCACTCGATGAAAGTAGTAAGCGCTTAGAAAATGTCAAAAATGTTAAGCTCTTTCAGCAATTTCACGATCCAGTAGTAAACTGTAAACACGTGTCAATTCACTCACAGGAGCAAAGGATGTAGAATGTAGACATAGGCCAAGAAAAGTTTTGCCCAACACCGTGCACGATATTTACTGCAGGTATATACCTCCTAACCGTTATGAAATGTTTTAGCATTTTCCAAGAACGTGTCCTTATGTATTTCGTATTATGAAAATCTATAGCCAAGCTCTGTGTGCAGTACTCGCTAGGCATTTATTTGCCCTCAGCCAGAGTAATAACAGTTGTTAACATATTCCTGCTTTTATTCTGCTAAATCATTGCAGAAGTCCTTCTTAGGGTTACTTACCGCTAAGTCTGAGTCGGAGACGACAGAATTTGCATTCGGAATAATCACTTCTTATCTCTGCAGTTTTCTATTTATCTTCGCACGCATAATGTTTGAAGGAGAGCCTTAGTATCAGATAGACTGAACATTCAATAAATGACAAACAAGTGACATTCTGTAAGCGCTTTCAATATTGTTCACCACTGCGCTTCCCGAAGTGTGCTAAGCCTTTCCATAATACTAAACTTTTAGAATTGAGAACATTAACTATTGCATTTAACGGTGTACCCCAACGTATTCTATTTCAAATATATCTGTCGAAATTTTATAAAGCCTATTTTACTACTTTCATTTTTAGAAAAACCTAAATATAAGGTCACTTGGACAAATAAAAGTCGTTCTCTATGGATTTTATTAAAACCCTAAATTTCGTTCAAGCCCTATAGCCCTTCACAAGTTATTCTCCTCATGGACATACTTAGCTGTAGCTCGTAGAAAAGAGGTACACTACTGTAGTTCTCATATTGCACTATGAAAATGAGATTCTTTCACGACGTATGGAGATGTGAAACATATTTTGAATTACTAATAGACAAAAGGACAGTTTGATTCTCAGTTTTGAGAAGCATAGGCTCGTTTCAAGTTTCTACGTTTCTATTCTATTTGAACTCTCTAGTCTTTTGATGGAAAAGTACATATTTGTATTCGTATGTAAATATATGGAATGATTCTCTCCTTTTTTAATCTGGAGTGTAGCCAATTACGCATTTCCTAGACTGTAAAACGAGGATTTGGGGGTTTTCAAATACAAAACCCTTCAATGAAAATTGTCTATCCTACATTTCTTAAAGTACAGATTAGAGGCAGAATGGTTTTACGCAGTGATTAAAACAGTTGGTGGAAATGAGGACGTATTCACATATTTATGTGCCGTGTGCCCAAAAACCCAAGAAGATAACCATGAAATTAGTTGTAATTATTGATTACAGAAAAGTCTATATTTCTGTGCTGCCATCATTTGATAGTATTCTTTCCAAAATATTTACACCCTCTTAACGTCGTCATCATCGTCATGACTCATCAGGCTACTCCATGTCAATAAGACTTTTCTAATTGAAATCTTATTCATTAACAAAATGTTTTCATTTGAAAAGTTTCTATTTGGGAAAGGGAAATTAAAAAACTAGTTGTACGGAAAAGATTGGAGAAAATTTGCTCTAGTTTCCATAAAGGAGATTTCCTACGCAGCAGATTCTAATCACACGGAAGGAAAGAAGAAAGAGCAGAGCGCACAAAGGCGTATTTTGAATTAAACAAAAATGAACAGGAGAATTGTTCATTAAATTCTGCCAGGTTCAACAGAGGAGAACTTTTCTGTCTCTATATTGCAATAGAGACAACTGAAAGAAAAGTTCTCAATATATTGGCCAGACATAATTAGGTACCTTCTAATGAAATCCAAGGTCTATTTATATACTGATATAAGAATACAAATCTCATGGAATCTTTATACTACACGCGTTGTCATTTTCAAGCTGTAGGGCACACGGATTCCTTTTTCTGAATTTCTGGGAGCCTGAATGAATGTCACAAAGAAAATTATCAATTCTGGGAAATATTATTTACGCACATATGGCTCTGCAGACCTCGGCCTGTTTTTATTGAAATATCAATTATTTCTAAGGAGCTTCCTAAATTGACAGCAAGGTTTACTACACAATATTGCCAACCATCGTAACGAATGATAGCGACTTCAAGAAGTAACACTTAATATTTGTTGACAAGAAACAAATTTACAGCTCTTTACCTAGGCATCTCAATTCTACACTTCAGTTTGCAAAACGTTATTTTTATCAGAGATGACACTTAAGCATTTATTTACCCTAACCTAGTGGAAACGGAAGATTACCCTAAAATTCTTGAAAAAAGTCACTCCTTTTGCTTAGGCAGTGAAAGCTCTAAATATTCCTCCATGGGATGACATTGCTTATTAGTATTCATTAATCATTTTGACAAATATTGTGCATGGAATAGTTCAATGCCAAAAATAAAGACGAGAGATTCAGCAATACTTGTTTTTTGCCTGGAGAATTCTTGTGCTCGAGAATTTGTAATGCATTGACTTTACTCTGCAGTCAGTCTGCTTCCAGTGTTTTAAAAGTAATTGTTCAGAGAAGCATTTCATATTATATGTGTTCCAGTAGGGCTCACTGATTTTTAGCGGGCCAGAAGCTCACCAATGGAGCCCCATTGTCTGTCCATACGTGAGTATGCATGTATACACCGTCTCAAAAGGCTTTCGCGGATATGGATGAAACAGGAAACCTAGGCTTTCAACTTTTCTAGACATGTATGTCGAGAAAAGTTGAAAGCCTAGGTACACGTACATGGTATGGTTGGCCTTTCTGAGTTGTCATGCTTCTTTGCAATAAATTATTACACTATTTCTAGTATTTTGTTATTAGGGTAGTCTTAAAATTTTACAGTGCTGCCACTTATAAGAAGCGCCAAGCTAACTTTTTAAATTAACATTAACCAACGATGGTTGAGCTGTTGTTATGCTTAATTTTTTTCAGGTTTGCAAACAAGCCAGCAGTCATACAGAAAGCAATAGCAAGGAATGCGATCAGGGGGGCGTAAAATTAAATTTATGCTGCCAATTAGTTCCAGGCCGAGTTTGAAATGTTGATGTTTTCATGAAAGTTTTCTTATTATCTGTTTGGCTATCTGCCCTTCTTTAAATAAGTGCGTGGTTATGCACTGTGGCGAGCTTTGTGCTGCGGCTCGCTATTAGTTTTTAATTTTATCTGTGAAGTTGTTTGTCAAGTGGAGAGAAAGTAGAGAGATATGCATATTTTGGAATGTGTGTAGCTGAGTGTCTTTTGAAGTCGAGGAGCAGCAATGTTGGTAAATAAATAAGGTAGAAATAAAAAGAGACAATGCTGACTCTTCTTCGCACTGACTCCCACCGAATTCCTGGATCTCTTTCTATTTCCTTAGCATCGCATCTGTTGACATGACATTAAAATCCAGGATAATCGTCATCGATCGGCTGTCTGCCTTTGCTCCAGTTTCAGCACTTCTGCTCTCCCCAACTCTAAGTGAGTCTCTATTATCTCTCTCCTTGTCTGCACCACTTGATAGTTGCATCTTCAGATTAATCCTTTCCTGTTCAGCACCACCCTAATGAAAATCATTGGCGTTTTGGAATACTAATTCATTAGTGTCTATTTTATTGGATTACACATTTCTCTGAAGCTCAAGTACGACACTTGCTCTGCTTTGTGGATTTCATTTCCCCTTTCCGAGTTTCAGTCCAATGTAATTTAAATAAGTGCCCACGTTTCGGAAACTAATCTCTGCTATCTGACATCTCGCATAGAAAAATTAATCTTCCTTATAAATCCCAGTTGACAGCTTTATAAAGTTTGTGTCAATAATCCAATAGGTTTTAGCAGCGTATTTAAGCGTTATGAAATATTCTTGATAATGGAACAGTGGAAGGGATTAAATAGAAAATATTTGAATTCCTTGGGTATGAAGCCGTGATAAGTTGTATAGTACGTGTACCCTGAAATCGGAGCCATTGCCCAATACAATTACTAGAGCACGTAGAGTTACTTCATAAATAAATAGTTCCCTTAATGTACTTCTCTCTCCGTTTGAGTTGCCCTACACTACAATTTCCGACGTACAAAAACTTTCCATTTACTGTGTCAGTAGTATTGTAGCAGCATTTGACTCTGCCAACTTCTGCTCTGTCTGCCCCACGCCGTCGTAGGAAGAGGAGTGGGACAGAGCGACACACGTGCGGTCTCAGCCTCAATCTAACGCTATGATTCTTTTCTGTGAATGCTGAGCAGAGAGTAGAAAACCCGTACTCTTCAATCTCTCCGAAACCGGAAGAAATTCTTTGCACTTTCCTTCCAGGCGCACCTATACACCACGCACGGCACTATTATAATGCTTTGTCTACAGCAAAAGTGCGCAGTCAGTTACTTGGCAAAATTAAAAGTTATGTTTTAAAGTGGGCGACTTGTTGAGAAATGCTCTCAATGGTTTCTTTCCCTTTGGGAACTACAAATTCCTGCGAAATATCAGTAAAAATACAACATCGCTTTGTATTCTGATTCAGAATTGCTGGGTAATATGAATAATCGGGAACACTACGAAAAATTAGCTATTGCTCATTTAAGCGTATAGATTTTCGAAGAATAATGGATGCTGGCAAGAAGTGAGGGAGGGTAATAGTTTGTTGTAATATTTTTGGTGGAGAGTTGGCTTAGAGGACAGGACTGGTTCAATGGGTCATGCCCCATTGTACTGAATACTCTTCTGAGTCATAAGTGGAAGAGTTTCTGCCTGTTGATTCGGATGCGATGCTCCCAATTTGTTTCTTTGTAGGCAATGCCTAAGGCACCTTCGTTGATACTTTGCATTCACTTTGCTACGAGGTTTGCCGAGTAGGGAAATCGGATGGGTATGAAGAAATAAATATGTGAGGCACAGGAGAGCTGAGTAGCTGCAGCTGTAGTGTGCCTATCTGTATTTGCACCAAAGGCAGTAAAAGAGGAGCTGAGTTTTGAGACGAACTGAACGAAGGAATTAATTTGAGCTTCCAGGAACAAAAAGAATAGTTTCCTCCGGATCACAGTGCAAATTATCATGATAATGTAATCTTGTCTTGCTTCACGAGTTGCCTTCACTCCGGGCAATTCCGGTGTGAGTTCCCCACGAATGGAGACTGAGTGCTCCGAAGCTCCTTGGTGCCCAGCAGGGGAAAACAACAGCAGACGGGCAGCAAGGCAGGAAGCATTTCAAATCCAATATAACAGATCACAAAAGCACTTAAAAGAACTTGAGCCTCCAAGCAGCCTTCTCTCACCCAATCACAACTTTCAGCCAAATGCAATATTTGACACATACGTGTGGGACGCCTCATAGTTTACCCTTTTCAGAAGCGACTAATATATTTCTCGAGAATCTAAATTCGTGTCCTTCAAGATCTTAATGTTTTTCATTAGAAGATTTAGTGGTGCCAATCCCGGGGAACCCTGAATAAGAATTATATGAACAAACAAATACATTGTAGGCTGTTTACGAATATTATTAGGCAACGCAGTTAGGAAGGGACGAATTGTAGGGCTGTAGAGATGTACAGCCCTGCACTTGGTACTATTTGTATGGTTTCCAATTCTGGCGCAAAACAAACGTCTACAAATTCGTAAGAGGAAATTTTCCTTTAAATGGATTATTTTGCAGCGCTTGTACTACTTTGCTCAGTTAGGTTATTGGATCTAACTAAATCAAACTATCTGATTAAATCCTCATTTGTGTGATGGTCTGCAAACTGATGATGCAGAGCAGATATGAATGTTGTCCAGATGAAGGCAATGAGCTGCAACTTGAAACGAACAATACTGGTGCGTAATATGACCACCGTCTCTTGTTAATTGAAAACTGATTTTGGTGATTATTCGTTAAATATATTTCTGTGGGGAGAGTCCACTGAATTTATTTTAGCATATACAAGCTCATCTTCAAGCTCTCCCATTTTCAGCTTTTCACCAGAATGTAATCCGATTATGATGAAATATCATCAAGGGTATAAAATATCCCAAAATTAGATTGGAGATCTTTGGTAAATGAAATACGCAGCAAATTTCCACTTTCCGTCGAGCCAATGTTTTGTAATTGTGATTAGTGATTACTGCTCTTGCGTCAATTAAGCACAAACCCTGTTCCATCAGTCCACTAAGAATAGGAATCGCAAAGCCTTAATTGAAAATGTAAGCGAAATTTTGGAATACGTTAAATTTATTCTCAAAACTATCTTCCTGAATATTTTTTACTTCCTGTTTTATAGGCCGTGGGTTTGTTCGCTGCTTATTTCTTTGGTGCTCTTTTACAAGGGAGGGTTTGTTTGCTTCGGCTCATAATTAAATTAATGCTGTAGGAAATCAGACATCATAGAACATAGAGAGACGAGTATTTTCTTACTCTTTCTTCAACTTCACAACTGCGCCGTTTGAAATTTAAGCTATGTACATAAGTAGGTTGGGTAAATAAATCAGGTGCACATGTACTATGTAGAATGCGCATTTATTATATAGTACACAAATACTATATTATAGGAAGGAAACCTCAAGATCATGAAAGGTGGTACGAACTGTGGAAATTGTAAGTCTTCGCCAACTAGTAGTATAATAGTAGCGGAGGATGCTTTATATCAATTCTCCACCCGTCTGGGGCATCAGTTAATTTTTCAGTCTTTTCAATTTCTTTATCTGTCTTTGGTCTAACACCTCCTGTTCGAGTTCAACTATCAACGTTTTTCAAGTAAATTCAATTTTTAAATAAAATTAACCTTTCAAATTAATTCAAAACTTGTCAAATAACTTTTAAATTCCTTTTCTTTTTATACTTCCGCTACTGTGTTATATCCGCTATGCAATGGTTTATTGGTGTTTTACAATGTATGTAATTGCTGTTGGATATGTAATATTAGTTGTATCCCAAGGGCAACTGGCTTGAAGGGGAAACCTAATTACCTGAATAAAAAAATAAATAAAACAGATGAAAATATAGGTAGGTAAAATCAAACCATTTGCAAAACGCATATAATTCGGTAGCGGAAGCAAAACAAAAGAAATAAAAAACATTGTAAGCATCAATTCAATTTTATTTTAAGTGTCTCTCAATATCAGCCGTTGATATAACTACTTTGAATCACATTTATACGGGTTTGAACAGAAACTAGGTCAAAAGTCACAACGCAACGGTGGTACTGATTTGCCCCATTTTTGGAAGCCAATCGTTGGATATTTGGATACTCACTAACACACTAACAGACACGAGACAACCCGTTCGAATTCAGCAGCTTGCCGCTACTGAGTATATAAAGAGCTGCAAAGATTAGGCATATGAATTGCTTACTTGCGAATAGATTCGTAAAAACGCGAGTGTAACCAGAAATAAGTATATTATTTATTCTTCTCAGAAAACCCTCTCCCATAAAAAGCGTGTCACGCCCCGAATATACATTCTGGTTGAATAAAAACAAAAGTACGTTATCTGAATAAATAGGATTTTAATTCTGCAGACCTGACATTATACTTGCCTTTAAAAGGTTTTTATCTATATAAATGGACTTCACTGCAACACTCATCACTATTTTCCAGCAAGCTACTTTTACTATACGCCAAAACGTCTGATTGGAACATATCTCTGTTTTGGACAAAACATAGAAGAATTGTTTCAGTCTACCAGAGAAATGTTTCCGATTATCAATGTTTTTATACGCTATGAACATATACCGTAAAATGCGAATTAATTGGCAGAGACTTTATTGCTCAAATGCCATTTTTCTTTATGTTTAGGATGAATTAAGGTACACATGCGACGTTATTTCAGCGTTGGGATATTACTTTTTCATTACAAGAAAAGATTGCTAGTCATGAAAGGAAATTGGTTAATGTACACTGCAAATTCGTTAAATTTCACCTTTGTGAGCGCATTTTGCTTTATTTTAGAATATAAATGTATAAAGTATGGGAATATAAAAATATTCATTGTTATTGACGACAAATCACTAATATGACACCTAAAAGTTTACATTATAATGAAAAATTTACATTACACTGGAATAGAATCTACTGCACAACTACATTTAAATACCTACCTAAACCACAACATGTACAAACATAAAATAGGTGGAACACTATTTCGCCCCATGAGACTTTACTCTTGAAACCGTTCATTTAGTCGTAAAAACGAAATAGTGTCCCAGGATGGGAAACTATTCCGACGTGCGCAATTAATTCGTATTTTACGGTAGCTAAAAAAGTCATTTGGTAGTGTTATAGTATTTTCTGGCTGACGTTGACACTTTTGGAAAGCAATTCCATTTGCGTTGGGATGTTCTTTCAATGACAGGCATTGGAATGGCAATGACAGAAAAACTATATTTTTAATATTCCATTCATTATTATTGCTAACAAAAACAAGTCTAATAAGAAACCATCACCCTAAACTCGGATAGAAAACAGTTTCTATCGATTGAAAGCACATGCCATAGACTTAAATATATCTTTCAGCATTTAGACATTATTATAATTACTAGAAAACCACCCGTTCTATGAACGGGGCCGTCACAATATCTAGCGATAACCAAACATTGTGTGTGTGTCCCTTTGTGGAATAAACTAAGTGTCTTAAGGTCTAGAATTCGAAGCTATGTTATGCCTTTAAAGAATTTCTCGTCGCAAGTACAGTTTCCATAAAAAAATTTCCCGTCGTAAATGCAGTTTCCCTAAACGAAAGAAATTCTCCCGCAGTAATTGCAGTTTCCATAAAAGAAATAAATTCTCCCGCAGTAATTGCAGTTTCCATAAAAGGAAAAAATTCTGGCGTCCTAAATGCAGTTTCCATAAAATAAAAAATTCTCCCGCCGTAAGTACAGTCTCCATTAAAGAAAAAATTCTCCCGTCGTAAGTACAGCATCTCTAAGAGAAAATATTCCTCCGTCGTAAATGCAGCTTCCCTAAGAGAAAATATTCTCCCGTCGTAAATGCAGCATCCCCAAGAGAAAATATTCTCCCGTCGTAAATGCAGCATCCCCAAGAGAAAATATTCTCCCGTCGTAAATGCAGCTTCCCTAAGAGAAAATATTCTCCCGTCGTAAATGCAGCTTCCCTAAGAGAAAATATTCTCCCGTCGTAAATGCAGCTTCCCTAAGAGAAAATATTCTCCCGTCGTAAATGCAGCTTCCATAAGAGAAAATATTCTCCCGTCGTAAATGCAGCTTCCCTAAGAGAAAATATTCTCCCGTCGTAAATGCAGCTTCCATAAGAGAAAATATTCTCCCGTCGTAAATGCAGCTTCCATAAGAGAAAATATTCTCCCGTCGTAAATGCAGCTTCCATAAGAGAAAATATTCTCCCGTCGTAAATGCAGCTTCCACAAAAAAGATCTTCCGTCGTAAATGCATTTTCCATAAAAGTCAAACATTTGAAGTCACTGGAACATTGACACTGGCGAAGATGATGATGATGACACCAACAGGAGACAGGAGTGACTGGACAAAAAAGAAGACACAACAAAGTGGTTGTTAAAACCACGAAGAAAAATAGTTGACAACTATAGCCGACGATAATGGAGTGAGAGTAGAGTAGACTGTTGTATTGATGTGGGATCGCTATTGCGTTGCATTTGAATGCAGCAGAGTTTCCTTGGCTTAGGCAGTCCTTGGGTTTGGTGTCATGCATCTCACTTCAGCCAGAGTCGTATACTTAATGCATGTGTTTTCAGTTAAAGAATTTTTTAATCAGTGAAGGAATTGAAGTATGGGCATGAAATTAGGTTTGATGCAACTACAGGTAATCCTGAAAATTTTAACACCAAAATCATAATTTTAGGCCGTCAGGTTCCAAAGTTCTACTCTGTGACGCACGGAAGGATGGACATCTTGTATTGATTATAGAAAGATTTATTCACTGCCTCAGTTTACAGCTTACTTCATCCAGTAGGACTAGTATATATGTTAACTTTGATAGGAGGTACCAATTCGTCAGAGATAATACCAATCCTTCCTCAGGTTAAAAATTTCGTCATTCCTCCATCAGTTCCTTGCGGTTCCATTTATTGTATCAAAGCCGATTATTTTTCAGTTTTGTTATTAATACTGTTCATTGTCAATATATTTATGTATTTCTGTCTGTCTGTAAATGATTATTACAGTAGCCCAATAAGTCAAAAACACAATGAGATAACTATAGTTCCTAGGTTTAAATTTACTGCTGGGGTGCAATTAAGGGTCAAATTAAAAAGCTAACTTGTTTCAGAAAAGCTACCGCAGTACTACAAAATATGTTTTTACAAGACGCTTCCTGCAGTGGGTTTTCAAACGAGGTATTCTAGTATTCTAGGATACCTATTAGAAGTTATCATAAGAAATATGTTAACATTTAATATGCAACAAGGTGTATTGGAAAAAAGTATTTTCCGAAAATACACTTTAGCTAGGATAACAACTAGTTGAAATAGAAGCTATGCACATCAAATACTTTATAAAATAACCGAATAAAACTATTGATAAAGTTTAGCATGTTGGCATTATTGGTTTCATGAGTATCATGAGTAAAGAAAACACTGTTAGTTGTCCTTACCACTTTATTACTATTGCTCGTGTTTTGTTATTTTGGACGAATGCTCGACATGCAAACTACTTAGATACATTGATTGAGGATTGAAACAACTACTTTAGCTTTCTCTACTTAGAACTGGTAACGCCAAATGCCAAAGCAATATTTTATATTGAGAGGGATTAATTATTAAGGAAGCCATTTATCATTCATGCCTACTGAGGAGGAGTATAGTTTATTATTGGACGGAGTATGTGTACGGTGTACCTTTAACAGCTAAAAAGTAAACACACGAGGCACTCTGCTTCCGTCAAATATTCACCAGACGCCGATTATTAGAAAATTTACTGTACTTCTAAATTACTGCCTTTTTGTTGACGATGGAGCATGCTGGAAAAACAATCAAAACTCGAATTACAGAAATTATCCAGAAACTGATATAAACCCTTTCGGTATCCTAAAGCAGTTTAACATTTATCTCTTTTCTATGTTTGTGCCACAGATATGAAGATGAACGAACATCTGAACGGCGGAGGAAGCGGAGGGGGCGCAGAGGGAGAAATGCTGAGTCACCCACAACCGACTCACCCACCCCCTCCAGGGGGTGCTGACAAACCCCCAGAGGACAAACCCAAGGAGGTGCTCGATCTGTGGGACAACTTTGATGCGCACTCTGCTTTTTTGGGCCCAACTCTGTGGGACAAGCGACTCCCGTATGACGGACAGGATTTCAAGGTAAACCTTTAATTTAGGCCCCAATATACATTGCCGCAATTCAAGGTGTTTTGTATTACTGTCCAAAAGGGGACAACAATTTTGATTGCAATAATCAAAAATGTAATCTATTGCATGTCGCTATTCTCACGAGTAAACCACATTAACCATCCTTTAATATAAATTCAATTATTTTACGAAAAAACTTTTTTTGCATAAATCAAATGTTTTACAAGTAAATTCCACCTGTTTCGAATGCATACAAATTTTCTTGGGTAAATTCAAACTTTACGAATAAATTAAAACTTTAACAAATAAATCCTAGCTTTTACGAAGAAATCCAAGATTTTACAAATAAATCTTAGCTTTTACGAACAAATTTAAACTTTTACAAATAAATCCTTCTGAATAAAACCACATTCATAGGTTTTACGAACAAATTGGAAGTTTTAAAGATAAATCGCTTTTACGAATAAATCCAAAATGTTATAAATAAATCATAACTTTTGCAAACAAAATCTAGCTTTTGCGACTAAATTTCAGCAATTTCGAAAACTAAAAACTATTTTGATTAAGTTCAAGGTTTTCGAATAAATATTTAAAGCAAATAAAAAAGTAATTATCGTTCCACAGTATTTACAGTAAAACTATAAAATTAATCAATCAGTGAAAAGAAAAAGTTTTTGTTTTCACTTTATAGTTATAGTTTATAGGGAATTTATTTTATTCACAACTGAAATTATTTTTATTAGCTCTCTGTTTTACTCTCCTAGTGTGAGTTATAAATATAATATCGCTCTTTGTCCGCATAACAGATGAAACTGATGACAGGGAAACAGGGAAACAGATGAAAATGAGTTAAAATATAATTTAGTGAAAGATAAAATTGATACGGGCAATAAAGTACTTCAGCTATCAAAATAAACTTGTTTTAGTTTTATGGACACCTTATAAGAGTCCATGATTTTGTTTCCAGTTTTTAATTGATTGATTTTTGCAGTTGGAATACGTGGACTTGGAGGAATTTCTGACTGAGAATGGAATTGCGGGGGAGCACGGCGGGCCCCCCGTGGGAGGAGCCCTCCAACAACTCGGCCCACCAATGGGCATGCCGATGCCGGGTCCGTACAACCCGAACCCGCCCGGCATCCCGCCATTCGGTGCTCGCCATCCCTTCTTGGCGGGCCCTTCGCGCAGCAGTGCTGGCGTCGTGCCGATCGTACCGCATCCGTTGATCAAGTTGCCGTCCGCTCGCTCTCATTCCTCGAGGTCGCCGTCGCCCTCCGGAAGCTCCGCCTCTTCATCGGCCGTCAGCTCCGACATGAGTTCCCCTGGCGTGTCTCCCGAGTCGGGACTCAACCAGACCCCCGGTAAGCATTTACAGACTTCCTCCCACCCACCTCTCTGTATTTAATTTTCCTTCGCCTCTTGAGTGCTGAAGCGTTTCCGCTTCCGGTCCACGCTTTAATAAGAGACTTTAAATTGTGTATCTAACTCCCTTTATGAAGCAGTCCTTGCTGACGCCTGTTTTGTAAATTTCAGGAGGATTTTTTGGAATTCCTGGGCATGACTTTGATCCACGCACGCGGACATTCACGGAGGACGAGCTGAAACCACAACCAATGATCAAGAAATCAAAGAAGCAGGTAACAAAGTGAATCCGTTGGGTTTTCTGTTGTTTCCACCAGATATGTCAAGGAATGTAGCTAATGCTTGGCTTTGTGAGCAGTTTGTCCCGGACGAGCAGAAGGACATCAAGTACTGGGCCCGGCGCCGTAAGAACAACATGGCGGCCAAGCGCTCTCGCGATGCACGGCGCGTGAAGGAAAACCAGATTGCGATGCGCGCCAGCTTCTTGGAGAAGGAAAATGTTCGTTTGAGGCAGGAAATTGAGCGGATTCAGAAGGAAAACTCAATTCTACAGGACCAGTTAGTTGTTTGCCGCAGGGACCACTAAACCTCGAAGATGCTACTGTTGACGTCCTAAATATTTATTGTTGAATCCTCCGAAATTGTACTCCACAACAGAGTTGTCCCCTCCCTATCGTCGAGCATCTCTATTTCTGCTGCACTTATCTTCGACTGTTATTGATGGACTTGTGTTCATTCGTCGTCTCGAGGTTTACCACCCACGTCGTCGTCGCTTAATTTAGTGAGACTGCCACCGCAGTCTACAAGTCTACCTACATAATCAAGAAATCTACGTGCAGCTAACACAATAGTTTGTAACTGAAATGTGGAATTGAAAAGAGCTATTGATAATGTAAGGGTACAATCTATACACAATCACAATTACTTAAAATAGTCTGGGTCTTGGATCACTGAAAAAGCCAATTAGTGTGTAAGCAGTAACTGAAATGTGACATTAGTAAGTATTTAGGAAGGTAACTTACACTATGTCAACGTACATGTAACTATTCTGTTTCACCCCGGTGCGGAGGAGGAAGGGGCGGTCCGGACAGAAAATAAAGAGCGGAATTCATGTCCATCCTCCGTAATTGTTCATTTAGCCTAGCGATATTTATACAGTTGTTGCGGAGAGCGGGAGCGCAGTGGAGGCGCCTTCGGCCGCTTCCACGAGAATGAAGGCGCGTCTTGACTGCTGTGTTGTCGCTGTCCGCATTAGGTTAGGAACGGATTTTCTTGGTGCCGCATTCGATGTCACATCATGGGGTCACGTCGGGTGCGACAGAAGAAAAGCTGAAATGCCGTGGAGGCACAAGTGCTCAGCGTAAGTCTACGTAACTCTATAGCTCTAGTGTGTGAAGGCTGCGTCGGCAGATCTATTTGTGTATTTCTCTCTTTGATGAAACGGATACATCTACATTGACTGGAACACTCTTTGTTGTCAGTGTGATATTTAGGACTAAGTATTTTGAGATTGTAGTCAGATTGCACCTCCTCTAGTTGCACACCTAAGCTAAGTAGCATACGAAAAAGTAATAGTTCTTAAATGGAAATAGTTCTTATAGCCATTCTGTGTGGATTTGCAAGGTGCTGTATTGTGATTCATGTACCTACGTAATTAGTTCATTAGTCTAGTGCGTTTCATGTCTGACTGTTCCTGGATGTAACGTAAACTATACGCTTACCTTAAATACTTCTACTCTCAGCCCAGTCCAAACAATTCTTTCGGTACGGGAGACGCCAAATCATCTTTCTGTCGCCCCACTCCCTTGCACCACCTTCTCAAATACTGTACAGGGTCAGTCTCCAGATAATACCAAGTTTCGCTATACAGATCACCTACCGTAACTTCTAAGCGGCAGTACCTAAACACAGTGCATTACATATTAGGCTTATGTGTGTACAACTTTAATGTGATTCTCTATCATCGTCCTTCTATCCCTCTTGAGTGGATGTCCAATTGTATACGTGGGTCCTGTCTCTTCGCATCCGCCCCTCCCTATAACATTATCATATCAAATGACACGTGCAAAACTACCCATTCGCCAATACATTCCGTGTAATCATTCGTCCCATTTACTTTTTATTCTTTTTCAAAGCCAACTCGTATGGTGCAGCTACTTAAAGGATTTTTTTTATTTTAAATATTGACACAGTTTTGAACGTTCCAAAAGACATCGTAGACAAAATTAATCCATATCTTTTCAAAATTGTAAATTTACATTGCATTCCCTGTGTCTCTTTTTTTTCAAGTAGAATAGATAAATTTTGTTCGAAATGAAATCAATCACATACTGATATAAATTCTTGAAGAAATTTATTTGTTAACATTCTGTTGACTAGATGATTTTCTTTGCTTCTGTCCCACTTGGGCGATTTTAACATCCCTCACTCCTTTGCTAAATAAGTTCATGTACATGTGCCTCCATTTATTTAACGCAGTTATGAGCAGAGATATCTTGAGAAACCGTTCAACGTCGATTATTAGCAGGGTTGGTTTCCACACTTTGTACAAATCTCTCTATATTTAATTACCAAAGCCATATGAATTTAGAATAAGGCTAAGATGGAGTTTTAAAATCTTTTAAAGTTTCTTCCCTTGATGAGGATTATCTAATCAATTAGTTCTATTGGTACAATAAGCAGCCAATTTTCATGTTGTTTAACGTTGTTAATAATAAGTGGGGTCACAGGTTTTACAGATGTGAATATTTGGTTGATTCATTCGAAGTCGTGTCTTACTTTGAAGGCATTGAATTTGCAGTTGCTTCAGTTCAGAGTTGATTGCATGGGTTAGGTTAAGGATATGAAAGGAGTGAGGATGGAAATGAAGAGAATGAGTGCGTGAATGGTGTGCAGTTAATAGAAAGTTGTTTTCTGGAATTCGATTAGCAACTGACAACTACCTACCGATACTAATTACCTATCTGAACTTCAATGTGATTACAATGTTATTTCAACAGTACAGAGCTAGGGAAAGGAAATGCATTTGTTGTAAGGCTGGATAAGCGAAGGAGAAGGGGGAGGGGCAGTTGATTTTCTAATGAGTACATTTTCTTCTAAGACTGGGAGTTGTCAGGAACGTGTGAGTGGACGGTTCTGTAGAAATAGACAAAGGAATATTTGTGATCGACTAAGTACTTTGTGATCAAGAATGTAAATATATACAAGCTATTTTAAGTTTCTTCTTCGTTCTAAATAGATTATACCTATAATATTTAAGCAGTCAAGTGGTCACGCTTAGTTTACTTTATGGAAATTAGTTTTAGTCCTTTCAGGGCCGCCTTTAAGGGGCGACAATTGCGACATTTGAAGGACCTAAAATTTTAGGGGCCCCAAATTTACAGGCATTCGCGAAATACAAAAACTGATGTTTAAAATTCAAAAAAAAATTACGGAAGTTTTATTTCAGAATTTTTTTTTTATTTTAAAATTGAATTATAAATTTTGAGTGTATTTTTTCCCTTTGCGCAAATTATATTTATGATATCGTGTATATTGTGCACCATTTTGCCTACTGGTGTTCAAAATTAAGAAAAATTAAGGACAATTTGTTAAAATTGAAAAAAACGCTTTGTTGGAAAAAAACATTTCTATATTTTGCGCCATTTTGCCGGGACCTCACAATTCTAAAGGCGGCCCTGAGTCCGTTTTTGCTTTTGGTAAGTGTTGATAATGACATTGAGCTAAAACCATTCCCTACATTTTGTACACATCTCAATAACGGTTATAATTTTATGTGCCCACCAAGGTGTCATTGTGCAAACAAGGATTTTCAAGGGAAATAACTATCGAACTTCATCCATCCAGCGTCATTTTACTTATCACAGAGGATAAAATGGTTTTTATCAATTGTTTTATTAAAATGTGATTTTCCAGAAGATGTAAAAAGCAAAAAATAGATTTTTTCATGACTTTACTAGTCATGTAAACTAAACATATTAAGATATATGTTTACCACACGGAAAAAGTCGTATAAATTTTCAAACGATAGATAAATCATATTTCGATTTTTAAAAGTATAACAAAATGAATATTTTATTTAATACCAAAAATAACTGCCAATATAAATTTATGTTCGGTTTGGAGTTATGCCGGGTTTGTGGAAAATACGTACCAATTAGGATTTGGCTTACAGGGCAGAAAGCCCTTTAATTGATGGTTACTAACCACACGTATTTAGTTATGTTTCATTTGGACAACATCTAGGAAGTAATTACCCCTACGTTATGATTGCAACACATTTCGATGAGCATTCAACAATAACCACAAAAGAGTATCTATTTTTTGAGATGTATTATTTTTTTGAATGAGGTCCGTATAAAAGTAGATATAGGAAGTTACCTATGAATGAGTATATTGTTTTATGGAAGACGGAAATATATTTCTTTACAAGTATTTTTGCAATAGCAAATGGAAATTTTTTACAGAATGAATTAACACTTGGTTACCTGCTAAAAACTCAGTATCCACAAAAATGATACAACACTATTTTCTGTCAGCACTAATGGGTGACTGATTGTTATCTGAATAACAGGTAATAAGCGTACGCTTGAGGGTCCTCCCTTAAGTCGTAGCTCGACTAAGTCTTTATCTAAGGTTGTGAAGCTACTCAATTAAAAGCTTATGAATTAAAACCGGTTGAGGTGCAATTCACAATCGGATAATAGACTACAAACGAGGCGTACGCAGGTAGGTTGTTTCACGTGGTCAACAATCAGTTCATAAAGGTTAATATTTAACTTTAAATTCGTTTTAATTCAGATTATCGCATCATGCTGTCTGAGTAAATTTTGCCAAGGGGTTTGCACTGTGTGTGATTGGCGCACTGTTCCTTCTTCTCCTCGTAAAATAAGTTCTTTAATACATCTTAATGTCTGTTAATATCTTTACTGTTAGAACTGTACACGTATACTGTATTGTCATTATTTGCTAAGGCTAAGAAGACTCGTAACGGAAATTCACAGATTGTTATAGAATTTAAAAAAATATTTTAAGAAAATGCCGTTGTATTGTTAAGATATTACTCTTAATTCATTGTATTGCTTTTCATGATGTACTAGCACCTCGACTTCAGATTGTAGTAATGTAGATTGAATATTATACAGTGTGTAATTTGCCTTCTGTTAAATGTTGTATTTTATGGCTGGTGACGTATAGTGGGTAATTGTTGGACTAAAGTAAGTACAAAATGTATATTATAATTTGTTAACATAGTTATCTGGTTGAATTCTATTTTAAATCTATCTTGATCAATCGAATTAGATAGTCAGACGTCCGGATGTAGTCGTCTAATTTTGTAAATAGCAGTTACTACTGAATCATTGTTGTCCTGCGGCTAAGATATTGCTAGCAACGCCAACAGTCAGCGTCTGTTTGACTGAGGGAGGTTTTTGTGAAGTGAGGAGGACAGAAGAAGGACTCGAACGCGGGTTTTCGGGTGAGACAGTGTCATTACATTTCTAAATCTCAATGATTACTGCGCACGGATTCTTCTTCTGGTCTGCTGCAGTTTGTAGATTAAAGTACAGTAGGTTACCGTGTTCTGAAATTGTTGGCGACAGTTGATGTTTGTAGGAGTCGTAGTTGGTCGAGAGTGCTAATTTTACCTTTGATGTAGTAGTTAAGTTCTCATAACCATTTAAGTAAGGTGTAATTCCCAGTAGTAAGCCCTAATTAACTAGAATGTAATGTATACTCTGTGTTTCATTAGTGGAATTGAGTGTGTGTCGTTGCTTCATATTCTGTTATTGTAATAGATGCAATCAATCCTATAAATATAATATATATAATCATCATTCCTAATACTTATTATTACTTATCCTAATACTTATTACTTGGTATTGTTTGCATGCATTTGCTTTGTGTCCCTTGCATTTCAATCTGTAGCATGAATTTCACTTATCGTTTCCTGCGTACAGTAAACCATCATAATGCATCCTTCGAAAGGATTAACATAACCACCATGGTCATGAATTAATGCAAATCCCGAACTCATTGGAAAGTATTACGAGGTAATTTACTGCAAATCGACGGAATACTCTCTTTAGAAACACATTTGAAAAGATCTTTTAGAACATTAATATTTACACACAAATTGTGCATTGCATTTAGGAGGCGACATTTGCAATTTGCCAGACAAAGTAATTGAGAACCCCGCAGGAGGTAGGGCGGAGAAGTTTAATAAAATTTTCAAATCCTTCGATGACTTTAATATTAAAAAATAATATAATTAATCAAAACTTGTAAATTATATTTGTTTCGATCAAAATTGAATACTTACTTCGCATTTTATAAGCTTATTTTGCATTGTGAAACAAAACTGAGATATTCCGATTGGATACACTTGCATGAAGACAACTTCTTGTTTATGCGCCAAGCACACACCAGACTTCGACATGTCGCTTTGTCAAAGTCGCAGTTATCGTATTTTAAAAATCCTTTGATTTAATATTATTTTAGTATCTGGGAGTTGGGAGCACCGCATTGAAAAATCCAGCACCTGCTCAAATAACCCTGAGAGTTATTTTAACACTCACATGAAATACTAAACCAGCACTATCAGCAAAATTACATTTCGTCTTCGTCTTACATCTTCAGAATGGTGATGGCTATTCCAGCAACAATTTTCATCGAAATGGGAGGTAGTTAATTTTTTAAGTTGGGAAGGGTCCCCTCTGATTACTTTTCCCAAAATCTCAAAAGTAAGCAAAATTTCGACCACCTCAGATGTTCATGAATATTTTTTATAAAATCACTAATACCATTCTAAGAAAGGCTATGTAGTCATTATTTCGGAATACAATTGTTCATCGTCATAAGAAATTTCTTAGTGGCTAAATTTTATGTAAACTTATTTTTTTCGTCCGAACGATATGATGCCTATACATATTTCTCAAGAAGATCTGGGGAGAAGGTATCGACCAAAATGGATCCCATCCGGGGGAACAGTCGTCTTCCCCTTCAAAATTCGACTTTTATAAACAATTACAGTGTTTTTCTGTACATTTTTATGGCCCCCTTGAACCTTGCTGGATTTTTTCTTCCTGCCATCTTCCCAACCACCAAAATATGATTTATTTAGCCGACCCTAACAAGTTGTTAGTACCTTGGCTCACATTGGAGTCCTATGTGACTTACGGCATTTGATATATAGCCTTGCCTATAAAGCCTCAATTTTGTACATAAGAATCATGGTTTTTCTAATGTATACCCAGTCTGATTTTTATGTATCAACACCTGTTGACTAACAAGCAATTATTCTCACCTATAGAGTGTCTTTTTGTGAATCTAATGAGTCTAACTACGTTCAAATCGATGAGATTTACTTAATGAAACATTGAAAACGAAAGGGCAGACTGCTTGGTCCCAATTGACGGATGCATCAAAATGATTCAACATTTTTGTATTAATGTCACTGGTTAGATGGTTAGTCTTCCTCATTGCAATTAATCTCATGATTATAAACATCATTTTTACCCTTAAAATGCAATTTCATGAGTTAGTTGTATGACCTACATGAGTTATCACAATGCACACTGATATGTCGAAATGTAATTTTGCTGATAGTGCTAGTTTAGTATTTCTTGTGGGTGTTAAATTAACTCCAATGGATATTTGAGCAGGTGCTGGATTTTTCAATGCGGTGCTCAAATAACTCTCAGTAGTAGTCTCCACATTCTGCCTTACTAAAAAAGTAAGATGTATTCTGTGAAGGGGGTAAAATGCATTCAAGTATTTAAAATTGTCATAAAGCGGTTTTTGAAATAGTGAGGCAGAAAAAGAAAGAACGCATGCAGTATTGGTAACACACCTCATTCATTATATACTAGTAGTTCAAGATTCCCGTGTTCGTTGAGGAAAGATGAAAGGGATGAATTTTATTGGAGAGACGGGAGTTTGAAAAATAATGCAGAAATGTCACCGGTCCCGAAAGAAATACTGGGAAAAAGAGTATTTTGAAGACAGTTGGATATAAAAAGGATTTAGTGGAATGTCAAACTTTACAATACTTTTCCGTCAAGGGCAAGAAAACAAGAAAAAATTAAGAGGTTACCAGGTGGTTGGTGGTAACCTATATTTTGTTTGAATTTAGAAAAATTTGGTAAAATCTATTTTTCAAACACTCAAGGAAGAAGTCATCCTACTCATATTTCTATCGAAATCATAATCAGTTCTTCGGCCAAAAGCACCGTAACAATTCACAATGATGGTGAATCGAAGTGTAAGTATTGTTGAAAAATCAGGGAAAATTGATTAATTATCAAAGTGACATAAGAACCGCTCAAATTTTTACGGAATCGAAATTATTTCTTAAGATTGAAAATTTAAATAGATGATTGGGTTATTGGGTTTCCAAAATAGTGTTGGGGCAACCTTAAGCCACTCTATAGATGCATAGAGATGCAGGAATGGCAGAAACTTACTGTGAGAATACTATAAGAAGTATACAAATTAAAATGGCCATTAGCTATGCTAATGTCTAATGTGGGTTGATACTGAGATGATTAATAAGTTTCTCACTCCCGACCTGCGTTATATAACAAAGAGAGCAAATGTGACCAAAATGCGGCCGCAAAAAGAGTGGACAACATGGTTCAACCCCCCTTTGGGTATCCCTAAAGCTTCAGGGGCAGATCCTGACCCCAAAGTTACGTCAACATAGGAAAAGGAGTGTGCAAGATTTTACTCTCCTACAACCCATCTGCATTTGTAGAATCACTCTATGGTTTTACAAATACAGATGTGTCGCCCATCTAATAATCAGCTACTGCAGTTAAAATGTTCAAAACGCTAACTTTGACTATTATTTAGAACTTTTAACCAACAATGTTTTGAATGAATTGGAAAACGTTCTTTAAGCATCTTCGCTATCTTTGCGTTGAAATGTCCCTCAGCTTTCCCTCAATGTTTAATTAGCATATTTTGAGTTTGCTTGTGTACTCTAAACGTCCTAAGCAGTAATTGGACTTTGGGCTTTACCTATACTTAACAGCAAACAACTCCTATTACTGCAGATTAAAAGGAACGAGAGATCACTAAGAAGAGCACTGTCATTAGAAGTCGGACCTCTTCGTTCAAAAACCGCATATTTTGTTTAATTTTATTCATTTTGGACTCAAAACTAAACGGTTTTAGAAATAAACGAATTGAAGCGAAACGATTTTACGAAAATACGAAAGTTATTTTGCTTTATGCGTAAAACTTGAGAAATGACATTGTATTTAGCGCTAGGCGCATAAGTTAATAGTTCACGTTTTACTTATGTTTTTGTTTGATGTAAGTCAAAGTCGACGACTTGCATCAAATACTATTTGACTTATTATACGGAAGGTTATTTTCAATTAGGTTTAATTAATTAGTTAGATACATTAATTAAATTAAATTAAATTCTACACCAAAATGACGACTCCCTGAAATCAATGCTGCAATTTAATGTGAATTCGCAGTACCACCCATAGTCTCTGAGTACCACCGAGTGAAAAGATTTCATGGCCGTTAAGAAAAAAAATGAAGAAAGTGCTTTAAAAAATTTGAGTCCTGCAAGTAATATTGTGGAATCAAAAGAGTTACGCCTAAAAACCAAATTAAATTGCATTATCAAATATACCTACCTTGTTTTGAGTTATTACACTTTGCTATTTCTGTGCTTATGGAATAAAAATTTATTAAACGAAAACTGAAAATTAACAGGTTAGGTATTCAATGAATGCTTTTTTTTCGTTTCGTTTATTTTTGAGAAACAAAACGAAACGAAACGGTTTTTAGGGACACGAGAAATCCCCAATTTAACGTTGAAAAAGTTTCCCGATTTATTTCTTTAATAACTTCAAAATTGATGAATAAATGCAAATGTAATAATGTAGGCGTCTCCGTTTCATTGGCTAAAAATTGGCGTGTTGAATTTTAATGAGTTGAGTAAAAAGTAATTAAAATAAATAAATAGGGTATGCTGAATTTATTAAAAGCATCTTTTATTTTATCTCTTCTAAATAGTTCCACTCCATCATTTTTAAGTCGCCAGGTAATATTCAACTTTTTTCATCTGCCAATGCCAAAGCGTACAATTCTTCACAATCTGAATAAAAAAATTATTAATCCATCAAAGTAATTACAGTACATTTTGTAGGGGTTAGTTTGGCCACTGTTGTTTATATAATACCACATTATAAATTGACTTTAAATAAACGTAAATATGTTTACCTTCAAAATCTAATAAAGTGGCAGTAAATGTTACTCTTCCATTGTCTTCGGAAGCTTCAATTTCAAAATCGGAAGTTTCTTCTTTTTTCATTGTTGTAACACAAATATCTAAAAGTCTGTCAATTGGGGTTGCACTGGTAAGGCCGATTTGAATTTGAATTTCATTATTGAATTGACAGCACCTTTAGAAATAGTACACTAATCTATTTGCAGTTGTTGTAGATGCCAAATAGGATGAATCTGTAGTACTTCTGCGGTGATACTGAGATTTTGTAAGTCTGGATCAGAGCTATTGTAACAACTTAAGCTTAATGGTTACTCACGGTTAATGCATCGGAAAAGTTGCCCTTTAAAATATGACTAAAAAATTGACAGATATTTGGCCATTCTGTAAAAGTTTTATTGAAAGGTCTTTGTGAAATACATCAAGGTCCCTCTATTGTCATTTACGAATTTTAACAATAAAAGCAGCATGCCAACAGAACCAAATTAATGGAACGCGAGTATTAAAAGTGAAACTTTAATGCCACTTTTAAAACTCACCCAGTACATAAGTAAAGTACTAGCTGTACTCCCGAGTGGTTCTAAGCTAGTTCGTATGTTGTGTCAACCCCCTCCTCTTCTAAGGACAAAAGTGGTTAAGTCCAATATCATGCTAAAAGGCGACAGTTGTGTTTCGAAACTTAGTTTAGTTTTATATCAGCAAGATAAAATATTCAGCATACATGTACTTTAATTTTAGGGTTAATACAACAATATAATTCATAATAATTCTAGAACTACTTAGTAATTCGTTTAAAACACTCCTAATTTGCCTATGGCGTTAGAAGAAGATTGAACAATACAGTTATTGATGTTAGAGCAAATCTAATCGAACACTAATTAATCGAACACTTGTGAGACAACTGATCAGTCTTCATTAACTTAACCACAACATATTCGGTGTTGTTTGATGATCATAATGCCTTTGCTAAACTATCAACGCACACAGAACATTTCATTTGGGAAGATCTTAAGATCTCTCTATATTTCACGCCGACCTTTACGGGAGACCGATTTCACTGTTGGCTAACTATTGGGATATTTGTTCGTCGAACCTTATAAAATATCCGCCGACCGTTGCTTTATTGCAGTTTTGACATTTTAACGCTGTACTTGTCCTAATTAGTAAAGCTGATTAACTGGAATCGTCACAGTAATAAGCAGTATAAAGATTGGTTCCTTTGGCTAATATTTCAGAACACTTGTGTATGACACACACATCAGTGTAGTAAGTAAGCACCAGTACTTGTTAAAACGTAATGGTTCATAGGTCCTCTCCTCTATGAGAATCAGGTCACAATTTTGAGATAACTTACTTCTTTATACAATATACAATAAATACTCTATCAATAAGGCTGAAACTTGGTTTTAGTAAAATATTAAGAGAGCGTATTTCATTGTTGCGCTAACTAAGAATACAGGCAATAAACATGTCTAAATTACTTCAGTCAATCAATGTTCGCTCATAACCTGAATTGTGAAAGTCCTCATTAATTTGTCAGCACTTCGTAATACTAAAACCAACACGTGTTTACAGTGCACTTAGCTACGCGTGTTTCATATGAGAAGCCCACTTAAATGAAAGACTCGAAATAAATAACAACGAAACCCCAGGGCGGGAGACTAGACGTCGCGCACTGGCTTCTGGGGGAGGTGCTCCGCTGCCAACCTCTGCCCTCCCAATATTGCACACATCCACAAAGTCCGTCCTCACCGTTCACAATAAATAAATACCATTCACAGACGGCACTGACACTCACGCCTAACGCCATCAGTTCACCAGAAAGAGACGAACACGGCGCTTTGGTCATACGCGAGTCGTCTTCACATAATTCAGTACTTTCAGGATGCTGTCCAATCTTTTCTGTAGGGAGTCCATACTCAGAATCGCTAGCTGGGCTTTCGAGTCCAGAGGAAGTATTGCAAGAAGCCACCATATCCAACTAGGACCGTCCGAAATCTCCATCCAATTCTCCTCTGGCTCCGGTATAATCCCGAAGTGGGTTGTGATTCTCTGCTTCAGGACTGCATTGATGGAATTCAGCCAAGTCTCCGCCGCGCTGTACACGTTTCGGTGGCTCTCTGTCAGTTCTGTGCAAAACAATTCATAGTTGCATTCAAGTTGCATTTACCCAACTTTCTAACCATTTTGAGAAAGAAGGCATGTTATATAAAGCGCAGTTTGGCTTTAGGACACGACATTCCACGCAACACGCTATAGTGGCCCTTACGGATATTATTCATAGGCAGTTAGCAGTAGGAAATATTTGCATAATTGTTGCATTAGATATGAGGAAAGCGTATGACACCATTGTGAGAGAATTCTTTATAGAAAAGTTAAAATGGTACGGGGTGGACCCAAACTGGTTCAAATCTTATCTGGAAGGAAGATGTCAGTTTGTGAAAGGAGAAAATGGCAAAAAATCAAAAGTTATGTTTACAAAACGAGGTTGTCCCCAGGGGGGAGTATGTTCAACTTTAATTTTTGCTATATATATAAATGATCTCCCGCTTGTCCTACAAAAATGCATAGCAATTTTGTTCGCCGACGACACAAATATGTGTATATCTGGCCCTGCTAGAAACTTAGAAACGATAAAAAATAATTTAGTAAGTGATCTTGTGCGAGTAAATCGATGGATGGCTGAAAATGGGATGAACTTAAATCTTGCTAAAACCCAAATGATGGTTATCGGGTCTGCTGAACAAGTTGCGCGCATTGGGGAGATTAAGATTAATGTAGAAGGTGTGGAAATATGTAGTACAGACAGATTTGAAACTCTAGGGATGATAATTGACCCAACTCTCTCGTGGAGACCCCAATTAAATAAAATTTCTTTTAAATGTCACTCTATAATTCGGTCGCTTTATCCATTACAACCTATAGTTCCTAAATCACTTCTGATTTTAATGTGTAATGCGTATATACTTCCGGTAATTAACTATATGTCGCTTATCTGGGGGTCTGCAAATAAGAAAGATTTAAAAATTATTGAAGGTATAATTAGAAGAACAGGTCTTATGATTTTTAAGAAACAATGGTATGATAATGTAAAGGAAATAATATCCACTGACTTAAATTGGCTTTTTCCCGAACAACTCTATACAAAAAATGTATTAACTTTCTGTCATTCAATTTTAAATGGCTATTGTCCACCGTATTTTAACAACTTCCTATCGAGAAAGTCAGATATTTACTCCTATGATACCAGAAATAAAGGTAAACTGTTCTGTGATATAAGATTTAAAAATAAATACAGTGAAAGGGTAATAGAGAGTGTTGCCTCCAGTTCGTGGAACTCACTACCAGATTATTTACGTAATAGTAATAATAAAGTTTTATTTAATAAGCATATTAAAGAGTATTTGATTCAATTACAAATCTGCGAGGTTAAACTCTCTGAAGAAGTGAATAAAAAGAAAACGTGTAACCTGTCATGCATCGACTTTCCTATACTTGAGGATAGTATGACAGACTTGGTCGAATAAGCAAGCGCTCATTTATTACGGGTTGTTCTTTTGGCTCAGTTTAGGTACAAGGATGATTTAAATATCTAACTATCTAACTAATTATGTACGTATGATACTAAGTTTATACCGAAATGTAGTATTGACCATGATAACCGAATTTAAAGTAATCTAATTGAGTAATGTATTATTCTGCTATTGTCTAAACTGTTAAATAACTGTTAGAATTATATAAGATGTAATCAACTGCCTGTATGTACTGCTTACAACATAATAGCTCATGTTTGTATGAGGTGTTGATAATAAAGATAATAATAATAATAATAAAACAATCTCAATTAGCACCCGCCAGGTGAACAATCTCAATTACTGCCCTACGGATGAACAGTCTCAGTGCACTCCGTAGAATATATTCAACGTTCGAAATGCACAGATAAAAGGAGTCCAACAATTACCGGGAATTAAATATTAAAACGGGACAAGACGGGGACAACGTGGAAATTATCAACTAAAGACCGCTTATGAAAGTCCTGGAGTGTAGTGACCGGCCCTGGAGAAAATGTTTTCTGCCCGGTAAGAGGGTAGGCTGCGCCTGCTTTGTTTGGGGCAGCGCTACGCGATACCCTCCCGATAAGATCTTACCAACCTTAAAAATTAAAAACTTCGGTAAGCTAAAAATCGGCAAAGGGAAGCCAATCTTTACATTTACGAGGAGATGGGCTGGTAACGTTGTTTCGGATTTTGGAAAAGATTCGACGTTTTAAAAACAACCAATACAGGAATATAAGAACTGCATTGTAGATCTCCAAATTTCCATAAAAAATTTCAGAATAAAAACTACCCTCTAATGCCGAAAAACTGCCCGGAAAGACAAAAAATGCCCTCCCGGTAATTACCAGGGACCTTTACTGCTGCCCTCCTGGTAAGGACCTTACCAGAAAACTACATTTTCTCAAGGCTGTAAAAATCCTTGACTAGCAGTGAAGGATTTGTACAGCTATTCAGCGTGCGAGCATTGAGGTGCGCCCAGAGTACAGGAGTGTTAGTGTAGCAACTAATTAATTAGTGGGTGGGGTAGAATTTGTGTAACTCTGAAAGAGAGAAGCTTACTTTGTTTGTCGTCGGGATGGACGGGTTTGTCGACGAGGTACTCGATGGTGGCCGTGTTGTAGCCGTCCTTGACCTTTTTCTTGAGGATTTTGAAGCGCCTCATGCCTATGGTGTCGATGACTGAGCGGCCATCGGGGAAATACTGAACATTGGTGACTTCGAGGAGTGTTCCGTAGCTGGCGTAGTTTCCTTCGGCCTCCTGCAGGTAGCAGCACATTCCGAACTTCCTGCTTCCGGACTCCATGGCCCTCCGGATCATCAGTCTGTACCTGGGTTCGAACACGTGGAGAGGGCACGCCACCCCTGGAAAGGCCATCGTGCACACGAAAATAGGCAGTTCTATTTCGTTGCTCCTGTCCGGAGCGGCGGCCTCCGCAATTTCCTCCAGGTGTTGCTGCAGTCGCTCCGCCCTCTCCGAAGGCAGAAACCGACAAATGAGTTTGTCCACAAAGTCCGTGACGTTGAACTGCCACCGGGCGAGGGTGTCGAAGAGGGGGGTTTTGCACAGGGGGCAGTCGGAGGAGTGATCCAGACTCCGCTCCAGACAGGTTCGGCAGTAGGTGTGGCCGCAGGGCGTGACCACGGGGGCGTGGAACAGGCGGTAGCACAGACTGCACTCGAGGTTCTCCACGGCCACCGTGGCCGGGGTGCTGGGGAACTGCCCGTAGGTGTTGTTGATCTCCAACACCTTTCCGCGGATGTTGAAGAGGGCTTTGGAAGTGGCCTCGAAGAGGTTGCGGATGCGAATCACGAACTGCTGACACGTGGAGTCGAAGTTGCTGGCCGTGCAGTTGACCCCCTTGGCGGGGAGGTAGGGGCAGGACTTGGACTCCTGGGCATACATCACTGTGTCCCGGTGCTTGCCGAAGAAGGTCTTGTCCACCGAGTCCACTTCGTCTCCGCTGGAGTAGTAGGCCTCCGACTCGCTCAGCTCCCCACTCATGGCCAGGAGGCGGGTGTTCGGCGACCGGGCCTTGGGACTCGGGTAGGGGGAGAAGAGGAGCTGGTCCACGCTGTGTCTGCGTGTCGACAGAGCCCCCGGACACACGCTCCCGGAAGAATTCAGAAATAACTTGTGGATGATCCTGGACAACTCGTTCTGCACGGGCCTCAGGCCGGAGAGGTCCTTCAGCGGGTGCACTTTGATGATGTACATGCAGACGGTCAGGCTCACAAAAGCGTCATCCAACTTATCCAGTTTTATCATAGCTGACGCTTTCCGGAAATAACCCTTCGGCCACACAGGACAAATGCTAATTGCCGTTTCTGCATCTTCCAGAGCAGCCTCCGTTTTGCCCAGCACCAGCTGAACGTGCGATCGATTCGCCCACGACATGTAGTCGTCTGGACCTGCCCGAGGAGCAACACAAATAAATTATTCGGTCAAAACCAAGAAACTCCAATAACTGTAAGATGGGTTAGGTGCGCTGATTGGGAGTCAACAGAAAGGGAAATTAATGCATTAGGATGGGTGGCGGATCAAGTGAGCAATGGAGGAGGTGGACTTACACAAGCGAATGGCCTCCGAGTACTTCCAAAAAGAGTCCTGCAAAATCCTTCTTTCGAAAAGGCGGTTGCCTTCGTCGCGAAGTAAACTAACTTTCGTATTCCTTGGCCAGAACCTTTCAATCAGTGCCACCATGAGGACATCCACTTTCGTTTGGTAAATGTCTGTGTGAGTCACCGAATAGCTGCATTTTCTGCAAGGCTCCCCTGGAATTAATTTGACCACGCAATTTCGGCAGTAGGAGTGGCCGCAGGGAATGGTGACGGGCTCCACCCATATCCCGTGGCACGTGGGGCAAGAGAAGCTGTCCATCTCCATAACACTGTCCTTGCTCTCGCCCACAATTTGGTTGGAGTAGCGGTCGACGAAGGACCGCAGCTCGGCGGAGCGCACACTTCCGCCGAAGAGCTTGTACAGCTGGATGAGGGCATTCATGCAGTTGCTGAGGGAGGCGTGGTTCTCGCAGGCGAAGAGACAGTCGTCCTCCGCACTCGCAAAGTCCGGAATCCCGTCCAGGGAGTCCCCGCTCGCTCCCTCGCTGAAGCCCGTGTCCTCGCCCGGACTTCGGGGGTCCACCTCCGACGGTGAACTCGGGGACAACGGGAAAATGTTCGTCAGGTCGTCATTGTTCAGGATGGACCCCGCCAAGAAGTCCAAGTCGTCCCCCATTATATTCTTACCCCGCATTACTCCACACTGAAAGCCAAATGCACTAACTGCCCGCTTTAATCGCGAGTTTTCGCCCGCTCCCTTCACGTAAATCCTCGATACTTTCGCCTCTTTCCACCTACTGCAAACAAATTATTATTACAACTTTATTAAGTTTTCCCATTCTGATTATCTTGACGTTCCCATTTTAAAAATAAACACCACTTTAAGAATTGATTTTAAAATAGAACAAATTGGCCCTTTTCATAAAGTACTCCAAAATGAAGCCGGATGCCGAAGCATCCGCAAGAAAATTCACCCGACATCCTCTTTAAATTAACTGAGTTGGAAAGACTGGTGGAAATAAGTTGGAAAGACTGGTGAAAATAAGTTGGAAAGACTGGTGGAAATAAGTTGGAAAGACTGGTGGAAATAAGTTGGAAAGACTGGTGGAAATAAGTTGGAAAGACTGGTGGAAATAAGTTGGAAAGACTGGTGGAAATAAGTTGGAAAGACTGTTGGAAATAAGTTGGAAAGAGTGAATTTTCCGCGGATGTGTTCAGTTTGGAGTACATTCCGACAATGGTTAATTAAATTAGGATTTATTTCTTGTACATTGAAAATCAAATAATTTATAGTTTACATTTCAGACAAGTCGTTCCGCATACCTCAGTATCGGATAAAAATTCGTATTCTCTCCCGCCAGTAGTAATAGCAAATAGCCGTGTCTATCCCATAATTGTGACAATCGGAACAAGCGCAAAAGATGGGGATGAACTATTATTGAATTTTGGTTGCCAAGTTGTCACTTGCATTCTTCATAGGTTATATCTTATTCGGGGTGTGTGGTCATAATAGCTATCACAGCTGGTACTGACTGCCTCAGTCAGTCAACATCTAAAACCAACAACACCTAAATTAAAGACAAGTCAAAATTCACATGACCACAGATATTTTGCAATCATCTGTTACGATAAGCAAAAAATGTGTAGAGAAACTGTAATGAAACTAATGATTTTAGCTCTCCAGCAGCCACAAAATTAATGAGAGACAGGAAATCTGAAGTCTAATTTTATATTTTGCTCAATTGAAATTTCTAGAAACACAGAATGAATGTAAGGACTGTCGGCCTTGGTTCTGAATGTTGTCCGCCGTGGTAAAATGTAACTCACTGTACCTCTATTGCGTAACATGCACCTCCAAAGAGTTAAAATCAATAGCTCACCCTGTAACAAGACGAGGTGCAATAGTATTTGACATTGACAGTCACTCACAGGTGAGAGCAAAAGAACTTTTACAAGGAAGATGAGACTGCGAGAATTGATTGATTGAAAAATGGTGAGAGAATCGAGATGTTTTTGGATTGGAATGTTTTAAAGTGAAAAACCTGTAGAGTTGAGGCGACATTGAATACGGGAGGGAGAACTGGACACAGACGAGTGATTGGACACAGACGAGTGATTGGACACAGACGAGTGATTGGACACAGACGAGTGATTGGACACAGACGAGTGATTGGACACTGATTGGGTCAGTGGTCGGAAGATTGCCATGCAGACTGGGAGCTGCTTCCTGGCAGAAGGCTGAAGAGCGACTGCGATTGACGTCCAAATGGAAAGCAAAGGAAATTGCTGGAGTCTTCGCTGCGAGTTCTGGAACTCGTCTCAGTTCGCTTCGCTGTGCTTTGCAACTCTGGAGTCTGCTGGAGCACCGCAGTGCTCGTTAACTCTATGCACTCGTCTGCTTTTCCAACCGTACGCTGCTTTATGCAACAAACGCAGTTACGCCACTCGCCATCATATATTACCATTATATTTGCGTCTACCAACCTCCTCGCTCCTTCTGCTCCTCGCTCAAGGATGCCCACCCAGGCTTTGGGCTTTTTGGGTTTTTAGTAATTACACTTTTTCCAAAAACCCATGGGAGGAGGGAAGGTGAAGTACACCCTCCTTTTCGCAACATATTTGATAATTATAGTTAAAAGAAATCATTGTTCATCACATTGAGGCTCAAAAAAGCAGGAATATATTTAGAATACTACATTCTTTGTGGGCAGACCAAATACGCAACAACCTAAACTAAACACCCACAAAAACCCTTGGGTCGAGGGTTTTTGATCAAAAGCGGATGGATTTTCACATCCTTGCTCCTCGTCAGCCAACAGTGCAATCAGCCAGAGTTGACTGGCTAAGCTAATAATATTATTGCATAAGTAAATACTTAAGTACATCGTTTGGCAGTCCAGTGAGAGTGTATTAGTATTAATGATGCAGTGCAGGGAGACAGGGCAGAAGTTGGACTATCTGCATCACATAAGGACTATCTTAATCACTTTTATGTAACCTGTTATAAAACACCAACGATGCAACGTCCCGCTTTCCAAACAACCCTCCTCTATCGCTTACCATTTATGTCATCATTTATGCCGTGATATCGTCTCACCTTCAAAATTATCAGGACCATTATATATGCCCATGTACATACATTAAGGGTGACGTCAAACAGTTTGTGTTAGGTAACTGCACTTATACTCAACCACTCGGGATTTTCATGTCTAATACCAGGCAGGTGTTAATAATTATTCCAATTCTTATTCCGTAACTTCTCTGAAGCTTTGCAGGAAATACTTTTAATGACTTCTTTCACTAGAAACTAAAAGTTACAACTACAACAAAAGATGCTGACTGTACCTTAAAGTTATGCCTGGAGGAAATGTAGTTAGATAGACTTTCAAAGTTCATGCTCTCAAACTTCTCTCGAGACTTCCAAAAACTTGTCCAAAAATCATGCCGTAATAAACGTTTGGAAGTATTTTTAAATTCTCATGCACTGATCCACTGTACACTATTTGTCTTAAATTTGATTACTATATATACTGCACTATTAGTCTCACTGCCGCACAAAAAACTAACGTTTTAGGCTGCTTCAATGCAAACCATTGCAGATGTTTGATATTAATGCTATTGAATGAGTCCGAATGAAACTTTCCTATCGGTTGCTGAAGCTTAATTTTAAGTTTACTATATTCACCAGGTATCACCAATGCTTGAAAGCTACTTTTCAGAAAGGAAATTATTTCAGCTAAATTGCACAAAATTCTCACTTCGAATTTGACCTTCAATGCATTAGTGTAATGTAAATAAGAATTGTATATTTCTTCATGAAATTCACTTTGTAGTATGTATGGCAATCATGGAATATATATTGTGGCAGTCGTCTTATTTAAAAACTACCGTTGACGTCGTCATTACTACATTTTTCTTCAAGTTCAGAGTTACTTCACATTTCATGATATTTAGGAGATTTTGTAAAGGTTGGCGTAATTGGAAAGAGAACATCCGCAGTTGGAACATAATTTCCAAAATACAAGGTTAGGAAATGATAGGTCTTGCTAGTACAGGCAATATCCGACACTATTCACTCGTCCTACACGGAGACCGTGGTTTTCAATGGATGGTAGAGGACAATGGATACAAATGACTGTCGTTTGCTTATGGGTTATATTGACCTAGCCAATTCCTGGCGAACAATTAGTTTAAAGTAGATATTTGTGAGTGCATGCCTGTGTATGCGGGCACGGTAAGGTATTCTCCTGTGCTCTTCCACAACCGCAAGTCGCAACTGAAAGCCTCGTTGTACGTAGCCCTGCTATGTTTGCTTATATAACAATTACAAAACATCCCATTAAATAAACGGAATGAGCCATGGAATCTGTAATCAATACACTTAATCGAAATAATTTGAGATAGCATGTTTTGTTTAATGCTATACTTGTTTTGTTATGTGCAATCATTTATTGATATTGACATTTACTATATATACCTTCCCTCACTTTACAATAGAGATATACAACCACTTCATAAGAACTACCTCACAAGTAATGCAAAAATATTCTTTAAACAGTCTACTTGCGCTAAAATCGTGATTTCTTGTACAGAATATCACTGTTCTTTGTACATACTCTATCCATCTACTATGTAAGAGAACCTAATATTCCTTTTTCCAGGTAGTTTTAAAAACTGTCCTATATATGTGAACTGAGGATATTGCTTTCATATCATTTCAATATAGTGAAAATATTCACATGCACTCTGCTCTGTAGTAAGAAGAGATAGAATCCTGAAAGTTCTTACGTTACCATGAGGCAAACGATTCTTGACATAATAATATTCATTGTAGTATTGTTCACATAAAAAAGCTTTGCTTGCAAAATTACTATCCATTCTAAATATTTGTTAAATATTTCAAAAAATCTTTGCCTTTTCTAAAAGGTCGCAAAGTATTGGTGCTTATAAGAAATAAAAGAAAATCGGTGTTAAAACTCTGTCGTCCTGTTTACAAAGAAATCTCAAGTCGAAAGCGAAGAAAGGAATAGTTGTTCTGGAAAAATTCGTTATTGTAAACATTTTCACAAAATGAGTATAAATTTTTATACAATTAATTTGTGTACAATGATTTTCTGAGAGAAGTTTACTTGTTGATCAAAGAATATTTAGGGGGTACATACTAAAGAATGTCGTATTGTAATTTAGCTAATAAATATATTGTATTATCCATGTGTTGTAGAATACCCAAATCCAATTGCTTGTTTACAACGACAGTGTATGACTGTAAAGATAGTGGCTGAACCAACTATAGCATTAGTTATTTATGAAAACCTCCTCGCCTTGTAATACAAAGAGTTGTGTGCGTAGTACCGTTTACGTAAACACTAAACTGTTGACTATCATTGACATCCCCTACCTACTCTTTAAACATTCAGCGAGCAATCCACCACTATAAATGTACTCTACACACCTCAGCACCCAACAACCACAAAGAATGCCAATCACGTTATTGGTGAAGAATAGGACTCCACTTTTCTTTAGTTCAGACATCAGGAGCAAGATCATAAATAATTCAAAACTACTAAATTGAATTGGTGGGATATTACACTACGCATATATCTGTATCATTTAAAATACTTATGGAATACCTGAAAATGCGGCTTCTCTATTCTCATTTGCAAACGACGTACCACAATTGTCGAAAGTCAAATTGCAATTAAAAATTACTCTAATATAAATAACAAGTCTATTTTTCAAAGATGCAAAAACCCATGGGTTTTTGAGCAAAAACCCATGGGTTTTTGAGCAAAAACCCTCGACCCATGGGTTTTTGTGGGTTTTTGGGTTATTGCATGGGTATTTGGTCTACCAAAAAAATGTAATACTCTGTGTAACTGTGTATATTACTTAATATTTATTCTTTTTTGAGTCATAAAGGAAAAATATGATGAAGAAGGATAGTTCTTAACTATTATTGTCAAATATATTCATATTTTGCAGGATAAAAGATAATTTGTTATGAAAATTACGGTGTGTTTTACATTCCCGGCTAGCAAAAACCCAAAAACCCCAAAAACCCATGGGTTTTTGATAAAAAAGTGGGTCGGGTTTTTGCTCAAAAACCCAAAAACCCAAAAACCCAAAAACCCTGGGTCGGCATCCCTGCTATTTTTAGAACCTAAAATCCTCGTTGTTGACAGCTCAGCTACTTTGAAACCCAATAGCATTTATTGTGCAAGCATTACCGAAATGTTAAAAACAGATCTTTTTGTGAAATGCAAAAAATACGTTTTGCAATCGCTACTGAAATACTATGCATATAAATATCTACCTTTAGGTGAGCTGTCGCGCTCTTGTCAACTGCAAAAATATTTCTGTATTGGAAGATGAAAATGATGGAAGTGAGTTGCGATCAATTTTGATCAATGTGTAGGGTTTCCGAAGTAGGCAGGTGATATGCACTTTAACTCGCAGAAGAATGCTTTGAGGAAATTCTGTTTTCCTGTTTACAGCAAGTTATGCAATTGCGAGAATATTTTCCACGCATCAGAATTGCTATTGTTGCTGAAAGCCTCTATCTTTTCTCTAAAGGAGTCATGATTAGGTTTATTTAAAGAAAAAGATAGCGTTGGTAAGGAATGGATTGCAGAGACTGGATAGGAATACAAGGAGAAACAGAAAGTTATACAGAATAGACATGCATGGAATGGAGTAGCCGTATCCGTATGCGTTGCAGGATTTGCCGTAGAGTATACAGTACCTACTAACACTGTCTGACTAGAACTAGACTACCTAAACGCTGACGCGACTTACATAACAAAGCTTAGAAACGTGTATAACAAGACGTAATAGAAATTGAATCGCAAATGAAAAGTATCTCTGACTGACGCGTCGTTGTTTGTTTCGTTATGTAATGTTTATAATCTTCGTTCCATAACAGTCCCATCAGATCCGAGGTTTATTGTCCTCCTCAATTTTAAACAATAATTCTGCACTGTAATCGCCTTAGATAAATCCATTTTTAATGTTCGCTCAACATTGCTCTATGCTTTTTGTTGTGTTCAATTTTCCTCACAAGCTGCAAAAGGTTCGAGACTTACGTTGATACGAAATATTGACATTGCCCAGAAATAATAGACATGGTTTTATTTTCTGATTTCGGTGTAATAAATCCCTTTCCTCAATTTCATTTGCCAAAAGATATTTTTCCAATGGAAAAACATTTGCAATTATGGGCATTTGTAATTTTGTGTTGCACAGTCCCACTAAAGCAGGAAAAGGGTTACTGAGCAGTGAATAATTAATGTAGAACTGTGAGATTCAAAATTGGGTTGACATGAGACGGTGGTGTGTTTTGTGATGGGTATGTGACATGTGGGAATGATAAAAGAAGTTTGACAAACACTAATTGGCATAAATAAGTTATTTGAATTCTGACTTGGTATAAATGACTATTTTTCCAGAATTCCGAAGAGGAGTTGGTTTGCCTGAGTTGTTTATCAAGTTTGAATCCCTCGTTGAGCCGTGTTAACTATTTTTTACCTATTACATAAGTGCATTATACAATGCATAAATACATATTTACGCAGTGGATTGTTTATGATGGTTACGAGAGTGCTCTTTCTACCTACTTATGCAGCTAAGCAGAAATGTATCTGATTGGATCACGCAATAACATATGCATTGTATAACAGCTTTGCTGCTGACTGAGCATTAGCAGTTCTGCCATTAATTGCTTCTGCCTTACATAAGCAATGTCAAAAGACTACACTTTTCTAATTAAAAGAGCAAAGTGATTGTTTTTCAAGTAAATGTTACGTAGAGGACCCTGCTTGCATAACTCGCACAACTAAAGTCAGAAGAGCAGTAATAAATGGTGGAGACGAGTGCTCTGGAGATGACTATGTATGAATAGTATGTATATGTATGTATATATGTATATGTATATACTCTGACTGAGAGTGGCAGAGCAGCGTAGGAACCTGGAGAAGTGCTTAATCTACTTAAGGTGACTAAGACTTACGTAAAGATGGTTTGTGTAAGTTGGAGAGGAGCAACACGTTGGATTACATAAGAAAGGTTAGAGTTGCATGAGGGTCGCACTGCACTTCCCTCGACGACTGCTCTTATATAAGAGTTTTTTGCACTCGGCACACACGCTCCCATCCACAGGCAGTGCAAAGAAATAAGTTGGCCTCAGCGATTATTTTCCTTATGTAACCACCGTACGGCGACATGGCACTCCATCAGTCCAGCCACTCTCTTTCCATTATTAACCTTCCCCCGCTACCTTCGCTTGTCATTTATTCTCCTTATGTAACGCTAATTTCGCTTATATAACTCCCTATCTCCACAATGCACGGATGGAAATGCCATTATTCAACTCATTTTACACCTATTTCCACATACTCTCACTCCAACTCATAACCCAACTCACTGCAACTTTATCCTGCCTCATTATTACATCACCGACTGATAATGCTACATCCTAGCCCTCGTCCCGCATCATTCCACCACAATAACTATTTATCAAGGCTTCTTCTCAACACACCACACACCTATTACAGAACACTCTCTCCTAACTTTCTAAATCAATATTCCCCAATTAATGTCCATCTATGCCCAATTCTCATGTCTCCAGTCTCCCGCATAAATAATCCTATCCGCCTACATAAAAAACGGACCATCATTGCAAGTACTAAGCGGAGCACGTTCCATAAAGTTGCAAAGCGGACGGATTGCTCTACATTTCACGGTTTTCAGCTATAACGTGACCTTTCCTCCGCATGGTCTTACACGTCATTCCAATTCCATTAAAGTGCTATGCATCCCATGAATTTCATGCATCCAATTTTCTAGTATTTTTACTCTTTCGTGAACGACCATTTAGTTTCTGTCATATTGTCATTACAACTTCAATACTCTACGAAAAACATCGGATCGGTTTACGTGTCACGGTGAATTAACCAAACAAAAGAATTGAATTAATCATATGGTGCAGTAATCGATAATTCAACCGTGAAGAATTCTTTTATTCAATTAATGTATCATGATGAATTCTTTTGTTCAATTAATGTACTACGAAGAATTCTTTTGTTCAATTAATGTACCATGAAGAATTCTTTTGTTCAATTAATGTACTATGACGGAGAAATAGCACATACATCGATCAGATGCTTTTCGTGGAGTACTGAAGAAATTTTGTAATGACAATATACACAGCAGCTCCACCGTTCACCTGTTGTTTTGACCCTGACACCAAACAGAAACTACAATTATAGAAGCTTTTGAACCATTAATCCAATTAAATGTTTAACCGAACGAGTTTTATTCAACGAATATGACTGTATCTTTGCATAACTAATTTACATTCACTAATGTGCATCTCTACTTTTGATATAACTTACTATTGAATAATAATTTACGTGTGATTAGTCGTATATATGCATACACTATTAAATAGAACTGATTCACACGATACATGTACAATTAACATACTGAAAACACAGTTTCATTGTACAACTACTAAATTTACAAATGCATCCACGCACACAACAACCTAGACCAATACACTACAATCTACAATATTTATAAAATAAATTCCAAGTTTTGATAGTTATGTCTACATAAATTAAATCTACAACCGTCTCTTATAATTAAAATTGGGGTTCACATCTAGAATAAGTACATCTGCAACATCTTTAAATAATATTTGCATTCTTAAGATGCAACATATTGTAGGATCATATTTACAACACTAATATTTAGTTACACAGTTTTAACTAACTGCAATTCGCATAAATAACTCGAGTGATGACATATAATACTTATCGTTAGGTACAATATTATTAGGCTAATTTGTCGACGGTGTATTTCGTGGAGGCTTCTCTTACCGCAGATTTTTAACTAATTTAATTTACACCCCAGTTTACTTATTATCAACGAAGAAATCCCATAATTTTCACATAACATTTGCAGTCACATATGTACCCACACTAAGAATAGTACTTACATTCTCCATGACTCTTAACAACAAAATGTATACGGTACCATCCCTATCAAAGAATCTGAGGGCTCAATACATGCATTTTTGATAGAGAGTAATAAAGGACAACTTTATATATAGGCAACAGTAAGTGGACTTGCTCCAAAAGGAAATAGTTTAATTAACTCTGATTTTAATTAAATATCACAAGCCCCTTAGTTTTTGCGTACAGGGAGAGGTTGGTTGCAGTGCTTAGTATCCATATCAGGATGGTACAAATATTATATTAAGCAAAATTAAAAACTCAGCAAAGGGCTATAAAACATGGTTGATAATTAAATGTTTTCAAATGAATTTTGAATTTTTTCAAATAATAACTTTTATAAGTTTCCATAATAATTTCTTCTTTCCATTTCAATATACCGCATACACTGCAATACCTCCCGGGAGAATTATCTGTAAAATAATACTTTCTGACTCCTGGGTGGTACAAACTAACCAGCAGCCAAATTATTCCTTATGCCTTAAAAATAAATTGTTTTGATATTAAAAATCTTACTTTCGACTAAAACGGCGATTTCCATTACGTAATTTTCCAATTCTAAAGCTACAAAATCCTTAAATAACTTTTAATTAAGACGATAACCTTATTTAATCGGTGTTGAATACAAAAATTGGCAGGTACAAATATCAAACTAACAACCCGGGACAACAAATTGCTACAGCAGCTGTCAGCTGACCCACAGTCACATTTAAGGAAATTACCCTTCCTTCTAATAAACCTTCAAATATAAACGAGAAATGAGTAACTTGAAAACTTTCCATGCCGATTAATAAAATGGGAGACAAGTTGGAAACCCCAATGGGAAAGAAGATTGACAGTCAGAAAAGTCCAAACACTGCTATAAATAAAACTGCCCCAGTTCAGTCAGAAATAATGAAGCTAATACTGAAATTTCATATGCATGAAATGGGATACTTATTTTGGGTTGGTTAGGTTTGAACTTTGAGTGAACTTGTAATCATGGATTGAGAACAATGGGCTACTCATAATCTAAGAACTTCATTGCTATTTAGAAACAACCAAATAGCATACTTAAGAGATCAATAACCAAGCAAGTTTAATAATGACATTCTAAACCTTTTAAATAAGTAAGCTTTCAAAGAACTCTAGTATTTTTATATTTATTCCCATTGACCAGTCACATTGCCGAGAGGAAATGGGCGTTATTGGTGGCCACTGGTAATAAGATACAAAATCAGTAGAGCAATCTTAAGAGAAGAAAAATTGAAGGCCATTATAAATTAACAGTTTTTACCCTTCTGCATGCTAATGTCTCTATTAAAATATTGGCAAAAACTGACAATTGATCAAACCCAAGGCAGCGATACTTGCTTAAGAAACATGTGTTTGTATCACACATAGTTTGGTGACTGTTTTCACACCATAAACTGTCAAACGCTGTTTTCGGTGTACAAATCCACAGAAAACACTTTTTAACTCATTGTACCACAAGTGTACCATGAAATACAAATACGTTTCAAGTATACCTAGTTAATTATAAATCATATTACAATAGTCATTCATTAAGTATTGTAAATTACTACGTCACTGTGATGTCTATTTGCTACCTACTTTGGATATCTTTACATTTACTCTCTAAAAATATAAGTCTAGTCAAAGAGGGTCTTAGAATTTTGGGTTTAAGCAATCGCTATTTAATGACATTCTTAATCAGTTCACAATTATTTTGCATAATTGAGAAACTAGTGGTTTCACTACAAATTAAATTAAACTTTTCACGAAATGTGAATTTGCTATCTTAACTTTAACGGATTGCTGGCGCAACTCTATGAGTAACTGTAACAGTAACAAATACAAGAGATGCTGAAGTAATTTATTGCCTGCCATACTGCTTACACTATAAATGCATGCATAAATTGTTGACATAGATAATAGGATCTCAGTTACGGTTTTTATTTCATTATTCCTAAAATACAAATAAATTTTGGGGAAATATCGAATACGCGAATACGGATACTACAAACGTAAGGACCTAATCTTCCTAACGTAACGTAGAAACTGTAAGGCTGAACTTTGATATACTATATCTGTTTGTAATCTGCGTATACGCGAGTTCAAGACCGGGAGCTGAAACCGGGTGGCGGGTAATTAGCTGACGAACCACCACTGGCCGGCAGTTAACTAATGGGGTTCCGAGAAGTGCTGGGGGACATAAACACCACTGTGGCAGTTCGACTGCGACATTACTGCAATTCGACAGAAATTCTGACTACTTCCGACCTATAGAAACCCAGAGGCTGAGGTCAGTTTTGGAGGGCTTCGACAAGTCGGATTTCGGTTGGTTAGCAGAGTTTTTCGGGACACTTGGTGTAAACACGAGTAATTGTACCGAATCCTTTGGTGCTCCCCTCGCGGAACAGAAGGCGAGCACCCACCTTAATGTACTCTGGGTGCTTGATGAATCTAAAAATGACGGATGCGTGGTCATTCGTAGATATGCGAGAGGCAGGCAAGATTTCTTCCATAACTGCAGTTTGTCGTACATTTCCAATGTGAACTGTCGTTTGAAACCCTTTGGCAATGGTCGTTGCATGGTACAGCACATGTACGGTTGCCTGCAAAAAATTCAGTCATTAGATTTCTTATGATGAAATACATGTGTACCTATTTCGATTAAACACGTGAGGGTCGTCAACCACAATTAATTAACGGGTAATAAACAGTTGATTTTACTAAAACAGCTTTTCTAATTCCCTGAATACTTTACATTATGTACTCCATAAATAAAATAAATCCTTCAGGGAGCGTACGTATACTACGAGGGCTTTTCTCGACAATTTTTGACCCGCATCCCCTTTGAGGACCACTTCGCTGCATTTAGCCATATTGTAGAATATTGGATTAGGACATTTTGGGTACCCCCCCTAAAGTGGTCCTTTTAGTATATGTACGCTCCCTTATTGTTACTTTAAAAAGGGTTAACCTACGGATTTCTTTGATCTCTTTGACTGTGGCGCTAATTGCTAAACCGACGTATATCAGTTTTAGTGTTTTGCAAAATTAAAAATTTGCTTTGTTATGCACAATTAGCATTTAAATTTTTAATTAATTTGCAAAAACTGTAAGCTGATATCGATTTACGAAGTAACGCCTAAATTAAAGTATAGACTATCTTTTGTAATGAATTTTGACGACAACGGTTTTCTTTATAATTGAATTTGCCTAATTTACCTGAAAGAAGAGGAAGGACTTGGGTGAGATCTCTGGGGCGACTAGAACCATTCCTTCTCTTAGCCCTGCAACTTGGACATTCAGACCAATCGACGCACTCTGACTAGCTTTCACAGAACAGCAAGGAATCTTATGCCTTCGAATTGAAGTCACTTCCACCGATTGGAAAGTTCCGTCGTCCATCGGTCCTGCAAATCACAAAATATTTAACCTTTTGTCGTCCTCCAAAATAAAAAATGTTGAGAAGGACATTGCTATTTATTATGTATTATTTATTTATGATGGTAACAATTAAGCAAATGTACCTAAGAGTAGACACGCCCCCTCTTTGACAACTCCTTGAGTTAGTAAGCCCCCAAGTATAGTTCCCACTTGAGGGATCCGAAAGGTTTCATCTATTTGAAACTCAGGAGACTCCTAGCAAAGCAAAACACATTTTTCACTTTCTTGCATATGAAATACCATTCTTTATAAATAAAAGTCCATTACATTTTGCATATCATTAGGAATCACAATAATGCAGAGGGAGTGCACAAGTTAAAAGTTAACCAGTTTAACTGGAAGGTGACCGATAATAACCGACACTGAGAGACCCGAAATAGTCATGCGCCAGTGGATGGTAACATTGTAACAATTGGCGTCGGTGAGCGACGAGAGTTATTAACAAATGAATTGAAAAATACATAATTTTATTTATTATTTTAAATGAAACATTAATAACTTTTTCCGTGTATCAGCTACGGGGATGAAATTTGGTAAAAATATGGATTATATAAACATTGATTCTGTACCAAATTTTATGCCACCAGCTATAATGGAAGCCAAGTTATTAGCATTTAAATAACAAATGTGCACTGTCACCAACAGTGTCCGCTCACCGACGCGGACATATATGCCCTGCAATTTCTACAACTGATATATGCAAGTATATTGTCGGTATTGGTATAATACATAATTTGTGTACCGTTCCAACTGAGACAAAAAATGGCTGTCATTTAAGTGCACCTCATATTTAATCGGTTTGCCACAACTTTGCCTTAAATTTACCTAATAAATATTTATGCAACCTCAAGTATCAATCACTGATACTGATAATATACCTTTGCCTCATGTTTTAATACAAAATGCTAATATTTAGTACAAAAACCCCAACACGACTAACAACAATAATACTAAATATTAGCATTTTTTTTTATTAAAACATGAGGCAAAGGTATTGAGTGATTGATACTGGAGGTGGCATAAATATTTATTAGGTAAATAAATTTATTTGAGGCAAAGTGATTAATTTTATTGAGGCAAACCGATTAAATATGAGGCCTATTTAAATACTCCCCACAAAAAATGTGCCTTCGGGAGCTTGGTAGACCAACAAAGATAAATAAGTCATTTATCAGAAACTAATTGTTTTGGAAATAAAATAAAATTTGAAATATTTGCACCTTTTGGTTTTTTTTAAACTTGTTAATACTACTTCAGTTGAAACTTCGTTTCGTTGCACTTTATGATTTTTTAATAAATGATTTAATTGTTAATTGATTGTTATTTGCGGTTCACAATCCTATAATTCCTCAAGGTTGATAGAACTACAAATAGGGGATCACATAGCTTTAAAAGTGTAAATTACGTATTAATTGGAGTAGGAAATGAAGAAATTGGGAGAAAATTAGTACTTTTGAAAAGTAGCATTTTTGGGGGTAAAATTGAGTATTTTAGGGTTTTCGATAATTACAATCCATTAAGGAAATGGTTGCTTTGGAAGGAGATGGATTAAGAAGAGCTTACTTGTTCAAGGCGCTCCCTCTCCTTCGCACTTAATCCAGGTGGGAGTAAATGCAGAAGTTTGTGAAGCAGAGGGAGTCCCTCTCCCGTGACACTAGAAAGACAGAGAATTGGGATGTCTAAGTCATTCGGTTGAGACGCTACAGTTGAAATAACATCGTCTTCACAGTTCAGTCTAATTGCAGTTCGCTTGCAATTATTAATTGTCAAAAATTCTTCAATTTCCAAAATCATCCCTTCCAGTTTAGACCACGTCGTCAGATCAATTTTGCTTATTACGATAACCATTGGGATCTAAAAAGAACCGATTTGATTTTGAAAACGGCAAAATGTAGATTTGAAGGACAACGGCATAATTAATATTTAGAAATAACTCCGTGGGACTGACCTGCATAGCCAGAGCAAATGTTAAATGTTCTTGAGCGGATTTGGTGAGGCCACTTGCACTGCTAATCAAAAACATAATGTAATGCGGAGAGTAGCCTTGAATCCCACGGAGCGTTGTTCTCATGTACTTTTGATGTCCTGCCAAGTCAATTAAAGTAACTAATTTCGTTGACAATTCACATATAGTCTCCGGACTTCCTTCTTGATAATTAATTGCCCTCCCCTAAAACAACAAAATAACAAGCTCATTTTGTGGAGTCACTACACGAGATTACTTCACAAATTAATTGAAAGCACAAGAAAGGAATTGTTCTGAAAGACTGCTTAAAAAGTCACCTGTGAATCGAAGCCAAGAATTTCGTGCGTGATTGACGACGTTCGCCCAGACTGAACCTCGTGAAGATGTCTGAACATATTCAGTCGAGCTCTTCCTCGGCCATCATCATACTCCCCTTGAGTCAGCACCCCCAATAAACTGGACTTCCCTGCATCTGCATACCCCATTACAGCTACCCGCAAGTCAATACTCGGTCTGTCACTCGGCACCTAAGTCCAACCACAAAGTTCAATTAAACACACATTAGAAATTTAAGATCAAAGAAACTCCGGACAAACTCGATGGAAAAAGCTTTTTACATTTATTCATATTTTCTATTTTCTATTTTCTCTCCAAAAATTGATGAATGCTATACCTTTCGGACTAAAACTTCTGCAACAGTTTTGAAATCAGTTAGCGAATCAGATACAACGGTTTCCCTGAGTACAGATATCGTTGCTCCGAGCTTGATGGCCATTTGGTTCAAAGTGTCAAGACTGGCTTTCATTTCCTCTCGACAGATCCCCCTCATGCGTCCAGAGTCTTCCACCCCAATTTCATAAATTGCTTCTCCCTGGCCTTCCCGTAACCGCCACTTCATCTGCAAAATCAAACGCTTTGTTCATCCCTTCATTCCAGAATTATCATTATCTAGCTGAGCACACGAAAAAGAAGGGACTTACTTGTGTGACCAAATGTTCAAATCTCTGTCTTGAAGGATTTATCAATTTAAGTTTGTACTCGATGTTTCCTACTTGTGGTTCTGGAGGTAGATGTCTAATGGCAGATTTATGGTCAACTACATAAATATTTCCATTTTGCTCCCAGTTCACCGACATACCCAAATTTTCTGTAGGGTGCTCATCTGAGCACGTAGGGTCGAAAAGACTCACAAAGGAATCCATTTCCGAGTATCTGCAATCAAAACAAAGACTTGATAATCCAAACATTTAGTTTTTAAATTGATTTTATGTAGAACATAAACGTTTAATTACGAATTGCGAATAATGAATAACGAAATACAAATTGCGTGTTGATACACAAACTGATACAATGAATTAATGTTCTGATAAAATAAGGAACGAAAGAGTAATATGCAATAAAGTGTGTACTTATCAACTTGTAAGTAAATACCTTGGATAAGATAATTACCTGAGTTCTCCTTACACTTAACTGTGTGTACAAGATACTACACTGGTTTAAAATTGCTACGAAAAGAAATTGCACAATAAATAAATTAAAAAGAGGTCTAAGACGTGAGATGAAATAGGAAAGAGGATAGTAGAAGTGAGATAGGATGAAAATAAACCTAGAAGTGGAGTTATGTTGGTAGAAATGGAGAGTATAGAGACCTACATTAGAGTGTACATTATAATCCTAAGCTAGGACTGTCTGTTGCATTGGAGGGAAGGAAAGCTGTAAAAATGAAGTGCTCTCTGTGCATAAATCCATTCATTCCACTTTATTCTGTAGAATTGGACTATCTATGCAATGCACGTCAAACAATTTACTGATTGGATCTTACGAAATCTCTTAGACTTCTATCCCACTCTACTAAACACAACTCTACTCCACTGAGCACTGCTATGAACGAACAATAATAATAGTTTTGCAAGTAGTTAGGTAGGTAGACGTAAGTATAGAGAAATAAAAGTGAGAGTGAGCAGTTTCCTAACACTTACACACGATACTTGCACTATGCTATCCAATCCACCAACGATACAACAACAATGCAAAAGTGCTCAACAACAGAGCTACATGCCACAAATATCAGAATTGAGTGCCCCAAGAGATTGCAGTGGCCACAGCCACATTTATGCAGAGACAGAGTGGCACAGGCAACGGTGGCTCAAAATCTCTTATGCAACTCCTCCAACAGAACACCTTCTCTGTGTACCAACACCAACTGAGACCAACTCGGTTTCTTCTCAATCGCAGTCCTACCTTAGCTAGGCAACTCTGCTCAATGTGCAAATCCCAAGTCGTGAACAACTCACATTCAGCTCTGCACTAAACACAGCAGTAGCAAAGTCCGTCCGCACTAATTCTATTGTACCCAATTAATACACACATCCCTAGGCAGGCACTACAAAAAACCAAACCTTGCATTTCGCCGCTAAGCAATTGGAAAATCTCAATTTAAGTATACCTTGCCATGATCATTTGTTTATAACCACGTTAAAACGAAAATACAAGAAGGATAGTGACTACGCTAACTGATCTTTCATATATTTAGCAGCTTACGTAATGCGTACTGCAACTCACTGTAATTGTACTTAAAGACACATAAAGAGATACAGCATAAATGGAGTAGTTATAAATAAATAAATATTCGACCTTTGTTAATGCAATGAAATACTTTTGCCAGGAAATAATAAAAGAAACATTTTTTTCTACTCAATTGGCACATGAGAATATCCTGCAGTTCAGAACTCCTGAATCACGTTAAATAATGATTGTAATTCTGATAGCAACACAAACTTCGTACGTTTTAACAAAACGATTAAAGGACATAATATCGAATCCACGCTTGTCAAAACTAGTTTCTTTGAAATTTTTACCAACAGGAGTCGAAATATTTATTTTTGTATTATAATGCTGGCGATTTAATGGCTACCCTTATTTTGTTTATTTCTCATGCAACTAAAACGTAGTCAATTGATTTCCATTTATAGGGACATTTCAAATCTAGCTCTAGAAAAATTATTTTTCAAAAAATCAAAGGAAATAAACATGAATACTAAAAATTGAAAATTGAAATAAAATTAGAAGACAGGAGATTGATTTCGTGACGTGCGTTGCAACTGACACGATTCTGACGAAAATAAAGAAATTATCGTTAAAAATGATAATTTATTTGCAGTAATGAAGTTGATGTCATTACCAGCAGAGTGACGCTTGGTCGAAGCAAAGTCGGTGACCATTTATTTGTTAAGCGATAAGTCAGGGGACGTAAATGTAAATCAGGAATGAATTAATGTTATCGCTATGACTTATTGGCGATATTTTTCTATACGCTCCATTTTAGATATAAGGAAAGTTTTATTATTGTTGACTTGCGTGTTTAAATGTCATTAATCTGTACCAAGGTTCTTCGAGCTGTTATAGAAAGTCGCACTTGGTATACGCACTGTGAAGACTGTGATACAACTATTATAACAGAAAGTGGCATAACGAGTTTATAGCCCTAACCAAATCGAATATCACAAATCGCCTATTAAAATGAATTAAGTAAATGCATCTATAACTGCTGAGGTCTGTGTGCACGAACGAAACGAACCTACATACACACACGACTACATTATATTTATATTTGGTATTACTACTATTACTGGATGTAAGAAGACGTCAATCGTTTATCAGTTGAAGGTCACCGAGAAGTATGTGTGCCCGTATTACTTTTGATGCACATGCCAAATTAGTACTAGTATCAGAAAACTGTTTTCCGTAATGGTAATTTTAAATCAATTAAATAATGTGCATTGTGATGATACAGATATTATATTGGTATTTGGTATCTTAATCTGAATTGTGATAGTACTTATTAAATATGAGATTTTAAATTCAAGGCTCCTCTAATAATTGTTGAGGTGATTGGGAATTGGTGGGTAACCATTCGTAATTCATGATTGAAGTGAGGGATGCCTGGATAACGGGGACGATGCGTGAAATAAGCTGGGCGGAATGTGATTGCATGTAATGGATTAGCAAGGAGCGTATCTCCCAGTAGAGCAGCTGCTGTATTTTAAATTCGTTAGGTATTGAGGCATAGATTGCAGGATGCAACACACCGTATTCTGATTCCATGAACCTTACCAGCTGTAGCTCAAAATAGATAACCTGACAAACATCAAACACAGCAGAAAACCTGACAATGACAACAAAACGCTGACGGCAGCAAGAAGAGCGTAACATCGCTTTGGCATAGGTTCAACGAACATTCTTCAACTACTGATATAAAAGGATTTGGGAGACCTCCCTGCCCCTAACCTCATTCTCTCCATGTTGACAAATACACACGCTGCTTTGAACAACATAGCAACAGATACCTCGAGGATCACATTCAAAACCACAGAATAAAAACGACGACTCTTTGAGTCAGCTGATTCCCCAACTGATGTAAACTACGCGCCCTTTAAATGACCTGCCCATTTCATAACTGGCTATAATAGCTAGTTATGCTACAGTGCAAGCCAAAAATACAACTGCCACATAATTGGATACAGCCAGAGAATAAAGTCACTTTCTAAACTAAATAACCTTCGCATGGAGAACAAGAAAAATTTCTTAGTCCTAATTCATAGTAAAGCAACTTTTGCATCAAATCAAACATTATGTAATTGTATAGAACTGCATATATGTTATACGTAAATATATAAATAATAATTAATTAATATGTATTATATGTTGATAAACCAAATATGTCAATATGTATAATATGTTAATAAACTAAATATGTCAATATGTATAATATGTTAATAAACTAAATATGTTAATAAATTAAATATGTTAATAAATATGTATATGTAATAGTAATATATAAAATATAATAATAATAAATGTGTACAAATTATGCCTCCTATTAGAGCATTATTAGCCACTGCTGCATTTCATCAAGTACGCTATTAAAATATTTATAAATGCAATAAAATGCAATAAAATGCAATAAAATGCAATAAAATGCAATAAAAATTAAAGATCAGTACTTACAGTTTTCCTAGATAGAATCCGTAACCGGCAACACTCAGATGCAGAACTTCTTAACTTTTTAGTAATTGTCATAAAGCTTAAATACAATACACTAGAAAAACGGGCCAATCGCAGTATTTCTTTCTGGGCAGGAAATTGTGGCAATGTTTACAGTTACTATAGAAAACACTACATCACGTCTACTCCCATTTTAATCGGCTGTTTTCAAAACGTAGATTAATTTCGTATACTTGTCACTAATTAGGAAATATTTATTGCAATTATTGTATGTAGACTACGTTCATCACTTTAAGCTTCATCCAGCTTTAAAATCGAAGATTTGAAAGAAAGACTGAAATTATTGCTGTTGTCGTCATCCTCTGCTTTCTACATATCTAAGGTTTTATTATTATAACACGATTATTGGTGTCTTTTTCAAAAATTGTTTCTTTGCTTTTTCTTAACTCTTCTTCTGGACAATCCGTGGTTGTACTTTATTACTCCGAGGACTCTAAAAAATTATTGCTTACTTTCATTGAATTCTTTTGAATGTCGAATGAAGCTCGTCGTCAGTAAAATGTTGAAGGAGGACCAAAAGACTTTACCTCCACTTCCGTCAGAATGCCTTTCAAGGGTGATGCAATTCAAACGTTTTATTGCTCATTCACTAACGTCCGAGTTTTTCATCAACTAACACGAATGATGTAGCCTGGCAATACTAACGAAGTAGTGTTGTGCAATTTTCGTCGTCAGTAATCGTTTTGTGAACGAGAACGTATTTTGAGATTTTTGGAATTTAATTTTCATTTCAGATGACAATAAGAAGTTCACAACAGAGTCACGACTCTAGGTTTCCACCCCAAGATATCGTCCACAGAAGTAGCACAGTACTTAGAATGTAGCTACATAAAACAATAATTATTAGTCAGCCAAATCTATTGAGTTGTATCAAAGTTCCTTTAGTATCAAAAAAACTATTTATCTTATCTTCGTACAACGTTGGATAAATATATAAGTGCAGGTGGTAGTAGTACCATGTATTATTTTGTTGATAGAAATCAAATAAATCTTCGGTCGTCGTCGTGTACACACAACACTGCAGTCAAATACCAGGTCAGTCAACAGTAAAATCCTTAAGACGGATTGTTGGTGGAATACTACTGATGATAAATAGTTGGCGATGATAGCTGCAAATCCAAAATATTAAATTACTCTTGTGGTTAGTATAATAGTGGTAAAAATGTGACTAGTAATTAAATGAAGTTGAAAATATATAAATGTACTGGATGAAAACAAGTCTAGGAAGAAGGATCGAATTTTGATAAATGTTACGAGTTAATGACATAATAATTGATAATGTGACGATACCTGGAAAACAGTTTGACAAAGGGCGGATAATTGGATAGGAAATGAAAAGTCAACCGAATGTAATTGAAGGCAGTCAGCGCAACCCCAACTAACAACAATCGCTCCTGCAATTGTAATTGCCTTCACCTTTGACCTCGCAGTTAGATAGCACTTGCACTGCCACTCTCCACACTATCAAAGTCAACTGTTACCAACCCCCAAGAAAACCACCAAACAAACAAACAGAGCAATCCAACTATTTACCAACTTTACGACTCTGATACGTACGACCAACGAATAAATGCAGTGAACTTGAGCCAATGTATACTCAATGATAAAAACCACTTCACTGACTTCACTCACTAACCAACAACCTTTTCTCTCACTCACACTGCGGGGTGCGGGGCATTCGGAGACATTACTGGGAACGCACTGTCACTCTGTCCATCCGTGGGCCCGTGGGTTTGTCGGTCAAATAACTTAAGAACGCTTTGAAATTTATCGATCTAATTCCTTTAATAAATCGGGTATCAAAGTAGTTTGCTTCTTTTCGAAGACGAGCATATTCTGACTTTTCGTCTTTTTGCAAAAATTCGAAAACTGGGACATGATCATGTATAATGCAGTATAGCTACAGCAAAACGATGTTGTTATAAAGAGTGCCACAAAAGCTACTATTCAAATACAATACACTGTGGCTGTATCTCCGATACTGAGTACACCGGTTGTTGCGGTTTATTTCAAATGAAAGTATGAAAGTAAAAGGTTTGACAGAAATTGAAATTCAAGATTTATTACGTTTAGAGTAATTTTGGTTGACAAAGAAATAAGGGTTATGTTATACCTGTTAGAATTACTAAGACGAAGGGAAGATAAATATATCCAGAGCAAATAGTTTCATTAAAATAAAGACTGCTGTCTGGATTGCAATTTATGAAATAGTTGGGCGGTTACACATTACTCATCCAGTTCGAACATGTAATCGGCGCTGGGTTCCTCTAGTGCTGATTTTTGCACATTTGCATTTGTTGAATTTCGATCGTATTCAGTTTTTCCGTTCGCAGTTATTTTCTCAATTTCTGGCATGAAAAGCGTTTTCACTTCTTCAAAAGAAGGTCTCTCACCTGGATCCATACTCCAAGATGTTATCATCAAATCGTATCTGCTCATTATAATCATATATAGATAATCAAAGTCAGCTTGCTGAAGGAAATACTTAGGTAATAGTTTTATAGTTTTGGAATTTAGGCCAGACTTACACTTTCTTGCTAACGTATTTTGGCTGTCCCATTCTCATTCCATCTTCCAATCGCTTCAAAAATTCGGGCCCCCACGTAAATCCGGGATAAGGAATTTCTCCCAAGGAAAATATTTCCCACAGGGTGACACCGTAAGACCAAATGTCTGATTTAGCAGATATTTTTTGGCATTTCAGACTTTCAATGGCCATCCACTTCCAGGGCATTGCATCCTGTTGGGTTAGTTATAATTATAATTAATAAACCCCTTAAAACAGCATATAATGAAAAGGAGCGTTGACATTGGGAAAACCGAAACAAAAACATAATGAAAACCGAGAAAAACAGCAGGAATGTTGACAATGAGACGACATGTTGTCGATCTAAGACAGGGTAAAGGCAACGTCGATCTAAGACAGGGTAAAGGCAACGTCGATCTAAGACAGGGTAAAGGCAACGTCGATCTAAGACAGGGTAAAGGCAACGGCGATCTAAGACAGGGTAAAGGCAACGGCGATCTAAGACAGGGTAAAGGCAACGTCGATCTAAGACAGGGTAAAGGCAACGGCGATCTAAGACAGGGTAAAGGCAACGTCGATCTAAGACAGGGTAAAGGCCCACAGAATGCATACGCTAGAACAAGTTGACGCATTGCATCCACTTAAAACACACAGAATGCACAGGCTAGAGCAAGCTGAAAGCTAAGAAAAGTAACATTTAGTAACATTAGGAACATTTAGTTCGTATTGCATTATTTGTGCCATACATGTGCAATTTTTATTTCTTGATTTTCATCTCTTGTCGTCAATTGCCTGGATAATCCAAAATCACTAATTTTTATGAGTCTTTCATCTGTCAGTAACAAGTTTCTTGCTGACAAATCTCCGTGAACAACCTGGAGAATTTACAAACAATTTACATACAAAAAGGTATTTCACATTTCGCCAAAAGAACTCATTTATATTGGTAAATTAATTTTTGAAGGGTATTGGCACAAGTGCTATCTTTTAAACCTCGCTAGAAAATTTAAAGTGAATTTAGCACCTTTTTTGACTCCAGAAAACTCATTCCATTGGCAATTTGAAATGACCATTTGTATAATTCTGCAGTGCTAAATGTACTAGAATCTGCAACATTGGCATAACTGTTTTGGTTTCTGGAAACAAAATTTCATAACGGTATAATAATGATTCTTTTTACATTTACCAGTATGGGCATATAACCCGCTTCTTTCAGATAGAAATCGATTCTAGGTTTTCTGTAAGAAACCATCGTTCATTTTACAAGTACACTGCTTGGAGTCCAAAAGGTGGACAATAAGAATTTGTAATTGTAAAGTTCGTTAGTCATTCTGGTTAAGCATTTCTACATTTAAGCATTATACTATTGTTTTCCTTGATTCAATTTACCGTTCTTCTGCAGTCATTATGGGAAGTACTTCTCCGTCCTTGACCAAATTTGTAAATAATGCACGCCGCTTTTTCATAAATGACAAAAGATCCCCATTACCGCAGTACTCCAAGGCCAACATAATTTCCCCTATACAAAATCACGCAAAATATGGAATTATAAAATAATCCTTTTCAATTCTAATATTTTTTAATTATTTAATTCCTGCCTTTCCTGCTTTCTTTTGAAAGTTAGTATACCTATTAAATAAGGTTGTATTAATTATATGTTAAATAATGTTAGATATTTTACTGAATAGCCAAACATTATATATATCTTACTGTGATGTCTCTTGCTATTGTTTGATATATAAATTAAATAGATATTAATTTTAACTACTTTGCTTGATGTTGTCGGTGGAGGCAGCGACTAGCTGTAAAACATTTGGATGGGATCCAATGATGGTCATAAGCTTCAATTCATAGAGTGCGCATTTGAAATCCTCAATTTCCGATGGAGACATAATTTTCTTGATTGCGACGATTCTTTCCCCAGTAGGAAGCAACAAGTGACCTTTAAGTACCACAGCAAACGACCCTTGTCCCAGTAACTCTTTTCCTGCATCACAACAATCACCACAAATCAAAACACAAATAATTGATATAAATTCAAAGTAGTCATCCACCATTCTCATTCATATAGTTACCTAAATGCCATAAGTCTAAAGAGAGCTCATAGTCTCTATTGTATTCATTGTCTGCATCCCGTTCCACAACTTTTGAACTATTTTTCTCCTTTTTGGGACACCCGCATAAAAATTCTGAAATAGCCTCGTCAGTCTTTTTCTGGTACTCCTTCCTCTGGGCTTTAATTCTTATAACTAGAAAGAGAGCCACGGAGAGGAAGACAACAATGGCGATTACAATTACAATTACAATATTTCGGGTGTATTCCGTATCCGGTGCTAAATTGAGGAAATACGTTTTATACATGTAATTAGTGTTAGGGCAATAGTGATACTAAACATTTTAATGATTACAGCGATGTATTGCATTGTTTAACCTTTAGGAAGAACATTGACTGTGATAATCTTTTTTGTTTCGCTTAATATGTTGTAAGCTCTACATGTATAATTTCCTTTTGTGTTTTCTGTAATAGAAGTAAAAGTAATTGTTATGTGGCTCCAGTGTTCCGTGGAAGTATGCTTCTCCTCAGTTTTAATATCCTTTAAAAACCATTACATACATTTCTTTTTTTCATCTTCGCTTACAATAATGCATTTAAAAAACAATTGCGATGATTCTCAGTGATAAAAATTCAGATATGACATTTAAATACCTCGCGGGGTGGAATAAATTCTAGTTTTGGAGAAGGTACACCAGTAGCGTTACAAACAATAGTTCCATGTGTGTCTCCTTCCGTAAACGTTACCTCATCTATTGAAGATTCGTCGACAAATAAAACTTCCTCGGAAACTATTTGAGAATAGTAAAGAATCCAAGTAATTATTAACGGGAATACATACACAATACATTTATAAAAAATTATTTATTAAACAAGCAACTAACCTTTTACTTGTACTGGCTTTTCCACAGTAATCCACTTGGACGAATTGTAAATGGGAAAATGGACGGAGACAGTTTGCACTGGAGAATCATCTACTTCTAAGACCATAGTAAAGTTGGTAAACATGGTACCCAGATCTGCTCTATTTCCATCAGGTAATTGAAGTGGGGTAGCTAAAGTAATAACAGTTAAAGTTGATAAGGTTTCTTTATTTTCAAAGCGATAATGAAAATATAATATCAGTATTCAACGGAATTCATTGTATGTGCTGTATGTGTAATGTAAAGTTTTACCGTTGTATTGAGGATCCTTATTTTGACGCTGTAAGCTGACAACAAGTCCACCGGAAAAGAAATAGGGAGACCACCTGGCTTGTATATTTATTTTTTGGCCCCCGTATACTTCTTCAGGAATGCCCGTCACATAATACATCCTTTCTATCGGAATATCTTCCCATAGAAATTCTAAGAGAATGAATGACCGTCTTTTAAACTCATTTATGAAGAGATAACACGGGGTTCCCTGTCTAAGAGGGAACAACTAGTGTGTAGTTTTAATTTCTTTAAATGTTGATTTCCGTGTGACCCAAGGAAAAAAATGCTTCTTTGAAATGTGAGCAATAGCAAAGTACACTAAAGTGATACGAATATGAGGTGCAAATAATTATTGATAAAAGTCCACAAATCATAAATTTTTTCTAACAATGCCTTTTATAGAGGGTGTACGTGTAGTTGTTTCCAATGTAAAATATTTAAGTATTTACTTACGAAAGTATCTGTCTTCCTCTGAATCCTTCAAAACAGAAAAAACTCCTTTAGCCGATCTTTTCTCAGTTGAAGTTTCGGCAAATAGTAGCAAGGCCTGGAATTTAATATCTCCATGTGGACGAATATTGAGAATAGAATCGCTTATAGTAGCGTTGTCGTTGGTACATCTTCTTTCTATCTATTTTTAGTAAATATACTGATTCATAATACAACAATGCAGTAACTGCACATTCAGCAATTATTCATAAGATCTGTCAAAATTAAGCACGTGTAGTAATCCCAAAACTGTAGCTTACGTATTATTATGTTTTGTATTGTTGTAATGTTGTAATGGCTTAATTCGATTGTCTCAAATTATTGGTAATTATAAAAATGAAATGTTGAAAGCAGTGAGAGTATTTTGTGAGTTCATTTACCATATCGGCCTACAGGAGGACGAAATGCAACAATACAATACAATTTTCACAAAAGCTTCAGTTCTCTCAAATATGTACATCAAAATTGCTAACCTCTGTCAATTTACGAAAACCGTTTTCAAGAGTAACTGCATCAACATATTTTCGTATGTTTTTATTAATGAAAGTGTTGTTCGGAACAAACCATTGAAAATAAACTACACTAAGCGTTGAAGTATCATCCTTGTAAGCAAATTCTAAGGGACAGCTTGATTCTTCGTCGTTGCTGTTTCCGCTTTGCAACGTCTGATTCAACTCTGCAAGGCAAATAAAGATATCAGCTTATTAGGATATAAATAAAGCCTTGTCTGGGGTGGAAGAGCAGCAGCCAAATTTTTGCAATTGCTGACGAACTTTGTTCTTGCAAATGTGTTTATTTTGACTTGTGAATAAATGCAAAATCAATATCAATATCGATAATTAGACAATCTAGTCTTAATACACTATGTAATTAAAAATCAGCAATTTTAAGTCGTCAATTTTGTAGTAGGAATTTCAAATATCTCATGATCTATTAAAGCACATTTTGCCTATGGGGAGAAAATCTCTTTTGTTCACATACCAAGCTTATTATAGATAAATCAGGGTTCTTAATGCAAATATATACAACTGTCTGTCTTTATTAATTAGCTGTGAAAAGTTTGGGACTTCAAAATTTACATCACCTTAGAAAACTTGACTTTCCATTTAGCAAATCTGAATCATATATTTTAATGAATATGTTTTGACTTACACTTACAATTAACAACATTATCAATCACTAGTTAATTAAGTTAGTAACCACTCGTAATTCCATAAGTAAGCCTTAATGAATGGTATTATAAAGTTGCAGCTGTCAAATCTTTATGCATATGGAGCTTACGGTGTAAAATTTTCCGCTTAGCTTCATTTGAAATATAGTCCCAGACGATGAAATTCGTTCCCGTGTCAGGTACCTCAATTCCAGAGACAACGGTGATTAAAGAATTATCTTCGTAGGCTACACACGCTAAGTAACTGTGGTCGACCAACTTACTGTCAAATGTTAGCTCCAAATAAGAATAGAATATATACGACTCTGGGTTGTTGAAGTCTGGAGTTCTTCGGTCCAAAAGAGAAAAAGTTGGCGTAACTTTACTCTCAAACTAAATAAAACAATATAAGTTATCGTCAGTTCATATTTCGTTTATGTGCTATTTATATCTCTAATCGAAATACAATGTTTCCTTAAACAAGTAAACTACTTAAGCTCTTTGTTTGCAGGTTATTGCTAGTTTCTGAAATGATTTAGTTCTGAAATTTATTAATTATATAGCCCTATTCCAAAAGAAAAACGAAAGTAATTGAAACCACTTTTAGAACTATATTTTATTTTTTACGTATACTTGAAAAGTATGGATGAATATTCATAAAGGGACAATTTAATTGAATGTAAAGAGTACCCTGATAATGGCAAAAGAGTTTTAGGGAGCGTATATAAATCACGAATGTCACCTACAGGGTGAGTGGGGTAACCAAAACGTCTTCATCAAAGCCAAGTTTTCGTGTCACTATTTGTGTGCAACACGAAGAATAAGGTGGCCAAAATATTATACATCTCGCAATGCTATTTCAAACTTATTCAAGATTGTTCCCGTCGATAATCATGTTTTTCGACATTTAAAATGAAAATTTTCCTATCTCAGAACTTTATTGATTGCAGAATTTTCAGCACTGTTCTACAACTAGACTACTGAGTTAAATTATACTTGAGTTGCATCCTATTGGGTGCATTCTTTAGTTAAATGTTAAATATTCATAGATAGCATTTCAATTTGAAGTCTTCGAGGACAGGGGAGGGAGGGTGAGGGTTATGGATTGTCCTCAGTGTCTTCAAAGGGCTGGGGTCGTACGCTCCCTTATACTATTGGTTTTAATACAAACCCTCCCTAGTAATAACTAATAACCATAATTAATAAGTCAACGTTTAAACATGTACAGTACTATTATGCCTAATTCAGAACCAATTTTAAGTAAACTCACGTCATCGTTATAAATCCACCGGACTGCTTTTCTGAATTTGCACTCCAGTCCCAGCCACACTTGTTGTGATTCTTCAAAAACTATATTTTTGGAGTTATTGACTATGGGTTCTGAGCCAGTTTCTGCATTGTAGATGTCCACCTGTGGGAATTCGCTTTCAGGGTTGTATTCTTGGGAGTGAGCAGAATGAACGAAAAGTAAAGACAATGCTACGTTTAAGAAAATACAATTAATGGTCTTCATTTTTGAGTGAACCCAATCAATGGAGAACCACTCTTGATGATATTCAGGACACAACTTGAACGCTAGTGTAACAGTAATTACCTAATTAATAGTTTATTAGCTTTAAATCTTTCAAGTTAAATGACGTCAGTTTAGAATTCCCTGTGTATTATTAATTCTTAACTTTGTTTTCAATACATTTCATAAAGTTTCCTTATAAACCCAGAATAGATAAAAAGTTCTATGTGTATGACATTTAATTAGCCATGCACACAAAGGTGATTGCCTACACTATAACTGTGTGCTTGCCATAAAGAAGACGGTAAAAGGGAACTATATTGAGTATTAATTTCCTTAAGCATAACAGTCAATAAATATCAGAAACTGCATTCATGGTTGGTTTATGGTTTTTGTATGGAACGCGTTTTCCGACGCCAACGAACGGAAAACGGACAATGAAATGTGTATTCATAACTAAATACTACTACAAACAAAACACATATGCAACCTCATGTACATTTACGACATTTATGATTTCTATTCTTTTCCTAGCAGGTAGAAAAACATCAGATTCCAAAATCCACTGTCTTAAGTAATGAAGAATGTACATTTCTGTATATTCTGTAATGTATATTTCAATATTTATTGGTAATAATAAAATTGCACATTATTAATAATAACAGTTACTAGAAAATAATAGATTGATGCAGTAAATAAAGGTGACAACCTTGATTGATTAGTTCTTAATAATACATACAATGCAATTTACATACACGATGAGGAAGTGACATTGGTGACTGCGGACACCACCACCACCATGCAACTATATTCTGTAGTGTTTGCAGTAAAGTCAGACTTACAAGGCCAGAGTGCGGAAAGCCAAAGTGTTTGCATAGGGCCAAGTGAAGAAATCGACGACGGGTTCTTGCCAGGGTCTTTCCGGGCGAAATCTGGTCTCTTCCGCTTTCTTCTTCAGGTTCCGGTTTCTTTCTATAAGAGCACTTAGTCTCTCGGTGATGAATTTCCCTCTGGACTTTGTTTCGTCGTAGGCGCTTTTGTGGATGCTCCAAGTGTACTCCACAAACTCAATGATGAGGTCCACGGTGGCTTTGCTGATGTAGAACTTGGGTTCCTCCACCACCAGAACATTTTGCACCGGGACGTAGTAGTCGGGAACGCCGTAGGTGGGTTTGTAGATGTAGTAGTCCGGTTTCACGTATTCGTAGAGGCGGTTCAATTGGTGCACGTTTTTGAATTCAAAGTGCTTGTGGCCTAGAACCACGTGGATGGCCACTTTCTTCTCGGCGCCGTCGTCGTAACTCCTCACTTTCTGGCGCCCCACGGTGTGGAACTGGAGGGCCACGAACATCGGGGCTTGGGCCTTCTGCTGTCGGTTGTGACTCTTCCGGGGACGCACTCGGGACGTCTCTTCGATCAGGAATTCCGTGAGATTGCTCAGTCCACTGTAGTCCGGACTTCCGCTCAGAGGAATTTCCATAGAGATCAGTTCTCCGGGAGAGTGGAACTCCTCCTGCGGATTCCCCGGCTTCTTGCTCTTGTTTTCAGTTAACACGTTTCTCAAAATGCCACCTAAAATTGCTGCGTTGGGGCCCGTGGCTGGGACTCCGTGCGAATTCATGATCACTCCTCGCTCTTTAAGAACGAAGGTGTCCGTGATCACGGATCCGATGTTGGTGGTCGGTTCCTCTGCGAAACTCACTATCTTCGGGTCTCGACTGTAACTCCGGTCATCCATGGAAGGGAAAGAAAAGGCCAAGGTGGTTCTCTCTCCGAAGGGAACTTCCAGACTCCCTCCCACGTCTGTCGTCAAGTTCGTCAACGTGAACTGCAGTTCCTCCACTGGCTTCACGTAGCTGGGGGGCAAGTGGTAGATTGGCTTTACCAGCGGAGTGTAGTATCCCGCTGGTGTATATACCGGCTGGTAATAGTTCGCCACTGGCAATGTATTCCCCACTATCAGCATTTCTGGAGGTTGCTCACCCTGGCCTAGTCAAAATCAAAACATCATTTTCCACCTATATTCTAATTTTAGGCCTTTATATCAATCTATTCCTTTACCTTTGTATAGTAATACCGAGTAAAGTAATCTCAGTCAATATAATAACATTTCTTTTAATGCTTATGGCTTTTAATTCATGAACTCAATATTTCCATCGTTAAATTATGTAGTACTTCGATTACAAAATAATAAATTCTGAACAATTAAAAAATTAAATGCAATGCATATTATTTGCAGATTGTGACATTGGAATACTTTTAATAGTCAAATCAAGTATTGAATGGCGATTTTCTAGTAGAAAATGGTGTTCGTTGTTGTCACACATGAAAAGTATCTAGCCTGTTACTTTTTCACAAGTGCCGAATACGGCAGAAATTTTATAGTATATATTTTCTGGGTAGATATGTAATTATAGTACTTACCATTTGCTTCCGCATTGGCCAGTCTGGTGTCTGGGAGAAATATCGTCACATAGAGGAAAAGAGTTATGTAATTTTTGACAGGTATAAAAATAAACATAGTACTTAATTAAATTAGTCTTTTGTTTTTCTGGAACACAGATTTGTATTTGTACTGCAGAAGATGGAAGTCCAAAATGACTTGCATTTACGAGGTGTTCAAGGTGTTCAAATCTTGTTAGTGATGGAAAAGCGTAGTTATTTCGTAGTAAACTCAACCAAACTACTGAAAGCGAAAGTTTCGAGTTCTTTTCGGTCTTCGATATCTGTTTACCTATAACTACGGATATGTACTTATAACAACAATGAACTGGTTTCTAGCTCTGTCCCAAGCTAAATTCCGTGCACACTGCTCTTACTCACCTGTTGCTCTATCACGTTTACATGCACGAAGCATTGTTGCGAATGTAGGAGAAAAAGTACAAGCATATCCCATTTGTGCTCTATCCTTCCACAACGTTTCAATTATAATACCTTTTGTCTCTAGAGAAAGGATTTCAATGCACGGCAATAATTGAACACTTCAATACAATAAGAAGGCGTGTAAACATGTGTACATTGTAGCTGCTGATATGCTGGCTAAGCTATCGGCTACCGAATAGCTACATTTTATATGGCATTTATTTCAGTACATTATTGGTTGACATTAACAGTGATGGTTGCTCTTCTTTGCACTTCTCACGTTTGCATTTACCTTTTCTTCTAGAATATAATGACCAAGAATTGCAAAATTCATTTCTTAGTCGAAAGAGGCTAATTTCATGGTTTTCCTTTTAACCCACCAATTTTACCCTCGTGCTCGAAAACTCTCAATGTTGCAAAAGTAACAAATATGAAACTAAAAATTCAGTCGTTACACTTTGCATTTCATAGAATTATGTTTGCATTGGGAATTAATAATTACCTAATAAACAATTTCCCTACTAATTCATGGCCTATAAGTTAAAGGAGCACAATTCCATTTGATTTGACGAAATATTAATTAGCATTAGCAGCCAGTTGGGATCCTGCTGACATTTCAAATTCAGCCCTCTGTAGACTGTTTTTCTTAAGGGTTCCTATATAATTTTTGTTTTCATATCTAAATAAAAGATTTTTGAACATGATAGCTACCAATTAGACCATAAATTATTATCATACAGTATCAAGTGTCACAGGTCGTGTCTAAATAAAAAACTTCTCAAGCTGAAATCAAACTACAAATTAAGTTCGTTATGTTTATATTTTTGCTAAATGAGCTTTGTATTTCACATATGAATACAAACAAGACCGTGGGAACAGTATTAGCATGTGTTAGATTTTTCGCATCGCATGTGACGCACTGTTCCACAGAGATAGCCAAGTTATGTAACCGTAACGCAAATAATATCGTCTATTTGTATTTGTGTCAGACGCATTTTATTTAGATACATAAATTGGCAATTGTAACAAGAGTGAATGACCATTTCTTAAATGCAATATTTTACCAGGAAATGTAGTGGTTAAAATCGATCAAAGGGAATCAACTGCATAGATACGTGGCAAACAGCAAACTCAGCAAAAATACTATATATTATGAATTACTATATATTATGAATATTATGAATTTGTCATTAAGAGCTGTGTACTTTGTTTTCTTAAGCACCAACTTATAATTCTTGAAGGTATTGCTCGATGACCAGGAAAAACGTAAACGAGAACGGATGTAGTAGAAATGAGGTTTAATGCTGCACCAATTGCAAAAATTAGTATAGCCTTCAAAATCGATTGCAAGAAATCTGACTCTTAGTAATGTTTTGAAAAGAAATTAGGTGCGGGATGCGGGAGAGTTCTTGGGACGTCAGTAGAAATGTAAGTGACAAGCGACAACACAATTTCGAACTCAGGTGGGCTGAAAATAAGAACTGAAGGATGTGGACGTTTGCAAATGATGCGTGATTTATCATTTGCAACAAGTTCTCTGTAGTACAAAGATAAACTTGTCGACAAATGCATGAGAAAATGATTAGTAGGCGGACTGAGGAATGTGTAATGAATGAGTGGACGAGAGAAGGCAGAGATGCAGTAAATGCAGATGAGGCAGAAGACAGAAAGTTCATTTGTGTGTTGCATTTCATTAGAGCAGCTAGGTACACCATATTTGCGTAGAGTATTTGTGTAGAGTAATGAATTACCTTATCCTTACACAGAAAGCAGATAAAAATGTAAATAAAATGCATATCTTCAGGAATTACTTGGCCTCGTGAGGTTGTAAAGCATTTCGCTATTTTCGTTTATTAGTGAAGAAGTGAGAAAGTTATATAGTAGGTGTGTGTAGTTGTCCATCTGGTTGTCACTCAATCCGATATTTTTACGATCTAGCCACATCAAAGCTGCAGTCCTTCTTTTCCACTAAACAATTTCTACATAATAGTTTTAACGCTTTTGGACAGGCCACACAATGGAATTGACATCTGATTGTGATAGAAATGCTAAATTCTTTTTGTAAATGCTCCATCGTTCATCGTTATGCATATTTACTGATAGGCAATCTGCATACGTATTATTCAATCAGCAGTATTAGTGTTAGCAACACCTTTGCCAGGATTACAGTAGGCTACAAATATTCTCATTTAGACAGAACGCGTTGTTGTCTTCAGCGTTTCGTTATTTGAGCATCTAGTTTTACACTGAATGCAAAATAGTGATTTTACCTGCATCCAAGACCAAGAAATTGCACCAAGCAAATATCTTTGTTGTAAAAATTCATACATCCTTTATGCATTTGAGAAAAACTTTGATCTGTCAACTAATAAACTGAAATTGCATATATAGCTTGAATGAATATGTAAGCTTTTAGTGATCTCATCACGTTTTTATGCTTAATCGTTCCGTAATTCTATTTTATGAATCGAATTGGCAAGGGATTAATTTCCTCTACTTGTGCAATGTAATGGACATGAAGGGGACACTGACTATTGACAGGTATAAGGTAATTGACACTGTGACAAAGATGCCAAGTTTTTCAAGTAGCGCAGATTATTTAATCAATAACCATTGAGTTGTATAACAATGTCAGAATAATTGCACGATTTATTAAGCACATGTAGGTTGTCTTCATCTCAGAAGTGATCTAATTTCTTTTCCTGGAAAAGTGGGTTTAGTTTTTGCACTAATTATTTTTGGCCATCTTCGATGATATGTATTACAATAACGACAACTGCTGTCATTAGCCAAAAAAATAGTAAACAAATTACTGCTAGTCGAAGTCACATTTAATAATAAACGAGTTTGATAAGAAGATCGTTTAACTAGGAAATGGTTTTGGAGTGCGCTAATGTAAATCATGTTACATTTCCTGATATTATACCGTATGTCACAACATGAACATTTCCAATGAATTTAAAGTAAAATGGGTTTGCCGATCTCTGCCACACGATCGGCAGTCGCCAGTTATTGCGGTATGCCCATTTTTAATAAATGGAGATTGGCAAGCCATGCCCTTTTTAATTAGTTGCCTAAAGACCTACATGCTTCTAATCTGCCATATCTCATTGCATTCACTCACAAATCTAAGAGACTAGTTCAATTGTTGCATTATTCATATTCGTAATACAGCCAATTACGTCGGAGCTGCTTTATTTTCTAGACATCAGTGGAACGATAGAAGTACTGTATACTTAAGTAGAAAGTGACAGAACAGTATTGCACTACAAATAATGCTCGTGAAGTGAAATGATGCATGTTGTAGGAAGTTATGATATGTTTACAGTTGAGGAGAGGCCCGACCGTTGATCTCTGAAATTTAACCATAAAATATTCGCCGCAAGCGTTAATTACTATAAAACAAATGATTCAAGCAGCTTAACAATTTTACCATTTCATACGATTGTCTTTGCCTATGATTCCATTTAGTATTAAAGATTAAAAATATTTTTGAGTAATAGTTACTGTTGTCAGAATTCAGTGGAGTGTTATATCTGTTTTCTACCACAAGCAAAACAGTCCCTAATACTACCTCTTTATTATTACAATGCAACATTGTTTCTTTAAAAACCATATTTTAGGGCATAAGTATGATGCTGTCTCAGGTTTACCCCAAATGATAACGAAAGAGATAGAATTCAGAGAGAATAAAGAAATTAAGATAAAAATGTAGTATTATTTACAGAATGAACTCCAAGCTAATTTTAATTTAATCAGTCAGAATTTGTACCTCCATTAATTGTTTAGATACTATTTGATCCTACATTTAATTAATGAGCAACTAAATACGTAATAATTTTAGGGAACTAAAACTAAATGTTGCTGAATTCATTGGAAAACAATTTCCTTATACTTATTCGTAGACTCTACCAACAACATGGGACAAACAAATAAACCGACAATCGTCGTAGAGTACAATTACTAAGAATTAGGGGGAAGTAAAGCAAATAAACAAGCAATTATATTATTTATTTTCCGTATTTCTGATATTGCGTGATTTGTAAGGAAGGAAGACGTGGTAGTAGGAAATGAAATGGAAAGGTAGCTGCTCCTTAAAAAGATCTGCATAAGTGATGAAACCGTTTAGCGTAAAATAATGACACTAACAAATAGTTGTACTCTTTACTAGAAACAAATACTATAGGGAAACGAAAGCACAAAATTGTCATTAAAAACCCCATTCACCATAACTGAGCTAACGAAAAGTCTTGTCGATCGACTTCTGAATGGGCTCTGATAGTGAGAAAAGGGTTTCTCATAATCGCACAAGAATTAATAGTCTACTCTCTCAGACTTCTATCCAATTTAATAAGAGAAAAATAAAAGTCATATCAAAAAGGGAATTGATTAAAAGGAACCTACACAAAAATGAATAATTGCCTCAATAATGCAGCTAATCAGAACAATAGTTCTTCCGTACTCAAATTCAAATGAGTACAATTATTAGCACGCCAATGCAATGCACATCTGCCAAACCAAATTAACTGAAAGAATCAGAAAGGTTTCCTGCGCTGCTCTTCCCTTACTTTCTACTGAAGTACTCTCTAGAACTCAAAAACGGACAAATTCAAATTAATATTTATTAAGAAGCCAATGGAAAGCACATCTGCCGCAACTCCAAAACAGTTGGCCGCGGTTCTTCCCTTTGGGATATGAAGAGCAGAGAGTACTCCCTAACAGCAATTCGAAATAACTTCAAATAAAATAAACCTTCAGTGTAACTGTAAAAAGGGTATCTGACGTACTAACTGTCAGGTACACCTTCAGACTGAGTGTCAGACTTTCTAAGTGACTGTCGGGTACACTGTCTGATTGACTGTCGGGTACACTGTCTGAGTGACTGTCGGGTACACTATCTGACTGACTGTCGGGTACACTATCTGACCGACTGTCTGGTGCATTGTCTGAGAGGCTGTCGGGTACACTGTCTGATTGACTGTTGGGTACACTATCTGACCGACTGTCTGGTGCATTGTCTGATTGACTGTTGGGTACACTATCTGACCGACTGTCGAGTACACTATCTGACTGACTGTCGGGTACACTGTCTGACTGACTGTCTGGTGCATTGTCTGACTGACTGTCTGGTACACTGTCTGAGTGACTGTCGGGTACACTATCTGACTGACTGTCGGGTACCCTGTCTGACTGACTGTCTGGTGCATTGTCTGACTGACTGTCTGGTACACTGTCTGAGTGACTGTCGGGTACACTATCTGACTGACTGTCGGGTACCCTGTCTGACTGACTGTAGGGCATATAAACTGTGACACATATTGATAACTAGCAGAATCTATGACACATGACAACCCTGTAGGTTCTATGTTTGCAACTCTAATTTCTTGAACCAATTGGCAGATCCACCCCATCTTCAAAATAGGAGTTCCCTAGAACCCCATGGACACAAAATTTCATCAGGTTATCTCAATGGGTTCTTGAGTTACCTTGAGGTATGGATACTACAGATAGACAAATATGGACAGATATGCAGACAGACAAACAGACAGACATACAGACAGAAATACAGACAGAAATACAGACAGAAATACAGACAGAAATACAGACTGACAGACACAGACAGAAATACAGACAGACAGACAAAACGAAAGAACAAGTTGAACTGCGTCCACTTAATAAACGAGAAGACTTAAAAGTGTAGGGCCCAAAAGGGGAGAACTGCAATGAGAACAGTGAACCGAAATTTTTAAAAAGGCAGCTGAACCTAACTTTTATTAATTCACATTTGTTGCACTTTGTTTGTTAACGAGAGAAGGAAGGAGGATGTAATTATGTAATAATACTTTGCTTTATTGACACACAGATACACAACCGTTACACAGACACGCCAGAGCGTTGCACAACAACAATATTCATTTGACTCAATTCTGACATCTAACCTAAGATTAAAACACAACAGCAGACAAAGTATCCGTAACAGGCGCAGTGTCCTCAATGATGGGGTCTGGGTTGCCAAAGGTATTTCTTTCGGTGATTTTGAAGAGCCTCTGTGCGTCCTCTTCCCCCTGTCCGTGGGCCCAGAAGTGGATTTTCTGCGTGGCGTTAACGAAGTTTCGGATCCTGGCAATGGACTCCGAGGGAGAGATTCCGCTGCCGCCACTCGGCACGCCGTCAAAATTTGTGCTTAGCAACTTCTTAAAGACAGACACGATTGTATTGGTGTTGCCAAACAGAAAATTGTTGGCTCCAAAGCCGTAGTACTCCTGAGCCTCGATGATGTCCGAATCGTTGGTCCTCCGCGGTCTGTCCTTTGAGTAACTTTGCAGGTGGATCACGGCCACTGTCTTGTCTGCGTTCGTCGACCCGATGTTTGGATCCAGGAAGACATTCGAAATGTTGTGGAGGAGATTGTTCGTCTGTTCTTCGGCAGAGAGGCCCGAGTAGCTTAACCGCTGAGGCGGGACCGGACGCCCCAGTTGAAAAGGCCGAGAAGGAGGCGCTCTAATCGGCGGTGAATAGTAAATGCGGTTAGCAGTAACGATGGACCCTTCGTTGCCCCCCACAAAGTTGTCCGTGAAGGAACCCCCTTGGGCGTTTCCGTAGCTCTGAGTAGCCCAGTCGCTCTGAGGCATCAACAATACCTGGAAGGACTGCTGGAAATTGTCGGTCACTCGATAAGTGGCTGGAGGGGGAGCGCCGATTTGGATTGTGGGTCGCGGGGGCGGGGTTTCATGGCGTATTGGAACTACAGACCCTCCCCCGCCACCAAATGACTGACCGCTGGAAAATGAGCCACCGTTAGAAAAAGAGCCCCCATTAGAAAATGAACCTCCATTGGAAAATGAACCTCCATTAGAAAATGAGCCCCCATTAGAAAAAGAACCTGCAGAGGGTCCCTGAGGGCTTTCTACGTTCTCTAGTAGACCAGGCACACGAAGTTGCCGAAGAGAGGTATCGTCTCCAAAAACTCTTCCTCCTCTATCACCCGCGGCCACATTTAGATCTGCGTTGGGGAACTGGAAATTGTCATCATTCACTGGAGACACGTCGTGGCTGGGGATTTGTAGCACATTTAGGTTGCGGGGTATCGTTCGGTAAGAACTTTCAGCATTATTAAATGTAAGTTGTGTGTCTGCTCCCAGGAAATTCGGAGTATTACCGCCATGGGCAACCCAATTTGGTGCTGCGATTAATAATGGAAATTATTACATTTCAGTACTTAACATAATTAACAGACCCTCGTAAAAATTCAGGAAAATCGCAAAATTATTTATGTTTCACTTACAGAACTTGGGACGATACAGTCGGTTTAGCCAGTCTGAAAATGCTGTGTTAGAACCGGCGGCGTGTGACTTCTTGACAAAGATAATTGCATGGAACAACAGAAAACAGAAGTTCACCGAGGAAAACTTAGTCCTCATCTTTTCTTTGTTCGTTTTAAGACAACACTATTTACTGTGGCCCCTATCATTCACTCTCTCACACAAAACAACTCCGTGGATAAACGTGCTGCGTGGAAAACATGAAAACAGTCACTTCTCAACAGTTACGGCCTTGAGGACCGGCGGTGGACAGAAGATTCCCAGGTACAATACCTTTTCGCACAAAACAATAAACTCTTAGCCAAATAAAACAAACGTAAGAGAAAATTGAACTGCCTTGTGAGGCTACGGTGCTGGTGATTACTTTGGTTGGTGTTCACTACGTGCAATTGGACTGCATAAGGCAATGGGTCATTGGGTGTCGTGGAAGTGCACAATGCACAGCACTTCACACTCTTACTGCCTGGGATGCAACACAAGTGAAAGAGATAGTGGCCTGGCCAACTACCTTCAGCTTCAACAGTCTACACTTTTCTGTTATTTCATTGTGCAACTTTGTCTTATTGTTTCCGTCAGTGCATTGATTGTTGTATGTACATGTGGTGTATCTGAACAAAGCTAATGTGGTGCCTGAATGAAATATGAAATGAACATTAATGGGTATAGTACATTATTAGCACAGTTGTTCGTAGTATCGTGTGTTGCAAACAGTCTATCCTATATACGATAACAAATGATACTGGGGACATGTAGAGACACTTTGTCACTAAAGCGAATTGTTTACAAATGGGTTTAGAAAACCATAAATCTCAATATTTCGTTCTGTACTCCAAACTCCAACCATATTTCTCCCTGAAGAAGGCCATCAGACGGAAACTTTAAAGTCGCCCTAGGTCTAGGAGGGTTTCCAAGGCAGCGGGTCCTGCGAGTTCTCTGGAAGGTTAGAGGTGGTGGTAAAAGGAAGGCTCTGGTGCTCTTCGAACTGGAAAATGCTATTTCAATGCTCCATTTATTACAAACATTTTAAACGAATTATCTCAATGCTGTATTGAGTTATTGAGAACACCACGGACAGACAGACGGACAGACAGACTGACAAAACAAAAGCTTTTTAAAGTAGACTTCGTTCACTTAATAATAAAAGTGCCCGGCATCTCTCACTTATATGGACAAAAATTATGCATTCGTATTTATGACAAGTCCAATGGCTGCACCCACGACCCCGTCTTGTGTTGATAAGTAAAGAAGTATAGTATGAAGATAATGTGCTTGTAATGCACCTTTGTAATACGTGTATGATTGTATTCTCTATTCAAGCAATAAAAGCTTTGTAATCTCAAATGCACTGTCAACAGCTAGCTCGTTACCGTATTTGATTACTAGCCATAGTTAGCAAAAAATATAGACAAACGAAGAAAGTGAATTGTATTGAAGATGTGCATAAAAGTGCCAGTATGTATCAGAGAACAGAAAAATGAAACTGGTTTTTTGCCTGTTCAAAAAGCGAGGAAAAATTCGTGAGATTTCTGAACATCTCCTTACGTGCACACTGCACCGCAATAGCCTACAGTCTAAACACCAAAGAGTCAGTTAGTTACGACAACCTAGACAACTACTAACACAATGCCTCCTTAATGTCGAAGAAAAATGTTTCTGAGAAATCACTTGAAACATGTCATTTATTCTGGTAATTTGCCTATTAAAATACGCTATAGGTGTAATTAAGGAAGATATAATGGTCAATAATAACTTTAACTAAACATTATAATACATTCCTGGTGAATATTTGTACAACACCTCTATCTATGTTGACCGTAGTGGTGTGTAGTCCATGAGTCCTACAATCAACTATTCCATTTCTAAAACTATTTCGTCAAAGGTGTTCCTTATGTAGTGTTAGGAAAGAAAGAACGGTTTTCCTTCAACCATTTGTTTTAGTGATATACTTATTTGATTTGGTTTTCATTATTTGAAAAGGGTATTTTTGCTAATGTTAATTTTCCTATATCAATGAAAATGTTTTATTATTTCGCTCGACATTTCTGTCAAAAAAGGTACTTTGATACAATACTATAGCCATGTAGCCCTTTAGGATGAGAATTTCTACTCACAGGTCATTTATTAAGTAAGCACATTAATTTAATTAGTTATAGAAATATAATGGAAAACAATAAATTATCTTTGTGCGTGTGGAAAGGTCAATGCGTATACCATTGTATGCAATAGAATTTCAATAATGTAATTATGGTTTTCTGCTTTCAATAATTTAATGAGAATGAGAGTAGAGAAGAGTAATTCACTTTGCGTTCTCCTCTCCTCACTTTGTAAATGTATATCCATATCATTATTTACCTGTAGAACTTGTATTTGACAGGTATAAGATAATATATAAGTAGTCAAGATAGGTAGTGGAAGTCCAAAAGTTTGTTTCATAAAACCTACGCTACCCAAATTCTATTCTTTATTGTGGACGTTTAATAGTTACCTATTCATTAGTGCTAAGAAGTATGCCCTGAGCAATGCTTCTAGTAAAGGCCTAGTGACATGCAATGGAAAGTTACTGCATTGAAAGGATTTCTCAGTTTAATTAATTGTTTACATAATTTCGTGCGCATTCCTTATACCGTCAGTAACTCAACAATGTTTCAGGATAATGAATTAGATAATTTCTCATAATGGCCATTATAGTATTTATTTAAGGACCAAATATTGCATTGTATTCGTATTCTTTGACCACAGTTCTTTTTAATCGTAAGGGTCCGTTAGGATTAAAGTTACGCTTAAGGGTTGCATAATGCATTAATGACTATAGGAAATAAAATAGATAAAGACTCTCGATTCCACGAGATAGTAACCGCAAATACTTAAGTATATATCATCTGCTTTGTTGCACAGAAAACAAACAATGCAAAAACGCAAAATGATATAAATGGATGAGAATAATATGCTGCCTGTTAAACAGAAGCACTAGCCTACATAAATATAAATTGTTTCGCCGTATTGGGTAAAGTAATACACACTAACTGTAATTTTTTTTAAATTTAATGACTTTTGGAACTCGGTGACACAATATCGATTTATTACAAAGCAGACTAATTGTCTTGAATGTTGCAAGGCTCTTAAAGTGAGAGAAGACATTCTATTGTTGACCAGTGCATTGATATCCTTCAATAATTAAGTGCATAATAGCCAATTTATTGAATGCGATCCCAATGTATTCGTCGCTTTCAGTCATTTAATTATGTCACTTTTCCTGTTGGGTGGGAATTCTTCACCAATCATTTTTTTCTTTCTAAGAAAGCAAGTCAATATTAAAATCTTTCCTGCACGATTGGTTTCTATTCTTATTTTGGACTAGTTGGAGTTAAGAGTTGTACTGAAAAACTTTCCTTCGTAGTTTCTTTCAGAGTACTCAACATATATTTGTGTTTATTTTTTTGCTTTATTACCGAAGATGCTAAAATCAAATACTATATGTACAAATCTTATTGAACACATGGGCTTCTATATACTGTGTTCAATTAATGATTTCTTAGTTTTACCATGCACAATCAGAAATACTACTGTATTTCAAATAAAGGCATAGACCTCGTAAGCGGGGGGACATATGGAACAATGTCCACCCTAGAGAAAATTCCCTTGAAAATTTCATAAAAAACGTCTTTTTCTTTGCTCTGCCTTCTAAATATTAAAAATTCTTCGCTCTCCCCGCTAAATAAGGTTATTTCCCACTATTCTTCTTTAAGTTATAAAAATTTTCACTCTTCGCGAGATTGCTGTTATTTTAGAGTAAATTTTGTCGATGCTAAATGATGCTTTTTTGCGATGCTTTTTTGAAATTGTGCTGCAAATTTTTGGGCATTTTCCCAACTATTCTATTTTTGAGCTAAAATATCAGGTAATCGTATGTTAGCCATATGACTTGTTTTGTATTAATGGCATGTCTTAAGAACGGCAACTCTTGGGACCTCAAGGAATATATCGCCAGAAAGCCCAATCCAAGTGGTGTCGAAGAAAAATTCACTTACACATACGCAGTAATGCGTGAGATATGGAATATTACTTTCCCATGTCCTGTACAAGGCAGTTCATACATCTTATAGTCCTTTTATTTACCATTTACCGCACAAATGAGCTAAACATGAACCACCCTATACACGTTCCTTTTACGAGTTGTATTAAGCACTTTGCTGTACATGCTTAACCGTTGCAGTTGATATTGCCAATACAAACACAATTGCAATTCACTTCCTTTGTGAAAAAATAAAACGATAGGGATAATTACTCACTCAAAATAAAAGTGCATTATAATGGTAACAATAAAATAAGACATATAATTAGACACATAGCGATTTTAATTGCGAAACATTTATGGCTATACCTGTAACTGCTTGTGGATTACAAATTAAAACCATTTCTTACGATACATCTAATTACATTTATTTATTCAACTCCATTTATTTTACAGTATTCCTAATTTCTTATTTCATTTTGATACATTATTGACGGGACGAAGCCGAGCTTGGTTTACAACATCTTATTTAACAGGCTATAATTGAGTGTTCTAAAACGCATTGTTTAAATACGAAGGTCAAAAATGTTAAATTAGCATTACTGCTATATCTTTAACTTGTACTTGACATATTTTAGAGACACAATAAGGACAATTTAGAAAAGAACTACATGATCGCAAATAATTGTACATCGTGTAAGTAGAATTAGGAATTCCTTTTAATTTAGTTGCGTTATCTTAAAGTGCCTAAATAGCTGCAAAAGTGTAGCGTATACATACCAACAAAAGAATTTGATGAAATATACCTTTTTTAAATAAGTATATCCAAATTACTTTTGATACATATTTTAATGAAAATCGGACCATGCATTTAGGCTAGACAAAATAGAAATAATTTCTATTTTTGGAATGGACACCACTGTACAATTATTGTACTGTGGTGGTGTCTATTCCATTTAGGTTTTGAAGAATCATTTCTTTTATCAGAGTTAAGAATTAATTGATTGTATTAATTCTTTTATTTTAGTGACCATGCCAATTAGTAACCTTCGAGACTATTGACTTTACTGCATTTAGTGAAATGACATTTTTCTCTGAAATTAAGCTTCAGAAAGTGTGTATCCAAATGACAAGCATTTTTACGTTAATGATTTTTACAAATTATTATCTGCTCACTGCTTCTACCTAATGCATGTACATATAACATGTTACGGCGTGGCCAGTTTCCTTGTGTCTTGTTTGACAAAAACCGGTTGGAATGAATGCTTTTGCATAATATGTACATTATTTCGTTTAGAATGTCATCTCATTGTTTCATCTACGTAATAATGACGAAGAAATACTTTCATTTACTGTTATAACAACCTTTATTAAAATAATTTCATATCATGTAACATTGATTACGTTATACAATTCTAGTTCCTTATTTTGTGATTTTAACCCAGCCTAGACATTCAAGTTTGACGTGTCCCCTGAGATAACTATGTAAGCTGCACGAAGTTCCGTCGAACGGTTTTTTAGTTTTGCATATTCGGTGCTTTCCAAACATCCTAGCATTAATATAATATACCTTGTAGAGTACAGAGCGATGAAAAGATGTGGACTTAATATTTTACTAATTTTACATACGATGACAATGAATAGCTATGAATGACTCTTTATACCTCATATGCTGCTATTTCAATTCTAATTTACTTTACAGCAGTGCAATACACAAGGGGTAATCAGCAGTTAATCGAATCTCCCGAATCTCGCCGATTAGATTATATTTTAGACGAAAATAGAAAGGATTAATTAGATATACCTCTGAGTGTTCTGATTTTGCCAAGATCCAAACATGATCAATGATTTTTCGCTTTTGAATGTTAAATGCAAAATTTACTACGTCCTAATTCTAGTTTTTCATGACGTAATTAGTTATTTCTTGATTAGTACTTTTTATTCACTTGTTTGCTAGGCCCTTTCTGCTTTTTATAGCTTTATTCCACCTATTTTGCAATTTTCACAGCAATTTTACCTAACAGTGAAAACAAACCTGACAAGGAACACATGCGAGCATGTTAGATTGTGTTGTGTAGGAATCCCTGCAGAGATAGAAGTTAATCTGATTATTTCCACAAAAATCGTCTCTTGAGACGATTAACATTTGTTGGATTAAAATCGAATGATTTAAATCTTGCTTCTGCGCAGACCGCGAGTTTGGAGCAAAATTAATCGAAAAGTTAATCTAATCCGCGAGATTGGGCGATTCGATTAACTATTGATCACCCATATTGCAAGAAGAAGCAATTTCTTTCTGTGGTGTGGTTAATTGAAATAGAAAAGTATTTTATTAGCGAAGACGAAATGAATGTGCAGGTGAGGCACCAACGGAGCAGACGAAAGCAATTGAAAGACATGAGTACATAACAACGTGAGAAGGATTTGGGTTCACTGGAGTCTAGCTGTGACCATGCCCATGCCCACTGAAGAAAGTACATTTCCTCCGATGACGTGGCCACGAGGGTCGATTTCGATGTCTCTGTCGCAATAGGCACTTTTGACCGAGCGAATGTAGGTGAAGTTGAAGGCACTGCTGGCGATGATCTCCTCGGTCTCTTCCGACAGCAGTCGCGAAATGTCCCTCTGGGCCACTTTCGACAGTTCTACGATGTTATTGAACGTGTCCAGCGTGTTTCGACTGGACTCCTGAGGATTGGTGCCCAAGTTGCCCAATTTGACCACCGGGACGGTGCTGCTGCTCACCAGCGCCGCGAGTTTCCTGGCGAGGGTCTCCGGTTCCTCGAATTCGAAGCGACTCCCTCCCAGTCCGAAAACCCTTTCGGCCTCAATGAAGTCGGGGTGAAGGTCCTCGAGACTCTCCAGGGCTCTCGTAGTTGGTGTGGTGAAGGTGTGCACGTTGGCCACAATGAAGGGACCCAGGGACATTTTGTCCTCTCGGTCCCGATTGATGGCCAACATGTGGCGCTCTGCTCTGTCCACCAGACTCGTCAGCGTCGAGTACAGCGTCTCGGCCAACTTCACTTGTGTTGCGCTGAAGGGCTTCGAGTCCCTTCTCCTCATCGCGATTTTCTTCTTCTTGGCCCTGTAGAAGGCCAAGTTGTTCCTCCAGTTGTACGGCGTCGTCGTGTTCGTGGTTAAGATGACCCCTTCGGTGACCAGGGCAGCGACCAGGGGAATTGCCTGGACACCTGTCGTGGGGAACTTGACGGCAATGCTCTGGTGGACCGCTTTGCGGATGACGACGCCTTTGGGGAGGTGTCCTCCCACACGAACCACCTCCACCACTCTCGGTTCCAGACACGGGAAGTAAGTCCCGTTGGCCAGGAAGAACATCCCCTCCAGGCCCTGGAAATTGTAAGTGCACGGGTAGTAGGGAAAACCGTCGTTCTCATTCGGATCTGTTACGGTGCCATCCGGAGAAATCGGCAGACTGGGGTCCGGGGCCGGACAAGGGTCTTTTCTGTAGTACGATTGCACTTTCTGATTCGGCTGATAGTAACCTGCAACAGTGTTCAGTGTTTCCTTTTACAATACTTCAAAGCCCCTAATTAAAATCTGTACTCGTCCAGTTTCGAAGGAAAAGGAGAAATAAGGTTTGCTCACCAAGTGGTTGTCCTTGAGGGTGCTTGTCGGCCACAGTCGTCAATATCCAGACAAAATGAAAGCATGAAATGGTCAGGAGAGAATAAAACTTTCTGCTTATGCTTTTCATTGTGAGCTTTGGTTGTGAACACTTTGGTATCGTAAATGGATTGGAACTCAGGTAGGTGATGACTTTTTCAAGGGCTTAAGAAATAAAAATTTAGCTTTTCATTGCTTGAAGGATACAGAAGAAAGTTTAACAAAAGAGAAATAGGGTTACTGCAGGAGGAGAAACACAAAAAGTGCCTTCCGTAGCATTGATTTTCTTGACTCGGAAGTGCTCTCTTTCAATGGGCTTTCAATATGCTGATACTTCTCTGCTAATGAAATGGAAACTGCTTTGGTGAATGCAATTGCGTGGCTGGCTGAAAGGAACGAACTCCTTCAACTCACTCTCTCTCACAAAGAGAGACTGAAAGAAATCTTGTGTGAATACATCGCCAACGACAAATAATAATATTATTGTTATTTCCACGAGGAGCGGATACCCCCATCAAGTGCACCTTTGCAAATTGACCACATGGCGTTGCTGCTAATTGCAACGCTCAACTAGCTGTGCGTGCATGTGATTTACTAGCTATAATGCACATTGCAAACACCAAATACAGGCAAGATGCAAATCTCGGTTGTTGTCGTCATTCAAATTCAATTGTATTCATTTATGACGCTGATCTGCCAACATTAATACAAATTATTGAATTACGAGCTTCAACATCTACATAGTTGAACTCGAAGACCAAACTTGTACGATTGACGATGTTGAAGTTGCAAAAAGAATTTTCATTTGATACATTTCGCGAATGTGTATTTAAGTTGTTTTAAAATTGTTTTCTTTTACAGAAAACTTTATTTGAAAAGTGTACAACCGCCACGTTATTGTTTTATATAAGACACTTTGTTTTATATTTTATATATTTATATGCGTTACAGGCATTAGTTTTTGACTAAGAATCGGGCATTAGCTGAAATGCCTGTAACGATATCCGTTACTGCGGAATAAAACCAATTTTTTCAAAAGTGCATCATAAAATCTGTAATGCAATCCGCAGTAAGCTCTCAGTATTGTAATAAGTATAATAATAGGTAATATGGCTAATGAAATTATTATTATTTGACAAATAGAGCAGTTTAATCCACTACATAGTTATATTGCAATTCAACACGCCACAGTTTTTAACCGAGTAAGTTTACCATGTTCATAAGTTTGAGCATGGTAAACTTGGTCCTTATATGCTAAGAGTCAACTCATGTTACCAAAAAAAATTTTACCTTTCAATAACTAGCACATTTTCTTCCTGTAATATTGATATGATTATATTATGTATTGTAAAGTACAGTCCTAATATTTCATATACTTAAACTACGTATATTTTGTAAGGGGCTAACGGCTTTTAAGGGTTTCAATAATGATAAAGTAGTTCAATAATCATATATTTTTGTTACTACTGGTTTTGAAACTAATTCGACTTCGCTTTTATTCACTAGCAGTTCATTTACACATGTAATATATTTATAGCGGATTTCTGATGTAAAGGAAAACCAGGCGCAGTTGAGTCACCTATAGCAGATTATGTTAAGGTACAATTCGTTTAAAACCTAGTTATAATAAATTGGCCAAAATCCTATGTCCCTCTACAACAGTCCAGCGTAAGTAAATATTATCTTTACAAAACGGTAATCTGGGGACAAACATTATTTGCTGCAGGGAAAACAAACAATAGTCAAATATCGTAGGAATCGTTATCAGGTGAATGGATTTCCCATTTAAGGAATACTTTTGATGTGCATACTGGAAGTGCCACTTTTCCTGCTCAAAAGACGTTGACATGTTTTCTCAGATATGGGAATTTGATTGACATATCTAAAAGGCGTACAATCTATCGTTTTCATTTCTCAATTTGCACATTTTAAAAATTAATAAGACTTTTAAGATAATAATAGCATAAAGCTTTCTAAAGCACGTGGCCAAAATTACGAAACATATTGTAACTGGAGATAGTTATTCGGAAATTACGTATAACGAGCCCCAAAGCAAATTTCATACACCCCGTAGCAGTCAATAGATAATTCCATAGAATACATTAATGGACAAAGTACTTTACGAAAGCCAATTCTGAAAACATTTAGGCATTTTCCCTTTGGATTGAGCACTAGTCATTATTTGTTCTGTTCCAAAATCCTTCAAAAATTCGAAAGGCATTGCTTTCACTTCACACAAAAGAATTTTCGTTGGATTAATGCAGTAATTTAACATTTAGATCTCAGCAAGAATATCACAAGTGACAAAGTGACACTGCACTCAAAATGCTATTTGTAATGGAGCCAAGTATGCTGATTTTTAAACTTAAGACGCCTTTGAATTTTTGTAGAAATAATTAACGTGTGCAGCCTACGTTTGTTTAAAACTGGAGTTTGTCCACCTCAGCAGTTTCGGTTTTGCTCAACTTCTCATTACTCTCAAAATAAATCTACAATGCATCCAGATTTTGTTAGTGTTGTGATTGTCAATATATGTATATGTTCACTTGTGACTGTGACTTTCGCAACAACATGGAATGACTGGAGATTAAAAGGTCTACCTATTTTGCCACCTTCGTGTACATTTCACATAATGTTCGATAAAATAGTAAGTACGGATAATAATTCAGTTTCTCCAAACTGGCTTTCAAGTTTGCCTTACAATCCTGTGACAATCTCTTCGCTTCAAGTCAATTCTACTTCAAAATTATTAAGCAGGTTAAATGGAAAGGGAGGCTGCACTCATTTCATTTTGATTTCCAGTTTGCTGAAGGTGGCCAAGAGTCTTCTTCTGTCTTCAGGGTACACAGTATCACGAACTTCCTTCTTTTTCATTTTGCTCCCGAGTTCAGAAGCCGCAAAAGGCAATTTGCAAGACACTTTCACCAATTTAGATTTCCAGTCGTTGCATCCAAAAGTGTTTATTTTCATCTTTGATGAAATGAATGAAAAGCGGAATACTAGTGTGACATACATTGGGTATAGAAATATCTATTCGCTGGTGGTCGTATGCTACCTGTGTGATTATCAGGAGGTGGAACAAATAAAACCAGACAGAAAACTGACTTTGGCTAAATTGGACGAAATCTGGCTGTTGAAGAACAGTAAAGGATTCGGTAAGACAGCGTACACCTTGCGAAACCATGAGAATGAGACACAATTATTCCGAAACGCGGAAGAGAGCATGAGGAAACTGTGGAACGAAAGCTACACCGTTCAAGTCCTTTTTGGTTTTTTGTCTCGGGAACTAAATTTCACCTTTTCGACTAAAGATAGACTGGGGCCGCGACTTGTGGTGTGTTACCACTGCGAAACGCCCCCTCCGTCAGAGCAAGCAATAGATGGCTTGACCTTGGTCCTCATGCACGTCAACGAAGAGAGCTTTCTGTACTGCAAACACTGGGCATCTCTGAAAGGGCAGACGAGCCTGGAACCCGTGCTTGACCCCTTGGACACATTCAGTTGGATTTGCGTGCTAGGCCTTATGGCCCTCCTGGCACTCCTTTATCGCAGTCTGTGGCTCAGTCTGAATGTCCTCTGGGGAATCTTCGGTCTTCCAAACACGAAAAGAAATGGGAAACTCCTGGTGTTCGTGTCCCTGCTCCTGATGAATGTCCAGCAACCCTACATGGCGCACTTCACGAGTGACATAATTGTTCCCTACTACCCCCCACCCATTTCACACAACCCCCTCCTCTTCTCCTCCGGATTCAGGGTTATACAGCGCGGCATCCGACAAACATTTATCGACAGATACAGAAACAACTTCGCCAAATATGGAGTTGACGCTAATAAGGCCGTTGTGGATGACCCAGAGTGTGACCCTGACGGACAGTTATGCTTGGCCAAGTGGCCCGGTCAGGCTGCTTCTCTCATCCAAGCTAAGTTCTCTTCTTATCACGTAGCCAGAGTCAAGGCTCGCTTTCCACACCTCTACTGCAACGCCGTTAAAGAAACGTGGAATACCGTCTGGGTCACATTCTACTTTCAGGCTCATCTCTCCGAATCTTTTCATCACATCATAACTTGGCTCCTGGCGTCGGGTATCAACGAAATGTGGGAAGATATATATGTGTCCGGCTCTAAGCGCAAGGTGTCCATCGATAACTCAATTGCCGGCAAGTCCAATAAGGCCAAGTATAGCACTCCGCTCTTTTCTTTGTTTCGAGTCTGCGCCGCTCTCTTCACTTTTTCTGCTCTTATTTTTCTAATTGAATTATTGCATAACTGCTACACAAACAAATCCGTAATTCTAAAACATAACGGACTACGGCCGCTTGCAAAGCAAACTTTTCTCATTATGGCTACCGCTGCAAGCATTGGTAAATGTGGGAATTTTGATCACAAAACATTGTAATTCTGAATCAATGTAAAATTGTCATTCGTCGAAATTGTAATACTATCGACATTTTTGAGATTTGTTCACGCCTCCCAAAAATATCCCTTTTTGAACAAATTCATTACGTATTTTGCCCTTGAAATGCTTAAATATATTTTTTCGTTGAATTATAGCACTATTTTTAGCTTTTTTAAATCCCATACTATTATTTTGTACTAAATTAGAATCTAAGGCTCTTAGAATATATTACGATGTAATAATTATAAGCAAATCCCTACCTAACACTTAAGATACCTCACAAGCTAAGTATAAATTTAAATAAATATTTAGCAAATGGGTTGTCAAGTTTTATTAAATTAAATTAAAATTCATTTTATTGCTTCATTTAATGACAATTGATTGTAGCCCCAGCCCGTTGAATATATCACTGTGGTCTTATTTCTGAAGTCCATTATGTTTATAAAGAGAGGATTTTACAATCTATTTGTTAAACAGGCCCTATCAAAACATTTATAAAATATTACAATTGCAGTAAACTGATCTGACCACGACGTAAGAGACGTTATGACCATTAGAATTAGAATACAGGGCGATTGAAAGAGTTCTCAACCTGGTCTACTTAACTGGCACAAATTATTTCAGTGAGGACTTGGGGAAATTGAGACAAGAGTAGTAAAACTAAGTATTATACTAAGAACTAGTAAAACTATAACAAAAGAAAAAGTATTTAACTAATGAGGAATACAAAAATCTATTGCCTTGCAAGACTAGTTGAATTAGAGAGACAATAATAACAGCTGTGACATTTTGGAGCTTCCAGTAAAATTCCAAGTTAACTGGAAATTTAATTTGCTAACAAATTGGTGACTTATGACGTCAAGGATTTATTATTTGAGTGAATATAATATGTCGACAAGTTGCAAGCCTCTTTCTTCATTTCAGGCTCTTTTTATACGTATCTCTAGAACAGAAAATATGTACAACAGTTGTTATTCAGTTACATTAAATCACAATACGCCGTTTATTGCCTAATGAGGGAAAATGAAAATAAAGAGACCTATTTTGTTGGACACTGCCACTATGAACGGATATTAAAATGTTAAGTTGAATTGTACGAAGTATTGCTTCGATAACATTGCTTTATTACACAGTATTGGTAGGACTATTTATCGCTTCGAAATTAACGTTGGGGAGAATTTCATTTAATAAATATTGGGGAAACTGCTGAAATTGGTAGAGGATTGTTTTTTGAAGAGGTAGGCAACGAAAATAAATAATGGCATTTTTATCCGGAATTACTTTTGAAGAAGGCGAAGATCACAGGAATGACGAACGTAGCTAAGCGTAGCTATCTATATTGAAAATGTATTATTGGTGTATTGAATTGAATGGTAATTTATTGAAGTGCATAAAGATCAGTACAAGTAAGCAGTCTGTTTTACATTATTACGCACCGAAGGCAACTACCAGTTATAGCCACCATACTCCCATACTTACTACTGTAGTTGCAACAATAACTTAAAACTCGTTTTAGTATTTATCAAAGGTAATGTACAAATGTTTACATAAGGAATTACACAGTCTACCTATTTACAATGACCGTGGTATTTAGTCGCATCATGGGGATAGGAGTGCGGTCCTAGTAATTATGATTTCACGTCAGTTAATAAATATCCTAACAGAGTAGGCAAACACACTTGACCATTCACCGCATGCAGGCGTCACCTCAAACAATTATCGTGGTTACGTCTAGTCTACAAATATAAATGGAACCGAATCTGCTGAAATAGTTGGACCTGTTGGCGGGTGCTCTCAAGTCACGAATCTTTGGAAAAATAGATTACATAGAAGGTCATTTAATAATACTTAATTAATTATTTATGTACATTGACTTTCCCACTTACACTAATTTAAGATCTTCGGGGCGCCCCAAATAAACAAAATATATTTCTCTAGAACCTAGCAGACACAAATCATCGAACTACTCACTTTCTTCGGTAGTGTCAAGGAAATAGAGTTACATAGAAAAATCACTTTGGTGAGAGGCCGAGACTCCAGACGTCTACTTGCTCGCACTTTCCGGGCCCTTCACCGGCTGCTCTCGCTTTGCCAGGTCGATCATCCGAAACACCAGAACCGAAAGCACTTTGTCCAGAGGGTCGCAGAATCCCCGCTGCATCCACTTCGGTATCGTTATCCGAGCGTGAGAGAAACCCAGTTTGTGAAGAATGTAATCCACTCCGTAAGGCTCGATGCTCTTTCCAGCCCACGACAGCAGCCTGTTACACACAAATTAATTGAACTGTAATTATCGAATTTTCTAAAATACTCTTACCCCAAAATAGTACTTTTCCCCCAATGTCTTTATTTACTACCCCAATTATTAATAGAAATGGAATTTGAGAGTCTCTGGGTTAACATTTTTGAAAAACGTTTATTTAAAAGGTTTTAATTACCAAGCTTTCGACAACCACGGTTATCTTCGTCAGGACAAGATTATTTTATAAAGTAAAATTACCCCAATTATTATTTATTTTACCCTATACTATAAATAAGCATTGAGGAACGAAAATTCAAATGAAGTAATATTTACAAGTCAAAAACAGTTCACTGATTTGGGTGGAATGCAATAAAGTGGATAAAGGTGAATAGGTGAGAAGAGTAGCCGAATGCTTACCGGACGGTTGGCTCCAACTGCCAAGTTTTGCAGTGGTAATCCCTCCAATCACGTTGCATGGTGGCTTCGTCAATACCAAGGGGGGACATTGTGGGACCGGATGCAGAGCTGGATGTGTTGCCCTCACCTCCCGAAGAAGTTGAACTCGTACTGGAAGACAGGATTTGCGCATCACTTTCCTCGAGGCGGACAGAGGGACTCTGACTGCGACCGGCTGCCAACTGGGCCGACACCTGAGAACAGTTCACTCTTCGTCACCCACAACACCCTCAGTCACGCCTCAACACAAATGACAACCAGAGTGCACTTACCAATTTCTCCTTCTCTTTCACGTACGAAGTAATCAAATCGTGAAGGAAAAAGAATGCTTCCGCGTCCACAGTAACAAAAATATGGTCTCCGAATTCCGTAATGAAACTGCACTCTACAATCGGACGATTTCCTACCACACCAAGCAAATAAACACAGAGGTGAACATCAGTGACAACCAACATGTGCCTTTGGCAGCACCATGACCAACTATATGAAATAATGTGTAAATATATTCCATAGGAAACGTACCAGTAGACTCGGGTGTCTTACAGGCCTGGAGATGTTCCGTTTTGAAAAAGAGCTCCATGCTGGGCAGAGCGAATATAATTTCACGGTTGTGGTTAGGATCGTGCAGACGAGCTGGAGTTCGTCTTTCCGAACCTCCCGAGTCGGCTCTTTCTCTGTCCATCCTTTCCCTCTCCCTTTCCAGACTTGGGAAACGCTGGACGTCTATTCAGTCATAAGTACATATTGCATTGAGTATTCAATAAACATTATTTTTAAGACTACTTGGAACCCCCATACTTGAATCCATTTTTATTACCGTCAATTTCACTGGGGGCAAATGCGTAATGGAACCACTCCTGCAAAGTTCTGAATTGAGGGGGGAACATGACGTTCCTTGTGATCCGGCATATCGTTGCCATGCTCTCATGCTGCATACTGCTAATGGTCACTGAATGTTGATTGTGCTGTCCCAAAGAGAAGTTCAAATTCTGGACAACGTGCACAGCGCCGGAATCTATTCATAGTAACGAAGGACAATAATTAGCAGTTGTTGGAATATTGTCCAGTTATCAGACTCAGGAATGTACCATGTGCTGACGAATGTGTTTCCTGAGCTTCAGTAGAGAAAGAAATAAAGGGCTCCTTGAGACTGAACAGAGCCCAGGATTTGGCTTTGAAGTTGACCCCATGAAAGCAGGCTAGAGAAATATTGTTTCCATGCAGATCCATGGTGCCGCCTAAGACAGTTCCCGTCTCTGGCAAAGGAATCAGCATCGAACTGATGGACATGAGGGAAACTTTCTCCAGGACTTGCTGCCAATGTCGGTGGTGCCTCAACTCCTCCCACATTCCATCTAAAGTCATTTCACCCCAATTATATACGAAACCTTTCGTATGTGATCCTTAAGTACTACTAAAAGAGCGGACGTACTTTCCACAGGTCTTTTCTTCACTTTTCTGGGCATCGATGGAGTTTGGTTACTTTCTTGGACTTGGAGAGTGGAAAACACCCATTTGCTGCTCTTAAACTGTTGACTGAAGAATTCTTCCAGCTTGCAGTGCATTTTGAGGAGATCCACAGTGGTCGACTTGGAGATCATCAGTTGCAGTTGGTCCCATCCCATGTCTCCGTGGATGAAAATCATCGCCGGTCTGCCACAACACCCCAATGTTAATCTCCATCGGCAATTACTAATCAAGTCATGGATTATCCAGGATTATCTACCTATAGGTGGCCACAGCGACATCGGAGTGTTGGGTGCGGTGGGCGGGGCGGACTTGCCACTCGTCCTTCAGAGTGATTTCCAGTCCACTCACTCGTCCCATCAAAACGCTCGTCCCCATGAAATCCAGCCTTAGTTCCAGACCAAACATTTTGAACCCCACTGTGTGCTGGGGCTCCACTCCGGGGTCTTCCTTTCCGCGCACAAATGTATTCAGGTGCGTCAACTCGAACGTCCCCGCCACGATTCCTCCTTTTGCGTCAATATACGACGAATCCAACCCGATTCCAATGTACAGATTCTTGTGACCCGTGCTTCCAATTGACAGACGCCCCTCCGATTTCGCGTCTCGAATCAACCAGCTGACAAACATTAATAACCTCGTTAAATAAATTAGAATACTAATAAATAAAACTCTAGAATGTTTTTACACTGCGTTCGAATACCTCACGTTGCCCATCACATTCCCCATATTCATCTGCACGTTCAGTTTGGTGAAGTTGACTGTGAAGAGAACCAGGGTTTCCCAAGTGGAGATTCCACCGTGTGCGTCTTTCGTCACGTCGTCTACACGTCCCTTTGAAGAAGCCTTCGACCCTGCACACAACCAAACATCAACTCAATGCACTCAATATTCATTGCTATTGTAAAGTGCACGGATAATATTTCGTGAACTCACAGTCTAACTTTGTTTTACTTCCACGGCGCTTATTATCCCTCTCACCTTCCAAGTTCAGTCGCAACTTTTCTCTCTGTGCGTGTGTGATTCCGCCCAGAGGCATAGAGTTTCGTCTCTCTTCGCTATAAATTCAAAAACTTTGCGTTAACCGTCAAATTCACAAGGTCACAAATTTTCGAAAAAATGAAAAGGACTATCTTGTTCCCTGTAAAAACCGTTTTGTTTAAAGTGCGTCAACATTTTTGCTGTTGAACCTAAAAATATGAAATATGGATATTCGGAATGACAACTTCATGGTGTACATTGCCAAATAATGGTTTTTTGTTAGTCGGTTTCGTCATTAAGATACAATCCAATTTTTCCAAAATGTCAAAAATTCCACAAATTTGGCTTTAGGCTCGCATAACTTTTAAACGAAACCGACCAACAAACACCATGTCTTGGCCATGTAGGCAATAAAGTTGTCGTTCTAAATATTTAAATCTAAAGGAAGGCTTTAGGGTATTGAAAAGTGTGCCACATTGTCTGTCTTCATTGTGTTCTGTCGAGTTTTTTCAATAATTTCATAAATATCCGTAGTCAGGTTGTCGTTTTTACCTTGAACCTTACCGTACTTTTTGTAAGTGTAAGGAGTACTTGTAAAGTGTGAATATTTCACAAATGAAATTCTTGGACTACATAAATGAGGCGAGCGGGTGAGTGACTTACGATTTAGGTTGCGTGACGGGACTACTGCTTCCTGAGTACCCGTCTTGGTTACTAGACGAGTCATCACCGAACATTGAGGCAGTGGAAAGGTCGCCCAAGAAAAGACGTCTCACAATGGAGCGTCGATACCAGGCTTTGGGAAAGGCCAAAATTTCAGTAAGCCTGCGCATATCATACTTAAAGGACGCAGAGCCAATGTCGATAATTGCTGCATTAGAATCAACAATTAACACCAGTTAGCAACAATTAATTACAAGAATTTTGCTAAAGGATAAAGAATTTAAATATTTGGATGTACTTGAAAAGCGAATGGAGGCTTGATGGGACTCGGTGCTGTTCTGGTGGAATGGTTTGCAGTCACTGAGGTTGGGGTTGGCCATCATCACGTGGATCTTTCTACTGCGGGATAAGTGAAACTTGACAAATTCTACGTTCATGCTAACTGAATCCTTCCTCTCGTTGTCACTCAAAGGACTCCACTCCCCTGTCAAGTCAATCGTAGTTCATTTTTAAGAAATAGCGAATTAAAAATGAGAGGCACAGAAAGTAACACAAGAGAGTCTACCGGATTTTTTGGCTGCTCCGTAAGGATGGAATATATAAACCGAAAAATCGGATAAGCAGCCGGTGACACTAAGGCCTCCGATAGCCAATTGCTGTCCCTCCTTTTCCTTACTGTCTCCAAAACTTCGAAAATGATTTTTACTTTTGTTCCCTTGTAGTCCCGTGGCAAATTCACTGTGAGACAATCACAGAATTACGTCAGACATGTACGACCAAAAACCTGTGTGCACATGCTAAGCACTTACTCGTGTTCTTCTTCCGCCCTTTTAGATGAAAAGACAATATCGAGGGAAGGGAGACGCAGCATGCACTCGACTCGGGACACGGGTTGACAAGAGAACCTGAAGGTGGAAGGCTGCATGTGGAAGTACACAATCACGTCCACTGGGAAGGACGCATAGTAAGTGCTGGCCACTCCGCTGGCAGCATCTGGTAAAATGGTAAAAGCATCTGGTAAATATCTGGTACTATGCCTGGTGTGGCGAATGCGGTACTAGGATGAACTAACCCGTGGTGGCACTGCTGCTGCCGTCGAAGCTCTTCTGACTGACAGGCATTGGAATGGGTTCCAGGGTCTGTTCGAGAAAGTCCAGGATGTGTGGACTGATGATGGTTTCCTCCGGGACGGAGTGCAGGGTTGTCCAGGCGAACATGCTGGCCTTCTTCGTCCCGCCCTTCCTCCCGAGGGAAGGGTTCAGTCCTCCGGTGGTCGCAGTGCTGCTTCCGGAGTCAGACCTTTCGTGAGACCCGGAGGCGGGCTTCCCGAAAGAGTTGAACAGGGCCTCCTTCTCTTTGTCTTCGTACAGAATGTGAGAGTCGTAGTGAATCTGAAAAACCGGGATAAAGGCATTGAGATCACTGGGGGCACCAGGGCGCAGAGAAGAAAAGCGTCACTCACTTTGACATCGAGTCCCGGGATGTGGAACACGGTCACGTCCGTCTGCACCACGTGGTTCCCGAACGGAGACTTCATTCTTGCCGTTGTAGGGAGGTTCTGCCGGTTTTTCCTAGAACTCATGGGACTATTTATGTGCAGCAGGGAAGTGTCGTAGCCAGAACCACTTCTTTCGCTTCGTTTCCTTCCTCTACAAAAAAGTCACTTACAATGCTCTCCTCTCCACAAGTGAAACAATACAAACACCACGGCTCGGAATTTAATTTAGAAAAATCCTCAAGTATTCCAACATGTATTTCTTTAAACGACAAAAATTTTCTATAAAAACTATTTATTTAGAATGACAATTCCCTAAAATTAATTTTATATGTTCAAATTTCAGATCAAAGTAATTCAATTGTCCTCTACTTAAAATGTGTCGTTTTAAAAATTTAAGTGCCGCTTTGTTTGATCGAATATTGGGACTGGGTTATATGAATTTCTCGCTTTGGGATTAATATTGCATCTTTGGTATTTACACTTGCAATCATACATTCCCACCTGGGTTATCTGCCGTATCGGACCCGGGGTCTGACCGGCGAAGCCGGTCAGACCCGGGGTACGAGGAGCCTGACCAACGAGACCCGGAGTCTGGCCGGCGAAGCCGGCCAGTGCCAGGGCCAGATGATAAAACTTTTCATTTTGTATTAAAAATAGAACAGCAATACAATTTGGGCACATTCTGTGCACTTATTAGTACACATGCACATGCAGTATGTTCTGTTATACAGAATAATTTAAGCTGCGTCATTGCAGTAAATTTTATTTTAACAAAATGAAAATAAATGTACGTATTTCATAGCTAGAAATTTTATTTTGTTTCTAAAAAAACTTCATTTTTTTGGTCACGTGTGCCAAACCCCTCCCCCGAAGGGGGCGGGGTTTGGCACGTGACGATGACCCCCCCTTTTTTTTGAGGGAAACCCGGGGTCTACAGAAAAACCGGTGGGAATGTCTGCTTGCAATTATATTTTCATTTTTCATTTAAGTAAAGCTTTCGTGACCCCCTTAGGTCTGCCTTTTTTGCTTCTCTGTCCAATTGGAACATTCTTCACTGCAGAAGGAAATTCAACACAATCTTAGGTGGAATGGTCATTTTGTTGTCGGCTAACTGGCGTAGCATACTGTTGGGCTTTCCACTTTTAAATATCGTTTAAGATATAATAATTTAACCAAACTATCATGTTTGCTGTGCGTAGCATAGGCATAGCTACGATGTAACTTCGTTAGCATTGTAGCTGCTAACTGCTTGTAATATGCATTACATTACAAGCAGCGATAACACGACGAAATATTAATTCCTATAAGGAAAAATTAAATCGAAAGCGATACCGAAAGATTCAAACAAACAAAACGCACATTACAATTAAAACGACATATTTCCCAAATTATCATATTCTAAAATGTCTAACTTTTATATTTACTAAAATATTTGTAAATGCGCTTGAAACAGTATGAAAGGTTTATAGTATAGACAAACTGCTTTGGATAACCAGTAAAGACATTTAAAACTAATAAATGTGCGAGGCGAGGAAATAACTCACCGAGTTTCATCCTCCTCTTTTGGTTTGGTGTGCAAAACACACTTTCCGCTGTTAATGAAGACTTTGACATCCAGTTCGAGGTCAACGTTGGGCTCTTGCGCTTTGTGGGACACGGAACTGCCAGGGGTCATGTGCCCACCCCCGCTCTCCTTCACCTCGGCCCTGCGCAAAGAAATTGGCAGAATGAGTGGAGGGGTGGCTAGTGTTATTATTGTAGAGGGGAAAAGACCTACCCGTCGTTCTCGAGCCACACGCCGACAAATTCATCGTCGTCCTCTGGAGTTGTGGCGTTGGCACTGTCGACCGAGTATTGCCTAGTAGAGTAGGAACACATTAGTGACCTCCTGTGAGAACTGCCCAGCTTACTCTCGTCACACTGTGTACTTGAGGGGAGTGGGTGTGGGGAGTGGGTGGGGAAAGGGAGTAGGTGTGTACCAAAGCGACGACACCCGCCTGCCCAAAACCATCCAACCAATTCTTTCGTCATGAGGAAGCAACTCGAGAACATTGACATTTGTCTGTGACGACGAGGCTGACAAACAGATACTTGAACACAGAATGCAGAGAGGCAACTAAAGCCAGAAAAGGTTTGGGAGTTTGGAAGTTGGCAAGAACAGAGCATCGTAGCCGTGGAACACCATGTAAATGAGCCAATGTGTTTCGGTGGGACACATACAGAGACAGAAAAACATTTCATCGACAACAGATCAAGGACGTTATTATGTTAGTAGAATATCATTCCAAAATTCATTACTTTATACTCCCAACTTCTGGGCTTAGAAACGGTACCAACTGAGGGGCAAATGTATATTAATAATAATAACAAGGGGTAAATGAACTTATCGCTCGTTTTCTTCTGAAATATGACAAGTCACATAAGTATTCTTTCGAAATTATTATTATGGGCACAATATTTCCTATTGGGGAATATAAAATATGCGCCTCAAAAATAATAGATTTACCTCAACAAAAAAATACTTTAGAAATGTGCTCACCACATAAATAATAATAAATTTAACCTCAATTATCATTACTCCGAATTAATAAAGTCTATTTACTTCAACTTATAATGCATTTTGCTAATATTTAATTTATTTGGGCTAAATCAATAATAAATTAGAAATATTAGGAAAACTGATTGAGGTAAATGTATTTTGTTAACTCAGAGCGATTATAATTGAGGCTAGATTATTATTCACGAGGTAAACGCATTTATAGGAGGCAAGCTATTATTTTTGTAAGGACAAACCTATTATTTTTGAGGTGAACTTAAAATTCCAAAATGCAAGCCATTCTTATTGTTTAGAGGGAAGAGTGCGATCGTTTTTCAGAATTCCAGAAATAGTGTTGTCTGATCTGTGACTAATCAGATTGGAAAAGAAAGGAGGCGATACTTGAAATAAATTTTTGAAGCCCACCGTGATTGACTGTCCCCCAAAACCTTGAAATGACTGTAAGGAAACGAAGAGGAAGAAATGTGGTGAGAGGGGAGGTAGGGGGAGGGGTTAGTAGATTAGGGGAGGAGCGAGTGAAAGTGAGAGTGGCTGTTGACACGTAAGTAAATGTGAGAAAAGAGTGACAAAAACTGCGAAGGAAGAGAGGAATGTTGTACCGCTGAGTCTCTCCGAAGGTGACCCTTTGCTTAGTTCTACTAAAACGAAGGGAGGCGGACCTTGAAGGTCCTTCTCGCGGTGAACTCTCTGTGCTCGGAGTGGGAGCCAAATCGACAGGACTACAAGACACACATACAATTTCCCATGAGGCAACACAATCAACTCAACACCTAACACAATATCCCAACAACAACTGTAAACACGAACTAACGCACTTACCCAACCTTTTTTAAATGTACCAACATTACGCAATTCCCAACATCCTGACAAACAGAGCGGTGGAAAGTCTTCTAATCAATTAGAATACTTTCCATTCGCACTCATCACACGGAATCATCATTTCTTTCATTACATATCTAATGCCTTCCCAATTCCTTCTTAGCTGCTATCAAATAATTTTCAACTTCTCTACTATACGCAAAAAATTAAGTCAATTATTTCAAAAAAAATAATTATTACTATACTTTTTCATTTGTAGAAATGTTATTTTGAAAAGAAAATGCATATGGATACCAATTAGCGGAATTCCCTTCTAAGTGTGGTATTCGTATTGCAATAGATGAGGAAATTAAATTTTTATTCTATTAAAACGGGGAAAGTACTCAACATATACGGGACCTTGTGCAAAATTAGCATCTCTATGATTACATTTGCGGGCAAAAAGTTTGACATAACAAAATGATAGTGAAAAGCGAAAATGTAATAGATGATCGATTGTTGAACACAGAACGAAAAGAAGGAAGCAGAGACGACACGAATGGCAATTGGCAAAGGATTGTTACAGACTGAGGGGGAATATTAGTTGGTGATTCCAGAGGGGAATGACAAATACAAAGAGGGGGAGCGCCGGAAGATGCGAACGAGTGTGAGGGGGGAGGAGGGAGAGAGAAACATGGCTCCATTCATGGGGAGTGTGGAGCAGGCAACATGCGCCGTAAAGAAATGAGAAATGAGCAGTAGAGCAAAATGATAGAAAATGAGGTTCGGGAGGTTTACGAAACGAATAACGAAAGGAAGAGAAAATGAATGTAAGAAGCCACATCTCAGCTGACCTGCCAACGTCAAAGCGAGTGTCAGACACAGGGGATGACACAGCTAAGGATTTTGACCTCATTTGCAGCGGCTTCGTCGAACCCAGTCCTAACTTGTCTTTGATGCTCGAAGCCTTCGTGCTCTGCCGACGAAGCTTCTTTATCCAGTCTCTTCGGAAATCCTAAACATCCAAAATCCATTTCATCACACATTGCCACAATTGTAAGCATGGATAATTCATGGCCAAAATACAGTTACTTTGAAAATTATTTCAGTTTGGAATATACTATTATATACATATATATATTATATACAATATATTATTTTGGTATTGTAATGGGGTACGGTGTTTTATTTTGAGATGGTGGGGGGGGGGTGTGGTATTTTATTTTGGCATGGTTATAGACTACGGTGTTTTATTTTGGTATTGTAATGGGACACGGTATTTTATATTATTGTTGTAATCGGGTTTGATATTTTGACGAGATATTGTATTGTAGTATGGTATTGAGATGGAGTATGGTAATATTATATTTTAGTATTTGGTACTTTGGTATGCATGGTAATGGGGTATTGTATTTTATTTTGAGGTTTCCGGGGTATTCGAAGACGTCTGCGTTGATTTCTACAACTATATGGATTACAGTGCACTCATAGAGTAAGGAAGCAAACGCCGTGTGTGCACACGGCGTTTGCAAAAGCTCTGTGTGCAGACTGCAGACGTAGTCTGTGTATAGTTCCTAGTGTGCATGAGTACACTGTAACCAAATAGTTGATTCCTAGAATACCCCGGAAACCCCTATAGCAATGGCTTATGGCATTTAAGTTTTGATGGTAATTTTATTTTGGCATTATGATGAGTACGCTTTTATGGTTAATTTAGCAAACCTTGAAAGCCACGGTCTCCAAATCTTGCAACTTTTTCCTCTCGTCTTCGATTTGAGATGGAGATGCACCTGTTTTCTTAAGTTCTGCAATGAGACTGACCCTTTCTTGCATTTCCTTTTCAAGAAGAGTTCTTTTTTGTCGCGGACCCAGAGACGCATCAGCTACAAAACTAGCAACGTGGTCGGCTGCATGGGATTTCTGTCTTCGAAGGACCACCGACTCCTACAAATAAAAGCTCCGTGGCTCTATGACACCCTTTTGCAATATTTAATTTGGGAATTACCTGAGATAGAGATCTGCTCTGAGTGTCCGTTCTGTTGCCAGAGTCCGTTGCATCTTGGGGATTCAGAATTATGTCTCTGTCGGAGAGATCTTCATCTTCCTCTTCTTCTTCAAAGGCAGCCAATGTCGTAAGCGTGTGTCCAAGAGCAGACAACTGTTTTCCAATGTTTACATCAATGTGCATATCAACGCCTTCCATTTGCCATTTGACATTCAGAAACCATTTTGCATTGTCTGCAGAGAGGCAACATTTTATTTGTCAACAACCGTGAAATTGTAAATTATATCATTGCATTTTTATTGTCGAAATAAAAATTTGGCCATCTTTTCATGATACTCCCACATTTTTGCTAAAGTAAATTAAAATAGCAATTAAAATAGTAAATAAATAGTTTACCTGTTTGCTGATGTTGAGAAGTGGTTCTTGAGCAAACTTCGTAAGTGCCAGCAGACACAACGCAAAAGTTCATAACACTAGGATCCTGCATATTGGGTTTCCAATCGTCCATTGAGACCATGTCATCCGTGAATCGGAAGCAGAGTCCTGTAAACCTTCCTTTGCTGACAAGAGAGCCTGAGCTGCAGGCAGAAATACTTGTGCTCTCCAGAGTAACGACAACAGCTCCGCGGTTCTCCGTCTCCATCCGCCCACTCCAACTCTGCACACCACCAATACAATCAGTAAATATCATCGTGCACAACTCCTGGAATGCACTTAATATTCTGACTTACATGAGGAGACGGGTTCAAGGGAATGGAAATGCCCATGTCGTCCACAGTCAGTTGCAGAAACAAAATACTCGACTGCTCATTAAGTTCATTAATCTGAGGACGATCCGTGAACTAAAGGAAGAGAAAACGTCATAAGAAGCTTATTGAACACATTAACTTAAGGCATATCTGATATTCTTCCAAAAAAAGCTATATATTAATATCTGTGGATAACGGTTATTATGTATGACACCAAAACATATTTTCGATCTTTGACAAAATATAATATTTTGTAAGAGTTAAAATTTCTCTAGTCGCAGGTACTTACCAATTGAGAAGGCATAGCAGCCAGAACTTCGGTGTTTAGGGAACTCCGTTGTTCATTCCAATATTCATAGGCATTTTTATAGTTAAGCCACACTAAAATGGCTTTGTCCACTGCCACGGGTTGCACGTAAATCAAAGGACGTGTCAGAGTTATGAGTACAACTTCTTTGTCCGCATCAGCACCAGTTATTTCCTCAGAGAAGGCGTTTCGTAGACCTTGTCAAGTTTATAGTCAAGACCATACATCATTTCAAAAAATCCGAATATAATTATTAATTACTAGGAAATGGAGATTTGGTTACCTATTCTAGTTTTAAAGAAGGCATACTGTTGGTACTCAGACTCGGCTTCTTCAAAAACCATATTGCGAATGAGTTGACCCAGACTGAGGTTAACATCTACTTGAGCTTTGATGAAGACTTTATTGTTGAAGGCAGACGTTTGGCGGGATTGGGACGAGTTGTTCGTACCCGTCGCAGCACTCACCGGCGGCTTCGTTTGCGAAATTCCTTGAACGCGGTTCGACATGTGGAATTCCAACAAACCTGTTTCCAATCGAACTGCCGTATTCGTTGGAGTCGTCGCCGTTATTTGAATGCTCTGCCACCGAAAACAAAACCAATCCAACCTTAGTGTACAAACGGCCAACTGTTGCCCTTCATCTGCAAAACTTGGAATTACCTGCAGTCTGACAACGAGAGTGAACAAGAGACTTCTGAGAGAGCTGGAACTCTCGTCATCCCACAAAGGCACGGGCTTGTCTCCTCCAGACATTTTCAGCACCACTTCATTCACCTCTTTCATAAATACCTAAAAGAATACGCAAATATCAGCAAAAACATTCTCTGCAGGGATCCAATGCACAGAAAACGTAAGGAAGCTACTTTTTGAACAAAGACGAGGTGATTGAGAAGATCTGTGGTGAGACAATGTTCAAAGGCTCCGATATCGGCGGAGGCACTCAAGTAACTCCCATGACGAAGAACCACGCCGTCCAAAATGTGAGCATCCGATGGTCCTTTTCCGTCCAAAATGTACTCTGCAAAGACATCCACCTGTGGCAGAGAGATGCTCGCTGCAGATGGCAAGTTCGCTTCAGACATCTTTCCAAACCACCAGAAAATAATGTTAATGGACAGCAATTTATTTATTTCATTTCGAACCACTGAAATAAAAATGCTGACTTACGGTGAGTTTTGTTGTAAAGCTAAGCGTATGTGTTGGCAGGTGGATTTTGAACTTGGCCTTTCCACCCATCACCCCGCAGCTCTTTACTCTCTCCATTCTATACTGAGCTTGCAGGGAAGGCAGAAGAGCCGCTGTCACACTAAAACTCTAAAAAGTCACATTTTTAAAAGATATTGCCTTAAAAGGTGGGGATTTTATTTCTGGAGCTTATTTGCCAATTGTCCTCAATAGAACTATTTTTTGAAGATTATTTTTATTATTTATTATATTATTATTATTTTTATTTATTTATATATTATTATTTATTTATTCTATTATTTTTTAATTAATTTATTTTATTATTATTTTTTATTAATATATTATATTATTATTTTTTATTGATTATTATTATTATTATTATTATTTATTTCTTCAACAGCATATTATTATTTTTTTATTTATTATATTATTATTTTTTATTTATTTATTATATTATTTTTATTTTTATTATATTATTATTTTTTATTTATTTATTATATTTTATTTATTTATTTATTATATTATTATTATTTTATTATAAATCATTTTTATTTCGTTTATTTATAAAATTATTAGGAATTAAAATATTTTACTCGACAAAATAAAATTAAATTCATTGGTTCATTAATATGTGCATTCAAATGATTGATAATAATATATCTACTTATCAATCAGTGTCCATCAAGAAATTGCTGAGTTTCAACGAACTATAAAGTTTAAAGAGAGGAGAATTGCTTACTTCAACGAGAACGGTGAACTGCATGACGAGGGGTTGAAAGAAAGCGGAGTCGGAGACTTTTCTTTGTTTTTCCGGAATCACCTCTGGGAGGAAATGCTGTTGTAAGTGAGGAACGTGGGCAGCAAAGTCCACCTCGTCGAAAGTTGTTCCCCGAGATATTCTACTGGAGGTACGGTTCACACGAAATTCCTATGCAAAACTCACATTTTAATTAGTGGCCCCAGTATTTCAATCGCAACAGTTTATTCCTGAGGAACACCTTGCTGGGCAAAATTGTTCAGAAGTGTTCGTCAATAAGTATGGTTACAATGCAGAGCTGTGACATTTACTTTTTTAAAACAGCATTTAAAAAAATATTTAAATCATGTCTTTCCATCAAATAATGAAACAACAATTTTATTAGAAACCTGTATTTAAGTGCTACGTTTGGAGATTTAGAAATATAATGTCTAGTTAGCTGTAGCAATTAATTTAGCAAAATTTTTTGAATATAGGTAGTTGTCCAGTATTTCAAAAAATGAAAAATGTTTCTGAAACCTTAAAATGCTTGCAATTTTTTTTAAAATTCCGAATATTTACAAATATTTTCTAAAACCCAGAATGCTTCCTAAACGTATTAATTTCCTAAACCCCAAGGATTCACAACGATTTTGGGAAAGGTTTTTCAGTTCACTCCTATTGTTGCCTAACATCTACATTCGGTACACTTCAGCACCATAAAATATTTTTGAAGTAAAGATGTGAGCCCTGTGAACAAGGCATTAGAATTAGAGAGTGGAAGTGTGTACTTGAAGTGTGTTGGACAATTGCTTGGTGCTCCTGGTCATCATTCCATGGAGAACGACGGGATGTTGCGGAATGTCGACATTCACAGGACCAACTGTAAGCAATCCGCAATTTCTGTCTTTCGATCGCTTGCTGACACTGGAATACAGAGCTCCTGATTTCGAAATGGAAATTTTCACAACAGTCCTGAAATGAAAGAAGGAAATGAATGAACTGCTTTAGGAAATGTGAGACCGTAACACAGATACACTACGCAAGAGAGCTTATCACCGTTGAAAGCAAATCTATATATGGGGCACACTGAGAAAACTGTTCGCACTTACTACTATACCATTTCAATTCCACACATCGTTTAAGAGACCTGTCTCAATGAAATGTACACCTTTTTGACTGACATTTGCTGGAAATTAATAAGTTGGTGTAAAAATTATTTGTTGTTATAATAAGCAATTAAATGCGAAAAGTGCCCGCTGCAGTGATAAATGTCTAAACTCTGGTAATAATTGTGTCGTCACTGATCTACTTGTATTCTATTGCAGTTTCTGAGTTTTTTCTCCTGCATTGTCTACGCTGACGACTGAAGTCACGCAGACACAAGTGTTTTTCTCTTAACAGTTCTTACAAATGGTATTAAAGATTTCGTATTGCATGAAGTTCTTAACTTACTGTTGATTGGGAGCGACTCCCTCGAGAAGGACGATCATGGAATGTCCGACGTGGCCAGTTAGCGACAGATCCATGGCCAGGGGTCTCATTTTCTTCTTGTAGGAGCTGGAGGCCTGTAGGTTCATAATTTCTGCCTCCAATTTGAGACCACTGAGAGACGCCAGGAGTCTAGTTCGCTGAATTCGGGCCACTCCGAAAATGGAGAGCCTCGGTGTTTCCAGGGCAGAGTCTTTGTGTTTCTCCAGCGAACTCGTTGCGTAGTTGGGGACAGCTGCACTTTCCTGTGGCAACCCTTTCTCCACTTCATCCAGTTGGTCTTTCCCTTCCGTCTTCCCCGAGGGAGTCTTCGTCAGCCGGGTATGGTATCCGTCAGAGGAGTCGTTCATTGTCGCAGGTCTGACATTTAATCCACACTTCGTTATTTACTGCCCATAACCCTTCATAATACCCTTATCGTACTCTGAATACTCATTTCAGCATTTCATTCGAATTGCCTAAACCGAAATTTGTGCTAAATGGCTAAGTCCAGCTACCTGCTGTTCAGAATTGTTTTGGTTTCAGGCCTCGTTGCATACAAATCCAGTAGGTAGTAAATTGTTTTCCAGCAATTCGGATGAGCGGCTGTTGTACTCTCTCCAGGTGCAGCCTGTGACGCATTAGCAGTCGAAGATACTGCATCTGGAAATTCTGGTCCTCTCAAGGATGTGGGTGTTTGAGAGGCACTTGAATTCCTCAGAGTGCCGTCAAGTGCAATTTTGTGGCCTGCAACAAGTCATCTTTGTAATGCCAATATAACAGAAATGATAATTTGCATTAAAATGCAGTTATTTCAAAAGTGGCTTTCAAATAATTTACATCAAGAAAATATTCATTAATTCTTTTGAAATAAATTAAATAACGTTAGTAGAATTTTAAAGTAAAACAAAACTGGAGCTAATTAGGACAAGGAAAGGGATGAATAAGAATGAATTGAAAAGTGAAGTGACCTCTGACAACTCTACTGGTTGTTTTGAATCTCTGGGCAAAGCTCTGTGTTCTTGAGGCGGAGCCTTTGGTGGAGGAGTTGGTGGTGAGTGTGACGTTGTTGGCCATGGAAGCAGATGGAGGCGGATGCATTTGTGGAGAGGCAGAGGGTTTCCTGGCTCGGTTGTTCTCCGATGGCTGCGTGGTGGATGGACAGTGCTCGGGGATGTCCGACCCCGAGGAACTGCTTTTGTGGATCACATTCGAGTCCACGTTCATCGCGGGTCGCTGCTCCCGCAACTCCATCTGCGTCTCCCTCACGTTTTGATACATCGTCGTGATTTGGTGCAGGAGTCGTAACAGAGGCATGTTCACCTGTCACATAACGCACACAATGACAATGGGTCCTTAATAATGCACTGTGAAAGTGATGATGGACGAACTCACCTGCTGAGAAATGTAGTCTATATTAAGGCTGAATATTATGGCACTTTTGGCTTGCTTCTTCCAGTAGTTTCTCGACAAATAAATCATACTCTTCTTATTTATCACGTCTCTGGAGAGGTCCGTTGACTTTTGGAAGTCACCCTCCAAACCGATCTTCTCACAAAGAAATGCTGGCGTCTCCGGAGGAATGTTTAACACAAACGAACCTTATTACAAACACATATTATTAGTTCCTTCAGTCTACTCCACGTCAATTTAAGAAGAATAACTTACATTTCTAATTAACTCCAGTAATCCAAATAAAAATTAACTTCACCACATACTAATATAATGATAAATATAACTCCAATATAATAAGACCACATTCAACAATATAACTAAATAATAACTTCAAAAGTATAACTAAATATTAACTCCAATACTACAACTAAATATTTATTCCAATAGTATAACTACATATTTAGTCCACTAATAAAACTAAATATTACCACCAAAAATATAACTAAATATTTACGCCAATAATATTAACTAAAGACTACTTCCGACAATATAATTATATATGAAAACTAAAAGTATAACTTAACACAAACTTCAATTGCAGAACTGAATATTAGCACCAATAATAAAACTAAAAAGACCTCAAATAATATAACTAAACATTACCCACAATTATTATAACTTACTACTAACTATAACAAAATTAAATTTCACCTCCAATAATATAACTAAATACTACCTCCAATAATATAACTAAATATTACCTCCAATGACATAACTGATAGCTAACTCCAATAATATGATTAAATATTATTACCTCCAATAATATAACTAAATATTACTTCCAATAATATAATTAAACATTACCCCTAATAATATAACTAAATATTACTTCCAATAATACAATTAAATACTACCACCTATAATATACTTAAATACTACCTCCAATAATATAACTAAATATTACCTTCAATAATATAACTAAATACTACCTCCAATGACATAACTGATAGCTAACTTCAATAATATGATTAAATATTATTACCTCCAATAATATAACTAAATATTACTTCCAATAATATAATTAAACATTACCCCTAATAATATAACTAAATATTACTTCCAATAATACAATTAAATACTACCACCTATAATATACTTAAATACTACCTCCAATAATATAACTAAATATTACCTCCAATAATATAACTAAATATTACCTCCAAAAATATAACTAAATATTACCTCCAATAATATAACTAAACATTACCTCCAATAATATAACTAAATATTACCTCCAATAATATAATTAAATACTACCTCCAATAATACAATTAAATACTACTTCCAATGATATAATTAAATACTACCTCCAATAATATAATTAAATACTACCACCTATAATATACTTAAATACTACCTCCAAAAATATAATTAAATAGTACCTCCAATGCTTTAACTAAATACTACCTCCAATGATTTAACTAAATACTACCTCCAATGATTTAGCTAAATGCGACCTACAATAATATAACTAAAATCCGAATAAACTACAATTGATATCCCAAATGAATAAAACTTTGTGAAAATTAAAAAAACAAACCACGCATTTAAAATAAAAGAAAATGCAATAGTAATAATGTAATTCAATAATTTTTAGGTAATGTAAAGGGAATAATTAGAAAATGGACTGAACGATCAATGGATTGAAAATATAATGAAAACAAGTATCAGATTTATTTTTGGAAAATAAGTTTTAGATTTTAGCTTAGGAAAATAAGTTTTCGGTACTTTGAAAAACTCGCTGAAAAAGCTTTTTTTATACCTTGAAATTCTGGAATATAGTGCTTGATAACTTGTGAAAAAATTATAAGCAGAGGATGGGAATTGGGAAACGCTTTAAGATATGGAGAGGATAAAAATGTTGACGAGAATAAACTTATGGGGATATACGTGAGGAATGGTGGTATTTGGACATTGAGAGTGCAAAAGTGGTGACTGACCGGAGTTTTTGGTTCCCTTGAGACTTCCTCTGCCCACTCCTTTGCCTTCGCTCTCAACGATGTCAATTTTGAGGAGGTCGATGGAGGCCTTGATGGACATGTGGGAACCCAAGTGTTCGAAGGAGTAGCCCATGATTTGCTGCGGCATGAGACCCATGCTGGTGAGGAGGGGCTGGAAGATGACGTGGGCGTCGAGGAGCATGAGGGAAGGGTGCTGCGGGAACTTGGAGTGCGCCCCCAGCAGCAAACTCTCCTCGTGGCTCTGCTCCGACATCATCGTGCTCAGACGGGCGCCCTGCAAAAACCACCCCCTATTTAGCATGGGTTACAAGGAATTGTGGAATGGAGGGGGAGGGGCTGCGTACCTGGGCGGGGACGTCGTGGGCGGCTTCGTTGTTGGCGTTCCAGTCGTTCACCTGCTTGATGATGTTGGAGTGGTTCAGACGCTTCGCCCCCGGGGTGCTCCGCCCCGACTCCGCGTTGTTCTCCTCGGAGGAGGAACTGGACCAGTTGCCAGTCTGGATGCTCCCAGCAGACCCTTCCTTCCTGCTCCTCCCAAAAGTCAACTCGTATTAATGGTATTAAACACATTATTTAGAAACAAATGCAAATGTCAAAAATCGCACAGACTTCACAAAATGGTTTTATATGGCTTTAATTCATGCTCAAATATTACATGAAAAAATAGAACCGAATAACCGAAAAGCCATAGTTGAGATTGCAAAGGCACTTCTCTCACAAAGCCCTAGATCGTGTGTATTACAATATACAGTTAGATATGCTTGTTGCAGGGCCTTGCTTCCACGAAACACGAAAGCAAACTCTGCAGTAGCAGCAGTGGCCAAGGCCATGTAAAGCGAAAAGAGAATCCATTTCATGTGCCTCAATCTCACTACTACATCCAATGGCTATGAAGTACAAGCACAAGTCCTGTACAACGTGTGTGTGTGTTTGTGTGCATAGCTCTGTGCCTGTGTACGTTACGTAGTACCTGTACCTACTGCCCTACTGCCTACACAGAGAAGCTAGTACGTCTCAAGCAGCCCCTTGCACAAATCTCAATAATAAGCCACACTGCAAATAGTACATGTACCAATAATGCCAATACTTATGAAACATTATGATTAAACGATAACGATATTTAGTAGATTTATTTATAATACAGAATTCTAATAAATACTTTGCTTCCATTCTCAACATTAGAAAAAAATTGTTTACATGTCTCTTTAAATTCTGTTCCCTATGTATACCTCGCAACTATGTTGGTGTGCTATTGTATAGGTATTCTGCCTTTGGAAGATGTGTCGTGCGTTAGCCAAAGAAAATGATGTATAATGATTATTTACGCAAGAAGAATGGTAACCTTTTGACTTTAATTGCATTAGTGTCCGCAAATATGGTATTGGAAACTTCCTCTGTGAAAGGATAGACATCACTGGCACGAGTCGAACTGAGCATGGACTGTGATGGCAACGTTTTCGGCTAAAAATATAGAATTGTCTCTGTAATGGACGTGTGGTGTGAATTTTACTAATCATTATTAACTTTCAGTCTTAAATAAAATAAAAACAGATGCAAAATGAATGCTTACATTATTAACTGCCGCAGAAAGTTCACTGATAGATGAGCCATTGCTGCCTCTGGACCCTGTACAATATTTGTTTACATAGTTCATTGTTTATTCAAGTACATACAAGTTCAATACAAATAAATGATTGTTGAATACCATAAAAATAATTATGTGAGAGTGGATTGCATTTCTTACGTTTGTTGAAGCGAATGGAGAGTAGCGACACGGTTCCCCCTTCTGTGTCCAGCAGAGTGGCTCTCTCGTCCGTCGTTTCTTCTGCTGACATTTCTCCTTCAGAACCAGGACTTTCCTGAAAATCAGACAGACTCAATCATACATTACCTACATGGACCACATTTGCACACCATAAATTATGCACCAACTTCTTCACTCTGAGGCAGAGTAAATGTGACCGTAAAGTTTTTGGACTTCTTGGATTTGAGGTTGTGTTCCAGGAGTAGCGGAGTATACAGAACATTTTTCCACTGACGACTCAAGACAATCACTCCCTGTCAAAACCAATTGGATTACTGTTCAGGTGTCATTACAATTATTATGGGTAAGCATTATCATTTTGTGCAGTAGTGGTTACCTGGCGCAGAGTAGAAAGCTGTGGAAGACGAGATTCAGCTACGTTCATTTCAATATTTTCCATAGAAGTCAGAGCGATATATCTCTGTAAAACAATGCAGAGCTGGCAAGATGGATCTTCCTGCAGGGTTTTAGCCAAAGGCGTCAATTTGCTGTATTTACTCTAAGTACATAAAGACACATTACACTAGGTACTTTGGAAAATCCTGAAAATGATTATTATAATATAATAAAATAGTAACATTAAAATAGTAATATAAAACCTTAACAGGTTGATGAATGGCCTGGACTTCCAGAGCTTCTGCCATTAAGGAGGCCAGGAGTCCAGTGGTCCTCATTGAGTGAGCTCTGAGCATAGTCACGATACTCATTGTAAGTTGATCGATAGGATTGAGCCATGCATTGATGGCAGTTGACGCTGTGCTCACCAAATTCCAGTCCACCCTGTATTATCATATATAATTACAATTAGTAGGGGAAACTTCGTATGGTGGCGAGAGTAAAAAAGTTGAAACCTCGTGTAGTCAATTTTGCGAGTGATGGGTGTCTGAGGAGGGGCTGCAAAGTTGTACCACATGACTTTAAATTCAATGACACAGGAAACGCTGGCGGCTTCCGTTTTCTTCTCCTTCTCCCGAGGAATTGCCACTTCTACCTCCGGAATCTCCAAATAAGCTTTCCCTGTCCCCGAGTTGTTGCTCTCATCCAAGTTGTCTTTACTGTTGTCGATGATGGTGTTCTCCTTGTCCAGAGTGAACGTTTCCACAGTCGACGTCAGATTCGGGGTTGACGTTCGGTCATTGTAGTTGTACTCGTTGCAAAGTGTCACACTCACCGTCTCCTCCTTCTCCTCAGGCTTTTGGGTTGTTTCCGTGTTTTTCACTCCCTGTGCATCATTTCATCGTTCAACTAATGCTCCGAGAGAAATCATATATTTATTAATACCGAAAACTTGTAGTTCACCTTGAGAGATATCCCTTCTAGGCCGCACTCACACATAATGAATCCTAATTTCTCGTCTGGACATTTATTGACGCTTTGATTTTGAGACGTGTGCAGATCCTTGTCCGTATCTGGTTTCACCGTTTCATCCACGTTTCCACTGGAACAAGAATTCACAACCGATTCTTTTGTTGTGTTCCGACTTGAATCAGAACTCTCTTTTAAATCTTGAAGGCCGTTCGGAATTTTAGCAAAACGAAATAAAACCTAGAAAATTGCATACACATTCAGTAACATTTGTAAGTACTATATACAAATACGTTTTTGTAAGAACGAATGACTAACTTAGAGGGTGTTATTTTTAATTTGGTAGCTTACTTTAGAATATTGGTTAGGTATAGCTGTGATAACTGCTTCTCGTAAAATGGAACTGTCATTTTTTAACCTACAAATAAAATGGGATTCTTTGATAAGCATGTACTGAAACTATTTAAAATCAGAAGCTCTGCAAATTAAACACAACCTTCGAAGTTGAGCATGAAGTCGATGAATGTCTACCGAAGTAGAAATAAGTTCTGACTGCTTCTCAGAGTTCTCAATGAAAACTGGTTCAGATAGCATTGAGTCGCTGGTGGAAACTTTACTTTTCCGTTTCTTTTGAGTTTTGGGGAAAATGGCTGGTCGATGGAGCACCTGGACAGACTTTTTGACCTTTTCGCGAAATAGGAAATGAATGTGGGTTTTCTCAATGGCCACGGCTAGTAAGGAGACACACATCAAGTCCCGAATGTTGTCCAGAGCAGAAAAGGAAATTACTTCCTCCACCACACTTGCCTGCAGCAGAGTGATGTTAATCTGGACAAATGAAAACTGACGTTAGTACTTTCTCTGGAAATGGAAATGGAGTAAGGAAAAGAGGCGGACCTTGGGCAAAGAAATGGATCCCTGGATTGCAGTCTGCGTGACTTCTTCAAAGAGATTGGAGTGAATTGGACTCGTTTCCTCCGCCCTCACTGCTGTGTTCCTTTTACTGTTTTGAATGCGAGTCAGCAGAATAGATTTCTCTTTCTTAAGCAAATTGGCTTTCTCTACGCGTGAAATGCACTCGTTGTGCAAATGATTGACAACAGTCACAGGGTGCAAAAGAGACAAAGATGGCGTCAAGGCCTCAATGAACCTGAGAACCAATTTATAACAAGGAATATAGACAACTAACATATTATAAGACTAAAAAAAGTATTAATGAACTCAACTTTATAAAATTAAATACATTATGGTGGATAAACAAATTGGAATTGTTTTAGAAAATATTTTGAAACTGTCAGTGTCATATTCCGTTTAATAAATATAGAAATTATTTTCTAGGGAATAAGACAACTGATGATTCGGCGAGTATTTTAAAGTGATCAATGATGGTGGGAGAAGGAATTACTTTTGCACAGCTTCTAGCAGCATGGGAGACACCATGACATTGATGTCATTTTTCGTGCGGACAATCACAGTGGTGCATTCGGAAGACACGTTATTGGAAATTGTGTCCACATCTGAAAATAAAATTGCTTGATAAAAATCGTCGTCAGGACTGCGATCAAAACTTTCCCGGAGCGGATTCTTTTGGGAGAAGTGAGAAGCAGTTCCCGTGGGAGTTTCCCAAAAGTGGGTTTGGGATGGAGTGTTGATGCTTGACGAAGGTGGGGGCGTCATTTTGTAAGACTCTCCTATCCCGTCCACATCTACCATTGCCAACGTCGTGAAACCATCAACCAAAGGCTCGAAATAAGGTGTGTACTTTGATCCTGAAAAATCAACCCACCAACTGACAATTAACTAACAAATTCAGATGAGTAATGAATACATGGCACAAAAATAGAGAGTACATTAATTTTGGAAGGACTAATATCTATGCTGCTTGTTTTGTCTGCTCAATGAGCAGAATTAAAAATCCAATTCAGGATAAGCAGTGAAATCGCATATACTGTACTACATAGATACTAAATAGAAATTTTATGTAGCAAACGGTATCGGTATACAAATAAGGGCATAACTTTCTTTCGCTGCTTTCTAAAGGTCTTTGAAAAAAACATTTAATTGCACTGCGATTAATTCTTTTAAAATAACGAAAATAAAAAAAACGAAATTAATTATGTAGATAAAAAGAGTCGGGCGCCAAGCTTTAGAAGTTTATGCGCATTCAAGTTGTGCTCCTTAATAATACATTCGTGGCTCTCGATTATAAAGATTTACAATTTATATCATTTTTTTAAACTTCTAATTAAAAAGATTTGTGAGTACGCCTTATTTGAGATGAGAATAGTACAAAATTGCATTCCTACCCGCGTACATAAGCTTCCCGTCTTGCATTTGTACGAAGGGTGCGTGTCCAACAGAATCAGTGGCCACAGAAGGTGCGGTCACATGCCAATTATCACATTTTAGCTGTATTGAAAATAACAGTAATCCCATAAGCAACATTATGATGCATTATGTGCAACCTAAACTGTAAACTTTTACCCTTACGATTTTAATCAGCAAATATAGAAGTATAATAATTATAAATTAAGTATTTTCGTTTAATATACATTAGAATGACAATGAGGGAAGACTACGTGCTTTAAATGTAACAGCAAATCAAATTGTCAATAAAACCACACCATACAATACTTACATAATTTCTATTGAGCTTCTACTTATAAGAAGAAGCACAATACTAATTTCTTAGTTGAATATTCATTTGTTGGTCATCAGATTAAAAGTATTATTAGCACAAAAGTAATATTTACCGGTCATCATATTAATAGAAGTATTATTACTTCAAAAATAATATTTACTGGTCATCAGATTAATAGAAGTATTATTACTACAAAAGTAATATACACTGGGCATCAGGTCAATAAAAATATTATTATTATTACACTAATAAATACTTTTTGGTCATCAGAATTAGTAGAAGAATTATTATTACAAAAATTATACTTTTTGGTTATCCGAATTAATAGAAGTATTATTATTACAAAAATATTCACGACTGTTATCTGATTGCGATTAATGAAAATATTATTACAAAAATAATATTTATTGGTCATCAGATTAGTACAAACATTACTGTTAATATTCTTTAGAGTTGGTCATCAGATTAATAGAAATATTATTGTTGCAAAAATATTCTTGGCTGTCATCTTTCAAGCAGGTAATCTTTGAATCATTCATAGCTTTGTGAAAAATGTATATGTATCATACTGTGAATTTGAAAAGGATTTTCCATGAGTAAAAACAATTTATTGTATCTCTCATTTGACAATGCTCATTTTCAGTCAAATTTGCTTTTCTCATTCTTAATATTGGACTGTAGTTAAATTGCCAGAGAGGCCCTGAAAGTGATTTTTAGAGCAGGGTCCAAATCATATTATTGTTACAATACCAAAATTAAGAATTAAAGCATGCCAGACATCAAACCTTGTCTATTTTATTTTATTATTGTGTCAATAGATAATTGCGCCTTAATGCCGTATAAGATTTAATGGACTACATACCTAGGATCCCGTAAGAACGGTTTCGGAGCAAATGATAATGTAGCAACCGTTAATTATTGTACATGTGTACTCAGTTACTTTATTTCATGACACAAGTATGTTTTCAAAATAAGTTACGAACCTGCGTTAGGTGACTCATGTAGCACGGCATGAGGAGTGAAGACTCCGCGATAGGTTTGTTCAGATGCATTTGGAGATTTACCATGCACTCCTCTTGAACGGACAAAGCAGAAATAAATGACACATCTGACAAGGAATCCAAGGAAGCGTAACTCCCATGCCACGCCTTTCAAAATAAATAAATATTTTCATTTTCAATGCAACAAAGTTGTCTCCCCTATTTTAAGACTTTAGCGGTTACAGAAGCAGTAGAAATTATTCTCTAAGTAGATGGAGGCATACAATCCCATCGGTTTTTTAGTTGACCCCGGGTATTATTGTTGGAAAGTAGGGAGGGAGGGGGTCGGGCCGAACACTGGGGGGGGGGGGGGGAGGTCGTGGGATTTCCAATGTTAGGGGCGGAGTTAAAGTTGATTTGAGATGCGACTACATTTTAACAAATTTTTTCTACACTTTTTTTAGAAAGAAACACCAATCATGACTTCATGACCATTTACGCCAGTATTACATTTTTCGCCAAATTAAAAAAAAAATTCCCCAAGCAAAAAAATGGTAGTGGCCGCAGTCGTTATGCTGTATAAACTTAACAAACGGGGAAAATTTATAAATACATCTCAAAAATAATCGGTTCATCTAAAAAAATAATCACTTTACCTTATATAAATAATTTTTAATAATTTTTATATAAATAAAATTTAGCTAAGAAATATTAATTAAATCTCAAGTATCATTGCTCTGAAGTGATAATATACCGTCGCCTCAGGTTTTAAGCAATTTGCTAATGTTTTCGTACATTTAGCTCAAGTATAGTGAGGATTTTGTGCTCTATCTGAACTAGTGTAATTAGTATAATGCACTAACTAATTACATCTTAGGTATCTCATCTTCAGGTACTTGCAAACATCTTAAAAATAAACTATTAAAATTAGTATACGTGAAAATGTTTAACCTGATATAAACAAAACATGCTCTTGGAACCCGATTCGGCGGGCGAGGGCCGTCTGTATGGGAATATATGGATGGGGGTTAGCAAAACTGTTTACAAACGTAAGATAGAGGAAAGGGAATTTATAAATAATATTTACAGCACTATAGTAGTCTAAGTAGTAGATATGCAACAGTTGCACTTTGAAAATGTAAGGGAGGAGAAAGATACCTTTTTTAGATTTCCGAGAGTCTCTTCCATACTTTCTTCGATAGTTGCACTAGAAAAGCTGGTAACATTTGGCTTGGAGGACCTTGTCTCCCGCTTAGAGCTGGCCACAGAATCTCCTTCCACTGTTTCATCCACAGACTGAAAGTAGTCGACAGCCAACTTGGAGTCCGAACAGCAGGAACTGGTTCTTCCGACAGTCTTCCCGCCCGACGTCTCTGTCGCCACAGGCGGCTTCAGCAAATGGCCCTCCTCCTCCACATTTAATTTTGAATCGCTTCCTTGTTTCAAAGGCACTGAGGAATCGCTTACTTTCGACTGCCGTTTTAAAACAGACTGACTAGGCTGAGAAAATCGACGACCCTGGTTATAACGGCCAGCAGTTAATTGTTTATAATTTAAAATAAATTCCAGTTATTTAAACTTGGAAACCACCAGTGATTTGAATATTCCTTAATTAATTGCTACTAGTAAAAAATGAGGGGTTTCACTTGCGTTTCCAGCGGACCACAACAGTCCCTCACACAAGCCTGGATATATTTAAGTCAGCGACCCTGAATGCGTTTAGGCTATGTGTACCGTAGACCGGTCTATGGCTGCGGCCCTTGCCGGTACCTGACTGCTTCGAAAATACTCATTGAATTACATGTGCACTGTGTATCTAAGGCACAAGGAAAAATATTTATTAATTATATTGAATGCTTACAACTTTCAATGTCGGAAATATCGGATCCTGAATAACTGGAAGCCATTGAAAGTTGTAAACGTAAACATTCAATATGATTATGACCAATGTACATATTACTTCTGACTAGAAACTGTATTGACCGTGGATAAAGCTGTTTCATTTGTCCCTATTACTGGGGACTACATTCTCCGTGGATAAAGTAGTAAACATTCAATATAATTAATAAATATTGTTCCTGATGCATTAGACACACAGTGCACATGTAATTCAATGAGTATTTTCGAAAGAGTCAGGGACCGGCAAGCGCCGCAGCCGTAGACCGGTGCGTGGGTAGCCATAGACCGAGACACATGGGGAGTAGAGAATTACCTTGGCGGATTGGAGTGTTGAGCCAACGTTGCTGATTTTATCGGATCGGTTGGAAGGAATGGAGGAGGAAGTGTGACTTAGGTCTGCTAGAAGAGAAGGCTTGAAGGTGTAGGGGGCCTTGCCAGATTTGGGTGGGGCGTCGCGACCCCAATCGGTGGGCAACTCCAAGAGTGACACCCCTTGGGTGGTGTAGGGCGGAGTGTCGAACACCAAAACGGAGGGTTTCAATATACTCTGTCCGAATCCCGGGTCCTCGCCCGCCTTGTTCACTCGAAAGGAGGCCACGTTCACTCCGTCGATCCAATCCTTTCTGCTGGGCCAAAAGAATCTGGAGCCACTGGAATTGCTCCCGAAAAAGGCACACCCTCCAACACAACCACACCTCTTCGTTTTCGTCTTCTTGCTCGATGCATTCTCAGGCTCTTTCAATTTCCCGTCTTGACTCATGTCCAACTTCCAAAGGAACCAAATCCGTTTCGTCTTTTTGTCGTGCTTGATAAGAAAACTGTACAAAACACAAAAGATTAGAATCCACGAGACTCAAGCGGAGTCATGGACCAAGATAAATGTGTGGAACTAACGAATTCTGCGTGGAGAGGGATTTCCCTGAGCCCTTGATGGCCATTTCAATGCAGAGCGGTCCCAGGGCAACTGCGCCGGCTTCCAACCATAAATACGACCAGGAATGGGCACTGGTGGAGGTGGGACTTTGAGGGATCGACGTATTCGTCTCAACTTTTGAGGTCCAGCTACAAAATATTGGAAGGAACTCTCTTTACTGGTGACTACTCACGAAGACTAGTAGCATAATTCAAGTATTACCTGGCCGTCATTGTGTCGGTTGAGGATTGAACGATATTGAGATCAGAGAATTGAAAACGTTTAGTAAATGAAGGGTTAACCATGACAAAATGTCTAAGCTGAGCATTAGGAATGAGGAGAGTGAATCCTTCTTTCATCACAGATCCGTGCAGGTTACACAAAGCGAAGCGAATAGGGGAAATCTGAAACATCCATTCAATAATTCCTGTCACAATACCCATAGACCAAAATAATAGCAACACACTTGTCATTCACATAGTGAAAGCAAACACATTGTCTTATTCGCTACAGTGTCAACGAATAAAAGAAGAATTGCCGCAAGACACGAACTCCTTGCGAGATGAGAAAGAGAGACGTACCCATAAACTTAAGGCAGTTCCCCCGTCTACGAGGTAAATATCTATGGCGTCTACACTGACACGCAGCATTTTGTACTTGATGTCTTCTGAGGTGGGGCAGAGCTGGAGGGACTTCTGCTGCCCCGTGGAGTCCACGTCCACACTGGGCGTGGTCATCGTGGGGGTCACGCCGTCGCTCTTGCGGTCGTCCTGCGGGGCGTCCCCCACGTCCCCCGCCCCGAACCGAGCACCCACAGCCCCACCGCCCAAAAGACCCAGTTGGGGGCACTCGAACTGGTTGTTGCCATGGTGACAGACGAGAAAGGTGTGTGGGGAGCGCAGGGAGTTCTCCACGTCCAGCACCGTCAGCAAGAACGACTCGCAGCTGCTCACGATGTTCTCCAGGTGGGGCGTCGTGAGACGTCCGCTCAACTTCCCAAACTGCACTTCGATCAGCCAGGCGTACTCCAAGGTCTCCTGGTCCAGCGTCCGCCCCTCATTGCTGAACATGGCGTGGCCTCGCACCTGCAGTCACACACCAAACCTTTGACTAATGGGGACATTGCCTGCGGAGGGTGAGGAAAAGGAAATTGTCTTGCCTGCAGACCGGAGAGCATGAGGTAGCCTTCCCGAAGGTGCTTGTCCCCACTTTCACAGCGGTCAACGGTGTCACTCACTAGGAGCATTATCGGCGAAAGCAGAACTTGCAGGGTCGTCTCTCGGAACTTTTTGTTCATTTCGAAACCGAAGCGTTCAACGCATATTGTGGGACACGGGGGATCCAACTCACTGCAGTTCTACAGAAAAAATGTTTTTAAATCATCGGTGTGCCTGCGAAAAGCTGATATCTCGCTTGGCGTGCATGTGCAATTATTTGGAATTCTTGGGTGGCCAACCTTAAGAAGATGTCCTCGGATGTCATGTAAGGTGGCGGAAACGGTAACATCCAAAGGCCTGTAGAATCTGGGATCTGAATTTTCGGGAGGGCTTATATCCCACGGCTGTGTTCCACTCCAACTCGTAGGCATCTCAAAACTGAAATTGCTACCCGAACCACACCGTATCTTTTCCATGTCTATAAAATTTTGGTAATCTCCAAATATGTTTTCCTGTGTATAAAGATATCAGTTGTGATACACGTATTTACTGGCAGTTTTGATAGTTTTGATAGAAAACTGTTTACTTTAAGATTTATGATAAGTTTGAGGAGTGTTCCGTATAGAAGGAGTACAGAAGGGCCCACTTCCAATTCCACGTGAACTTTGTCTGCAGGTAGGGACAGTGGGTCAAAATCTTTGAAGACAATATGACTAGCAGCAGACTAGAATTTGTCAATTTACATCAATTACTCATTTGGCCTGTTAGGAAATGAAGTTAGTACCGACTTTTGTTTTACCTTTTTGATTTGTTCCTTTTCTCCAGACATCCTCATAGGAGACAGCAGCAGTTCTTCTTTCTCCGGGGTTGTGACATCTGCTTGTGGGGAGGGCCCTAAGGGCGGCATAGGGTGGTACGTGAAACCAATGCTCACAGCACAAATGGGAACTGACCAGCACTCCGTCCATCTATCCGTGTCACTGACCACACCCATTCCCACATTTATTGCATTCTGAAGGCCAGCAAGAATTTATTTACAATGGTTGGGCTTACTTGGTCTGACAGATATTCCTCCACTTTTTGATTTTGTGACTATTGCTGGTTTGTGAGCGGTTGTTTTGTGAAGAGTCTCCGGCTGTCAGATTCCATGTCACACTACCGTCAGGATTACGTATTTTAGCATTTTTGGTCAGAGCTTCAATGGCAATATAAGCAGTAGCAACTTCAGGTACGTAAAAATTCAAATCTCCTCCTTCGATTTGAATCCAAAACTTGAAGAGAACCGTCTCAGGAAGAAACTCGTCAAAAGGCAAATCAAAAGACAATTCAAATAGTTCCCCGCAGGCAGCCAGTAAATCTTGGGGATAAATATTTAGAAAGTGTAAGAAATATTCAAACTTCAGATTTGTAAATAAATACTCTGAAAAATATACACCTAAAAGTGTACAACTTACAATTTTCATGGTGCTGCGAAGAACAGTCAATCCAATTGTACTCATTTGTGGTGGTGATGATTTCAAACTCTTTGAGACAAAAATTAATTTTCCACGTGTACGGCACAAAATGGAGAAGATCTGGCGGAGTGCGACTGGCCCAATCATTTATCATAGCTGTTCAAGCAAATTATCCGTTAGGCATTTTGACCACTCCAGAAGGACAAGGAACAGAATTGTATGAGAATTGAAATAGGAAATTGAATTTGAAAATCTAACCTTGGAAAAACCACTTGTGAGCGTATATGAGGTAGGCAGTAGCTTTGCAACCCGTCAAATTCAAAATCCACTCTTGATGGTCATTCCAGTGGATGGGATAATGAGATCTGACATTAAACTGCAGAGTTTCACTTTCCACGAGATCTCGAAACTAAAAGATAGGAGAAATTCAAACATTTAAATTATCACGAGCCGTACTGACAGATTACGGGTTTTGATGTACCTGAAGGCTGGTTGTGGATTCTAAATGAAGTAGTTGTCCTGTGATTTTAGTAGTGTATCCGTCAGAATGAACAACCCATGGTATTGTGATTTCTAAATAGGAGCCAGGACCGATATTCATGTGAACAGCATTCGTCTCCTGTTGAGCAACAATTAAATTCGAATGAAATCCGCAGAGGGGACAGAGGTTTTGTTTTTGTGGACCCACCTGGTCTTTGGAGAAGAGAATGTCTATCGTTGCATCCATTAAGGAAGAGAGTCTGATGTCGAAGGATTGAATTTGCCGAGCTTCTCCCGGTTTCGGAGGTTTTGTTGGTTTTAGAGGCTGGTAGTCTTGAGGAAAAAAGAGTTTGTACAGTTGATCCCGTTGGCGATCAGCCCAAGGGCCGTAGCTAAAGTCAGTCCCTTTTCCACACTGTGCAGACACACCGCAATACGTTAGATATTCAGGCTAAAATGAACTGAGAGGCAATTAAACTAATTACTTTAATGTCTATTCCCCATATAGGAGGGTTGGCTTCGACGAGATCGCCATTGGCAAGCTGCAGCATTTCGGGTTCACTAGGAACGACGCCTACAGAATCAAAATAAAATATTTGAAATGGGGCCCAAGAGTTATACTATTTACATTCAGAGAGGTAATTTAAAGACAAGTATTGGCAAACCTGGTTCATCCATATAATAGTACAATTCAACATTATTGGAAGTGACTATGCCAAATCCTTCGCCCATGAGTCGAGGAGGCTCATCCTTCAGACCAGTGTACTTGGGACTCTGACTTAGCACTACCTGTTCACAAAACATCGAATTCGTGGTGCGTATTCGAAATAACTTACTTTTAATACTGGCTACCCGTACTGACTACTATTATTCAGCAGTACCTTGAAATTTTCTGCCCTGCACTTGACTATGTGCATAAAGTGGTCCAATCGAGAGGCAGCCGGTTTGGTCGTATAAATTAAATGAGCTTCTTCTACAACTATTGCTAATGTATAAGGAACGAGCATGTTTCCAAAAACAACTCTGGCCTGCGCAACAAGAGACAACGAGAATTAATGAGAATAAATGGAAGGACTCCAGGGCACTGAGAATCGAATGAAGGACTCACACAACACAGTTCTAGTTTAACAACGGGAATCAGGTCCCTCCAGGAATAGCCGACGGCCGAAGGCGGTTTAGGATGCGATTTTCCATCCGATTCATTCTCCTTCTCTACATTCTTACTTCCTCCTGGAATGATAAGGGCATCCAACCCAAACAACTTCTCTAGTCTGGAATACAGTTCTGATCTATTGTACAGATGATATTCCAAGCCATTTAGGAGAATTGATAAGCGGGTATCGGAATGAGACATGTCTGCAAATAAAGAAGGACATTAATGCATCGTCCCACAAACCGAATTCTGGGATCACATCATCTTAATTGGATTGCATATGCGGACCTTCCGAAATATCTTTTGGTACATAAACACGCCACCATCTAAATATCACCCAGCCATCCTGAACTCGAATCGTGAAATCTTCGGTAATAAAAGCAACATCTCTAAACATGATTTTCCCCGATAGCACCGACAGAGACATCGAACCTGCAGAGTGCAAAAGAATTAAGAGCCGAGTTTATAAGGAGAAGGACGGAGGGAATTGCTTACCTATTTTCAAATGGCCTTCTTTCACGAGTCGATTTGCAATTTTGGTGAGGACAAGGCCAGTGACTCGGGAACTGTAAAATGTGATGTAGACGATCCAGCTGATTGCACAAACAAGGGAGAACAGAAACCAGGCAAAGTTGCTGTCCATTAAATCAGTGAGGCCTGTAATGTCTTTCATTGAAATGTTGAAATTAAAAGAGTCCGTATTTTGGGCGGCGGATTGAGGGTCGTAAATAATGTTCGAGTCCTCCTCCATTGCCAGAGACGTCACTTCGTCCATCATTCCGCGGTGCTCTATCTCCATCATCTCCAATCCTTTCTTTTCTTACGATGGATATTCACTGCCCACGACACTTTAGTCTGAACACCAAACAAATAATTAAACTCATTATCAGTGAATAAAAATACACACCATTGGCATTTCAGATCAGTCATCCCCTCAAGTTCCCCATTTCAAATTATACCCCTAACTAAAACACAGGTAAATAGAATACGCTTACCAACATTTTAAAGCTAACGAAGTAAATCACAAACACATTTTTTGTTTACTATAAATCTTTTACTCCCATAATGCTGACTACTGACTACACTAACATTGTGAATGTGAAAAAGAATGCAAAAAACCTGTTCGACTCACATTTAATTAACAAAATTTATTTTCACCGTCATAACAGAGAACATTGTCACTCGCGATGTTCTCTATCGCGTTAAGAGAATGGAAAACAACGTACCGCGGTGAGTGATTCCACTGCCCTTATCAATCATTTCAATTGACCACATCCCGATTCATCACAGTCATACAAGATATCCGCAATGCGAACGAACTGCTACAGAGACCAACACCAAACAAATATTTAGTAACAGACATTAAAGACTTAAAATGCTACTCCTGCCTGTTCTATACTATTGCCCCGTAATTCACATTACAATACACAAAATGGTACAGTATAGTTTTACTCATTTTAATTCTTGTATTTTAATTGTTATTTGCAAAATTTTTATTAAGTCACGTTCGGTAATAAGTGTGAATTCAACTGAAATGATAAATCATTCATAGTAAAATGATAAATAATATTTTTTAACCATTTTGAGTTTTCTCACTTAAATATTAGAAAAAGTATGTAATTTTAATGATTAAAGGGTGCCCTTAAAGCTTATGACAGCGGAAGATATCAGTGGTACTTGTGCAAGTCTCATAGTTTACATACATTATTATATATAATTTTCAATTGAGTGTTTACCTTAATTTAGAATTCTTCATCCTTGTTATTTCGAACATATATTGAATAGTTTAAATATGAATTTGGAGTTTGATAAGGCTTAGGTAAAAGTGAGATTGATATTACTTCAATTCAAAGCAAACAAAATTGATTGCTCCTTGTAACAACTACTGAGCCAGGGTTGTGGACACTAAAAAACCAACAAAAATTAGTATAGCAACTTAATATCATAGTGTGGCAGACAATTATTTAGCTATTCCAGAGAAAGTGCTTTCTAAGTCAGAATGTGTCACTTATTATAGAAGATTCTTCATTAACTAAAAACGAGTGAATCTGTTATGTGTTATTGGCACAGTAAGTGACCCCTCAAATAATAAATATAAGGTTGTATTGCCAAAAATAATAAAGAAACAGAAACTTGAGAAACGCTGCATCATAAATAATTGTCTATTAATATATCCGTAACTAATGCACAATACCTACAATTTTATGTTTGGGAGTACCTGTCACTGAACTGTTAAACACCTTCTTACTGCGTTGAATTTAATTTTGGTATTTGCGAAAACTGAAAATGTAAACACTGGTGAGTGTCAAATATGAAGAAAGGTACACTAGAGATTGAATATTGACTAGATATTGTCCAGTTGGGAATAGGAAGCGATAAAAATAATTGTTGATGGTCAGCTGACAGGTGAGTTGTTTTCAGAGTTTCAGAAAAGAGGCGATCCTTTGATATTACATAATTGGAAGTATGATATAAAATTGATATAACTGTATGAAAGATGATATTACGTTTGGAATTGGATGATAGGCGCTGACCAATTCAGTTTTCCTTACAATTATTAGTCATTAAGCCAAAGATTAGTAATGAGATGTGTGGCTCTATCTATCTTATGTGCATTAATCTCAAACCACGGCCTGTACTCAAACTAACTGTAATACGCTGCACTCGTGCACTCACACCTGCATGAAAGTCATGTCTTGTATTCCATGTCCACCAAATTGGCTGCCGGGAACGCGTATAGCAAGTTCAATTTATAGGTATAGCCAGAGGCATCCTATACTCGAATTGATCTGCTCCCGGAGGGCTCCGGAGCCCAGCAACGAACGATGAAAAGAAGGACATTCCCAACTTGTCGGCCACAGCATAAGGACATAAGAACAGTCCGGGCGAAAGTTGTTTGATTATTCAACTTTTCGTCAGTTACTCTACCCTATTGGTTTTTTCAGTTTTAACAGTTCTAAATTTAAAGTAACTTTGCTGTTCCGATAGTTGGGAATTAAATTCGGAAAAAAATAATCAAGAAAATTAAGGAGAAAATTTAAAAAAATCTCCTCAATTACATTTGCAGCTGGAGATCTCAGTCTGGTAAGGCCCTTCTATAAGCAATTTCTGCATGCTGATGTATTGTTCATTTCTTAGAGTGTAAAGTGTATTTGCATAGTTCAATGTAGATTCCATTTCTCATGAGTTAGCCGATTTAGGTCGTTGCTAGTATTATTTAAATTAGCAGTTTGAATTTACAAGAAATGCTACATTGAACGAACAATTAAGAGAGCAAATATTCCTTACTCTTGTTCTTCACATTCTAGATTCTTTGTTCTCATAAGCAGTATCTTCTCGGATTTGTGTCGCACTCAAACGGTAAAATATTCGTAAAGTTTTGGCTGGAATAGTTTGCCTATGTTTTGTGGGAATACCATTTGATTTGATAGAGGAGGAGAGACAAAAGCTAGAATATTCCTTACTCTTATCATCTTCTTCACCTTCTTGATTCTTCGGGTGTGCTACTTGCTGTTTCCGTCCTCGTCTCAATTGGTAAGATTTTCAAAATATACATCATGTTGTATTAAATTACAGGTTGTCCACAAATTACAGATTTTGTGCTATGGAAGCATTTTCTGATTGGTTTGATTTTCGTAATTTTGGAAATTTTATAGATTTAAGAAACCGGAACTCCATCCATCTGCCACAACAACCACCACCACCACCACCGCCGCCGACTACTCCGCCCCCTCCGACTCCGCCGCCGCCGACAACGACCGTTCCAACCATGTCTCACCAGGAAGTATTTCCTCGTCCATTTATTTTTGCGTGTTTTGTTTATCCAGATTTGGCAGATTTGTCATTTAGCAAAACAAAAAATGCAAATTATATTAATTTGATTTTGTTTTTTTAACAGTTCGAGAACGGACTCAAAAAACTGGCGGACACCGTGCAGCATGCGTCGACAGACCTCGGTCTGATCTTCGCAAAGTTATTGCAGGTAAGCTTAATTTATTACTATTATTATGTAGCGGAAAGCTACTTTATGCTTTTGTTTTGTCTGTATGTCTGTCTGTCCGTCTGTGGGCAATCGCTGTGGTGCCCATAACTGACGAACCCATTAAGATAATTCAATGAAATTTTTTTTAATCGATTGAGCATTGAAATAGCATCCTTCAATTTAAATTACATGCTCAATATATATGTCTATTTTATTATTTACACAGAAATTGGCCGATGTGGAGACGGAGAACGTCAGTCTCAAAGCGGCCAACAAGACGTTATATATGTCTATTTTATTATTTACACAGAAATTGGCCGATGTGGAGACGGAGAACGTCAGTCTCAAAGCGGCCAACAAGACGTTGAAGGAGGAGAAGGCAGCGGCTACTGAACCCATTGAGATAACCTGATGAAATTTTGTGTGTGTGTTCTTGGGGTCCTGGGGAAGCATGAGTTTGAATATGAAGTCAATCGGTTCGGGAAATATACTCGCAAACATAGAGCTTACAGTTACATGTGTGTGACAGTGGAGTCTACTTTATGGTTTGTTTTTTCTGTCTGTCTGTGTGCGTGTGTATGTGTTTCTCTTTGTATTTTTTTATGCCATGTATGTTTATCATCATCATCAAGATCGCATTGTACAATTATCCAGATATAATATTTAAAATTTCGTAATTCCGCTACTTTACCACAGCGTTTACTACGATTTATTAGATGCTTGATTTTTGAGACATTTTTCTATAGCCATCTGTCTGTCACTAGTTGGTTTGTTTTGACGTATTAATTAACTATGTTTTGGTATGATACCTTTTAGTGTAATGTAATTTGCTAAACGAAACTCTCTTTACCTCAGTTCATTGTGTGTGAATTAGTGATAATTCAGGCCTATTGTGGTTTTCCCAGATTAGTTTACTATTTAGAGTCATAGGCAATGGAACGATTGCTCATTCACGATATATGGAATGATGGGTGACCAAAGTGCGAGTATGAGTGAACAGAAATTATAATTACATGATTGGGTTTGGGTAATGAAATATAATTATGTTTTCTCCGTTTCATTAACGCTGTATTATTGCACTCTATTTTCAGCTCTTCCAATTGTCAGCAATTTTCAGCAACTCTATAAAGTCATCTTTAACTGCTTCTACACTTCCACCGTAGTTAAACTCGAGCATTCCTCTGACAGTCCAAGAACTGAATTCGTCAATGTTAACAGTATTGTTCAGAGACTCTGACATGAGGTTCCGAAACATGGCAGCAAAAGCAGGATAGGAGCCAGGGAAACCCCAAGTTTATACTCCTTGGATTTCAATCTGTGGTCACCTTCTTATACCTCAAGAAATAAATAGACAAGAGCAAGGAAAGAATATAGGTAACTATAAATATCTGGGAAATTTTGATCTTATGAAGTGTTGTCATTTTATATGCTGTTCATGTACAAATTCAAAATTCCTGTCTTGGATGTTCTTGAAAATATTTTCAGATACATGGAAATTAACAAACTTCCTAGTCCCAACACATGGAACATACTTTTATGACAAGACATCAGTAGAATTGGCAAAAATTACATTTACTTTCGTCGGCTATTAAGTGCATTTAGCTCGTAGTTGGTGAGAACGCCTTTTTTGTTAATTCCTCTATGCACTCGTGTAAGTATTAATTTGTCAGTGCATACCGGATGCGAAATAACCTAACGGGGTAAGACAAATGCTAACAATGTTGTTTTGAATGTAGGGGACGAGCTTCTCTCCTGACGCCATTCATCTACTATCGGTTCCTCACTCTCCGCTATTCTTCTCGGCGAAACCACTACACCAGAACCATGTTCCGAGGAGTCTACTGTGACCGAATTGCTGCTTCTCAGCGGTGTCCAGGATTGTTGGCTAATCTGATCCACAAGTCGATTGACATTGTTTCACGTTTCGGAAATTCCTCCCCCGGCAACTAATTAATTCCACAAGGGCTCTGAAAATCAAGTCACCACTCACACCTTCCCTGTAACCATATGTGCATTTGCAATTCTCGTATTTTTCTATGCTAACATCTTTGTATTGTTTGTATTGCTTACTACATCCAAATGAATTTGAAATGTCCTTCACTAATCCGTTGGTGTAGCCCAATTATTGAAACGATTGTAGATGAAATTAGTGATGTTTCCATTTGTTGACACAAATCAATACCTATAATAATAATTTTTTCATAACGCAAACACGGCGACTATAGGTTTTTATTTTTTATGTAACGTGTGGAAATAGTGTTACTGCAGCATGAAGATGTCGAAATAAAATATTTTTATAAATTAAATGTGAGAAATACATTTAATCCAACTGCAATTAAAATGGGGAGCATCTGTCGAAGAAGGTGGCCAAAAGGGAGATTTATTTCACTTCAGCGGTGGTACATCAGGGAAAGGCATAAATTGCATGACCATGATGATATTTGTGGTGGACCGTGCCGAAGCCCGTTTTTCGGTTAGCTATTGACCCGTTTTTCGGCTAGTTATTGACCCGTTTTTCGGTTAGTTATTGACCCGTTTTTCGGCTATTGGCTTGTTTTTCGGGTAGCTGTTGGCCCGTTCAGTTTTCCGTTCTTTGTGAAAATGGTATATTGGTGCACCTCTATTAGTAAGAGAGGTCGGCCAATGAGTACAGTGTGATTGGTTCACCCCCTTTATGACAAAGGCCTGTTTGGCAAAGCTCGATTGGCAAGCAGCTGAAGACCCGTCTGGCAAAGTCATGGAAGGCTACAACCCTAAGAAAAAGACTTTTTGCCAATGGGGCCGAACGGACGACCCGTTTGGCAAATAATATTTTTAAAGGAATATCTACATACAACTATCTATCTATTGATAACTATACTCTCAATTTGCTGTACACTACTGTGTAGCTAGCTAGTAGATAAGATAGGCATTTGAGTATTATGTTAATGTTATCTATTTAATGTAAATTCCTTCGTTTGTAACCTACAAAATTGCTTTTGTGGTTCTTAAGTTTCATTATTCTATTCTCCATGGCCGACATACTCAAGTTAGTAAAGTTAGTTTCGCAATTCGCATACCCTAATAAGGTTACACTCAAGCTTGCAAGGAATGGATATCTTATTCCTTAAGAAATACCATTAAATAACGCAAATATTGGCAGTGTACTGAAAGAAAAATTTGCAGTGCCAGTCTTATAGAAGAATCTGGTGTTCTACGAATGGGAAATAAGGATTGGACAAGGGCAAAAACTCAGGAATCACTCACTACGTAATATTATTTCATTAATACCACTACATTTGAGTTACGATAACACTAGCCAATATAACTTTATTCACATTTTGCCAAACTGAGCCACCCTATCAAAAAAAATTATTTGCCAAGCTGGACTTTGCCAAACAGGTAGTGAATCGTGTGATTTTTGTTCCCTGAATTTCCCACTGTGAGCCGTGAGCCCAGCAGCGAACGATGAAAAGAAGGAAATCGCAACTTGCAGTTGCAGCTTTTCAGCACCAACAGAAGGACGTGAGAACATTCCGGGTGGAAGTTGTTTTGTTATTCAATCCAATTCAATTTCAGTTTTAACAGTTCTAAAAGTAAAGTAATTATTGTTGTTCCGATAGTGGGGAATTAAATTTGGATGAAAAATAACCGATAAAGTGATTCGAAAAGGTCGAAAACAGGTTGTGCGTTGAGTCTGAACTCAGCTGATTAGGCTAGGTGATCAAAAACAGCAAACGTAGTAGGCTTAGACTGACAGAGACCCTCTGTTAGGGGCTCGAAATCCCAACAGGTTTGCCTTTTTGATCACCTAATCTATTAATTTTCAGTTTATTGTAGCTCTGCCAGTGTTAATCAGTGACTAATGGTCAAAGAGGCGTAGTATCTAGTACTGAAGATTTTTATAAACTACTAAATTTTTACAATTATTTTATGTATTTGAGTCATGGTCATACGGAATTTATTACTTGGCGTATTGCAATTATTAATTATATATGCAGACGTACATAAAATTAAAAACAACCTCAAAGTAATTTTGAATATTGAAATAAGCAAAGTATATCAACAAGATATTTTTAAGTCAAATAAGATTATCTTAGAAAGATTATTACGAGAAAAAAACTGTTACAGAACATGGTAATTTCTTTAACTGTTTTTTTCATTTTGGAAATGAAATATTTGGTGTTTCCGCTGTTATGAAAATGACTGCCTTATCGTATTTGTCATTCACATTTACAGAGGCAATATGAAATAGAATCATCATATTTCATGTACCTATTTTCATGACCCCCAAATCAGATCGCATTAAAAATATGAAATGTCGATTACCACTTTGAAAATCAAGAATTCCATTTTTGAAAGCTTTTCTGTAAATGTGCCATATATGTGAAAGTCATGAGTCATGACCGTATTTTTTTTAAGATTTTGTTTGCTACATTGTTGGCCATTTTAGTTAATCGAGGAGAAAGCAACTGTCGGAGTCAGAGTTTAGAATATGTAGCTTGTATGTGTGGAAGAGATTGATGGGTTGTTGAAGTTACACTATAGAAAATTGCTACTTAGTAAACTAATAAAATATTTATTCTGCCAATCGATAAAAACAAGGCTAGTGTATTAAGACATTGTGTTCCGTGGCTGCGGACTGGCTAAGCAATTATTTGCTATTTGCATATTGCAGTGAATTTTAATTTTTCTAATTGGCTGTTAATTTTAACTAACCATTAATTGTAATTGGTGCAGAGATGGGAGATAATCAGCAGGAGGACCCACAGGCGGCCGCCGATGCGGGTGGGGACAATCGCCAAGGACGCTTTGGCGCCGACGCCCCCCTCCCCCCAATCAAGTGGAAGGAATTTGTCCAAGTGATAACTGCTCGCAAAGTGGATGCAGCTATGTGGATTACTCGTCTGATGACAATTTGCTTCGCCGCTCTTTATATTATACCCCTCATTGGGTTAGTGCCTATAAGCAATTTTCAGAACTACTCTTCTTTTATTCTCAGTAGTAAGTTTGACATTCCGAATCCGTTGTTTTCAGAAATCCAATAAACTTCTATTACAAAGCATTCTTGGCCAATGCTGCCACGTCTGCTCTGCGTCTTCACCAGCGCGTTCCAGCAGTGTCATTTAACCGTGTCTTCATGGCACAACTTCTCCTGGAGGACTCGTGTCACTATCTCTTCTACTCATTGATCTTCATTTATTGCAGTCCCATAACGCGTGAGTTCTTTAGCCACATTCACATTGCATTACTCCAACATTAATTCCCGGTCTTCAATAATGAACATTTTTCCGTTTTGTGAAGTTGCCATAATGCCCATCCTGCTCTTCGCCGTGCTTCACTTTGCTAGTTTCTCTCTGACTCTTCTGGATGTAAGTCTATTTATTTATTGTCGTCTGCTCTAATCTAAACCCTGGCGTACGTGTAGCCTACAGGGAAGCGTATTTTTGATACACTCGGCAATCAGACAATGTGATGTGACTTTTGCAGGCTATGGGACGTAGTTCCACTACGATTGGCAATGCCATGGTTCATTTAGTCGAGTTTCACACTGTGACCATCTTGAGAATGGCTGCTGGGGCAGAAATATTTACTATGCAGTTTACGATCATCTATGCACTCGTGTAAGTATTAATTTGTCAGTGCAATACCGGATGCGAAATAACCTAACGGGGTAAGACAAATGCTAACAATGTTGTTTTGAATGTAGGGGACGAGCTTCTCTCCTGACGCCATTCATCTACTATCGGTTCCTCACGCTCCGGTATTCTTCTCGGCGAAACCACTACACCAGAACCATGTTCCGGGAACTACGAGTCTACTGTGACCGAATTGCTGCTTCTCCGCGGTGTCCAGGATTGGTGGCTAATCTGCTCCACAAGTCCATTGACATTGTTTCGCGTTTCGCTCCGGAAATTCCTCCCCCGGCAACTAATTAATTCCACATGGGCTCTGAAAATCAAGTCACCACTCACACCTTCCCTTCCCTGTAATCATATGTGCATTTACAATTCTCGTATTTCTCTATGCTAACATCTTTGTTGTACCTTTGTATTGTTTGTATTGCTTACTACATCCAAATGAATTTGAAATGCGCTTCACTAATCCGTTGGTGTACACCAATTATTGACACCGGAATACCGACATTACAAGTGAGGTACGCCAATAATTGGAAAAAGTTATGCTAAATGTTTTACACTAAAGTCAATTTTAAGTCACTGGAGTACTTTAAGTTTGTATATCTAATAAAGGGGTCTCTTTGCTTAAGTTAGCAATATTTTTTGATTATTTTGGTCGTAAAATGAATGTTTCACACAGTTCTATTTTATATTAATAATTGACTGGTAGTGGTAATCAGAAACAAAAAAAGATACTTAAATTTGTAAGGCCCATATTTTGATGCTCGTCTTAACCTTAAGATATTAGCGAGACGTTAAATTTGACAGTCGCGCACATGTTAACTCGTAAGTTAAGACGAAGATCATAATGTGGGGCGAAAAGTATTTTCCCTACATCTAATGTAATTGCTACTTTCGTACGTGCTATAATTTGTTTGTATGAAATCTGACCCATCTCAGTAGAAAACGGACCGTCATTTGGAAAGCAAGGGAGGGAATACTAATAAGTTAATTCAGTGTTAAATACGTAGATGACAATTAGTTGATGTTTCCATTTATTCGCACAAATCAATACTTATAATCATACATAATTTTTCCATAACTCAACCCCTTTTACTTTATAGGTTTTTATATATTTGTGGAAAATATATAGTATTACTACAGCATGAAGATGTCGAAATAAAATATATTTGTAAATTAACTGTGGAAATTCTTTCTAATCCGACTTCATTTACAAGTGTAGTTTGACTACTCTGACTTTGACTACTTTGCACTTAAAATTTAAAAGACCATTAATATTACGGGAGTCATGTGTGGCTTTAAACTAATCACATTACAAGCCTTAATTAATGGCGGTGAAGAAGAATTTGTCATGCTACTTTAACAGGAAATCCTTAAAACCAACTACTATGGATAAAGTATTTAAGTAGCCTCCCAGCGGAAGTCCTGAATAACATCAAGTCGATCAAGTATCAATGCAGCCTAGCAGAATAAAATAGTGTCAGTGCCCTACTTTCTGAATTGATAAAGTGTGTGAAATAATTTGCGAAATGAGAACGCTGCCGATAGGTTTGCTTCCGTGTTGAAAATCTTTTTAAAAAGTATTATGTTCACATGTTCACAAAAGCAGTGTAAAAGCCAAATTCTTTCGAAAAAGTTCCCCAAAAGGGAGATTTATTTCACTTCAGCGATGGTACATCAGGAAAATTTATAAATTGTATGACATTTTAGCTTCACTGATTCCCTAGTTTGTCCATTTGCTGCTGAACGAGTTGGGCAGCATTGGGTGCTGTTGTGATCATTTCGGCTGTAGTTCTATCTTTGCCAAAGGCCTCTTCCTTAGGTTCAACGATACCGACATGATCTGGTAATGGCTTCTTAGGTCCGATCTTTCCATTTGAATCCCACGGAAGCATGATCTTTACCTTAATTCCCAGCACACCTTGTCTACACAGAAAAACCAAAGAGAATATCAATTTTTAGCCCCGCATCGTGATTAATGTCCACAAATAATGGGTTGCAGGGGTCAACTGGAAATCAACTTTCTTTCTTTCCGCATGTGGATATATTTTTACTTAGTAGTTAAAGGTATTAATATCAATATAAGTTAATAAATCCCACCTGAGAAGTACGTGACGAGTGGCCATATCTACGTAGTGGTTTGTGGGATCTCCGCTGTGAATCATCAAACCGTCAACGAATTTCATAGACTTAGCACGCTGACCTCGCAACTTTCCGGAAACAACAACTTCACATCCCTTAGCTCCCGATTCCATAATGAATCTCAGGACACCTGTTAGCCACAGTAAATGAATTAAACGAAACCAAATTAATAAGACGAAACTGGAAACTAAGTCTGCCTCCAAGAGGTAAATGGACTATGGGAAAAGCTTACCGTAACAAGCCCGACGGACAGCGAGACCACCCACCAACTTGTAGCGCAATGACTCAGCCTGGGCGATGGCGCAAAGACCGCGCACTCCGACCTTCTCGGCGTACAACTCAATGGAGCCAGATGGAAATCCAAATCGCTTGGTCACCACTGCCGTCAGTTCTCGAATTCGTCTGCCCTTTTCACCTAACACGTTCTGTGTTCTTGTAGCCATAATAATGATTTCAGTGCGGTTCGGTGCAACTCGAATTTCCAATCCTGAGTAGCCATCCTCCGCCAACTCTCTCATTAAAAATTCATTTAATTCAGCACGGAAAAGTCCTTCTCTCACGAACTAAAGAATAAACAGACAATCCTTAGTACATACTCAGCTAATTGCAGGAACAATGACAAAACCAATTCCTATTCTGCTCCATCATAGCGCATATGAATTATATAAATTTCGAAAACATCAGAGCTAAATAAAAACACATTTATACTTTTCGAAAACATGTTTGAATGGCCATTGAGTAACATCATGAAATTTGTACTCATTTCATAACTTACAAAAGGCCAGAATAAACCACTCTCTCGGCTCTCGGAGTGAATATGGTTTTTTCAACACATTTTATGGAATATAATCACCTTTACGGCATTTTCAGACAATAGTCAAAACTGTTTAAAGCAACAGAAGTGCTTATTGAAGTATACAAACGAGCTTACCTTCCGTTTCTTTGAAATCTGCAGTTTTTCTGCCATATTTATTAGAAAACTTTATGGAATTGTAGACTGTTGAGTATGGACAGTAGACCACCGACAGAAGGAACACGTCGTTTCAGCTCCGCAACAAAATGCAATGGCGTGCCGCAGATTTAGAACATGCATTCATTTGAGTGAGAGCCGACAGAAACTCTTCACGGTGTCACGCGACTCTCCCTTCAACCAATCATTCCCCTTCGCAGTTTGCACGAACCTAACTCAAATTTTTAAGTCAATTATACCATCAATGTTTTGGGGAGTACTGACTACTGAGTAACAAATAAAGCAATTGCTATGCTGCATTGTTCATTTCTTAGAGTGTAAAGTGTATTTGCATAGTTCAATGTAGATTCAATTTCTCATGAGTTTGTCGATTTATGCCGTTGCTAGTATTATTTAAATTAGCAGTTTGAATTTACATGAAATGCTACATTGGGAGAACAAATAAGAGAGCAAATATTCCTTACTCTTGTTACATTCTTCACCTTCTTGATTCTTCGGGCGTACTACTTGCTGTTTCCGTCCTCTGATCTGTATTTCTTTTCTCAAGTGGTAAGATTTTCAAAATATACAAAATATACACAAAATATCCAATAACTCATTTTTTATCATAAGAAATAGTTGATTTAAAAGAGCATTGACATTTTCAAAATGCTGTTTCTACTCAAAGTGGTGCTTAAGTTTATTTTTGTACCAAATTTTAGAAATGGACTCAAGACTGAAAACTTTTTTGTTTTGGTCTGGAATCGTTTGCCTATGCTTTGTGGGAATTCCATTTCATTTGAAAGGGGAGGAGAGACAAAAGCTAGAATCCTCTTTCAGGAATTATTCAGAAATATTTAACAAGACTTACAACAGCGATGCTGTTTCAGAAGCTACACTATCAAATTTTCAGGTAATAACATTGAGTTTTTTGGGTTTTATGTTTTTGATATATTTGTGCTGCATAGTAATTATGTACTTTGTTACTGTTTCGCCGTAGAAATCGCTACACATGATTGAAATGTTGAACAAGAAACAGGAAGACGAAATAAAATTATCTATGACGCCAAACCTAAAGAGCGCAGGAGGAGCTGGAGATGACGAAATATTAAAAAAGCATATTGAAAGCAATAAATGGAAGCCAGGGATGCCAAAAAATGAAGGACTTGCTGTTTGGGGTCTCACTTCGTTCTCAGACATGAGTCCAGAGGAGTTTAAGACGCATTATCTTGACATGCAAATGTCAACCCGCATTGCCAACCGCCAGAAGAGTAGAGAAAGCAGCCGTCGTCCGCACGGAAAGCAGCACCACCATCACAGCCACGAAAACAACAGGGAGCAAGAAACGAACCTTATCTCAAGAAAGAAGAGAGCTGTGACCGCCTCAGCGTCTCTGCCAGACAAGGTTGATTGGAGAACCAAGAGTGTTATTTCACCCATACGTCACCAAAAAGCCTGCGGGGCCTGCTGGGCCTTTTCCACCGTAGAGACGGTCGAAAGTATGCTTGCATTGAAATCAGGAGCAATGAAACTTCTTAGCATCCAGCAGGTAACAACTCTATTTTGGATGTCATGTAAAACACACAATTGGGAGACATTCGCAAATCGCGAACAGAGGACAGTTCTAACACTAATCTTCTGCCGAAGGTAATAAACTGTGCGACGAATGGAAACATGGGGTGTAGCGGTGGAGACACATGTGCGGCCATACAGTGGATGACAGCAAATAAGTTGGTCGAAGAGAAAGACTACCCTCTCACTTTGAAAGACGGAACGTGCTCACTTCGCTCTCCTGCAACTGGCATCACCGTCAGCTCTAATTTCACCTGCGACAGGTATGCCCCAAAATATTTGTTTCGCCCGTCTTCACAAAATTACACGTAGAACAATTTTACATTCATGATCTGCAAAATACTATGCTTTTTCCTGACAATATTGTTTTCTTAGGGAAATAATTAAGAAGGGATTTTTATTTCAGAAGACAACTCTTACTAAAGCCTAGCACTTCTTAGAAATGCAGTACAGAGTCTGTCCAAAAATTATTTGCTAGTGAATGCAGTACTATTTTGTTTCTATTAATGTTACAAATTTTATTTGCAGTTTTGAAGGATCCGAAGAACAACTTCTTCAGGTGCTAGCTAATCATGGACCAGTTGCTGCTGCAGTTGATGCCACAAATTGGCAATATTACGTAGGCGGGATCATACAATGGAACTGTGAAGCAAATAACAACCATGCTGTTCAGGTAAAGCCAAATTAATTGCTAATTAGCTTTTTTGTGGGGTTTTCTACATCCAGTTTGCTTATAGATTGTAGGATACGACAAAACAGCGACTCCTCCCCACTACATCGTGCGGAACTCGTGGGGAACGGAATTCGGTGACAATGGATACTTGTACGTGGCAATCGGATCGAACTTGTGCGGAATAGCACGAGAAGTGTCTTCGCTCTCTGTAATGTAAACCAAAGAAATTCTTTCAAACGGGCTTACGGACCTTTACATTAGTATTATTTTGATCCTGACATGACGTCCATTGTAAATAATTTTCCTTGACTTTAAAAATTGTCGCAATAGAAATAGTAACTGTGATATTAATAAGTATAGGTCGCCCTTCCAAACATTCGGTAACGTGTTTATAGTGGGTAGACTGCTCATAAAAAGACCTTACACATAGAGGGGTAGCTGCAGGCAATAGTGCCATTTAAAAAAATAAAATACTCGTACACTTATTTTTAATTGTAGTAGTAATCTTAATTTTAATATTGTACTTAATATATTTGAGACACCAAAACTGGTTCTCCTTTTACTCTGATTACAAAGTCGTAACCAAAGGATTGCTTCGATTATAAGCAAATGTTTCTCAAAATAAGAAATTCCGCATTCTTACAGTAATAGTGGACTTACTTATGACGTCCATCCACAGATTTTAGATTCTTGTACGTTATCAAAACAAAATGATAAATAAATGCCGAAATGTTTGATAATTCTCAAAATCAATACCTATTCCAGTCGTATTTTTTATTATTCTATTTCATGACATCATGACTTTATTTGTACACAATCCTTCTCACCTTCACATCGTTCTTTAGTATATATTTTCACAGCAGACGTCCAAACAATAGGTTTAATACAAATAAACCGTTGTAAACGCTGTGGAAAAGTGGACGAAAATCTGTATTTTTGATTATGAGCATGATGATGATCATTATGATGATCATAAACAGATAAACATACAGGCAGACAGACAGGCATACACACGTATAGACAGAGAGGCATACAGACATACAGACAACACAAAAGCATAAAGTAGACTCTACTCTCTGAGTGACTATAGAAAATGCGTATGGCATTGTAATTAGCAAAAGGTATTTTATTTTTCATTCGGAGGTCAAATGTCAGAGAGTGTTCATATTCACACTGAAAGATGCTATTTCAATGCCCGATTTATTAAAAAATATTTCATCGAATTATCTCAATGGGTTCTTGAGTTATAGGTACACTACAAAATGTATTTTATTTTTCATTCGGAGGTCAAAGGTCAGATAGTGTTCGTCTTCAAACTGGAAGATGCTATTTCAATGCCCGATTTATTAAAATATATTTCATTGAATTATCTCAATGGGTTCTTGAGTTATGGACACCACAAGCGTTTGCCCACAGACAGACAGACGGACAGACAGACAGACAAAACAAAAGCCTAAAGTCGACTTCGTCCACTTAATAACTGCTAAGAACGCAGAGATTTTGAAGACTACTTTTAAAAAAATTAGTACAGGGTGGGACAAAGGGATTGTCAAGGGGAGAGTGGCTACTCCTGGAAAATGTTGTGGAGCACTATTTTATTGAGAATTTTGTTGCAAATTCAATGATTTTAATTTCATCCAAATCGGTTAGTGTTTATTTGGTCTAAGGTCAGGTTGAACAGTATAAAGTCGAATTTTTGAGGTAATTTTTTTTGAATAATGCTTTTCACGTTTTGAAAGAGGATTATAGTAGCAACAGAAAAATATTTTCATGACGGTCGACGAAGACTGAATTTCCCACTTTTTTGAGATTATTTCAGAATACGGAATACGCTATATTGCAAATATTCATTAAGAATGAATGCAGTAGCAGTGTGCAGACCTAGCACACGCCATCCACATACACATGGTGGTTGCACATTACAAAAAAGATGCAGTGAAAAGAGTTGACCCATGGCCCTGTGAAGATGGCCCAGCGAAAGAGATTTCACCCCCAAAATCCCGCATGTTGGGGAATACGTAACCAAGCGTTATTCTCATGTGGGAGCAACTTTAAAAAGTAGGACTCTTAAACAACCATATCTTAAAGTGAATGAATCAACAAGAAGATTCAAATGAAACTCCCTGACATGAGTTTTGGTTTTCTTAAAAATAACTACTGGTGTAAGATAGTTTTCTCAATCACAGACGGTTCTTTTATAGAGACCGCATGTAGACTTTAGGACAAAGTTAACTACATGCGCTCAGAGTAATTGACAGTTGGTTGATTGACATTCATACGCATACATGATAAATGGTATTATTGGTAAATAGGCCTTTACGAAATGTCCTTGGCGTTTTATAATAATACAAACGGAAAATGTCAAGATATTCTACATCAAATGTGACGTGAACTTACATTTAAGATTGGATAATAATTTACCGCAAAAGACAAATCCATTATTTTATTGCGTCATTTTTTTGTGACACACTGTTTAGCTACTCTTTGTTTACGATAATCGAATTTTGACCGGGTTCATATCTATTTCGATTCATTCAGAGTTTTGCTCGAACACGAACAGGGCAAATACATTTATTAGGTATTTTCTTTCTATACTTCTTTGTCTTTACATCCATCTTGACATTGTCACACTTTACACTTACGTTAGCAAAGCGCTAATAAAATATGTATGCCAGCCCAAGCTGTAGAATTCCAAAGTAGATTTATGTTTTGAAAATTCAAATTTAGATATTTTGATTGTGCTGTAATCTCATTTAACGCAAAAGTATCAGGGTTTACTTTTAGAGCTCATTTAGTTAACTAACCATAGATTAATTATTTATAACGCTTTAGGTTGAATTTTGCAATAAGTGTGGCCCTCTGCGCCGCGGTGATAATTATCATATTTGTCGATCAGTCTCACTATTTCCTGTCAACAAAAAGTCCAGTAACTACTTAAGAATACTTTTCTAAATGACATTACATACTTTTACGCTTATTTAGTTAATTTGATCATTTTAGAAGCATTATATTTAATGAAAATTGTATTGGTTTCCAAATTTATTCAGATTAACAGTTACCTTCTTCGATTGATACCAAATTCAATGGAAGTGTATGTAGCTTAACCAGAAATTATGATTTAAGCAATTCATCACACTAATGTTGCTATTTTTAGAAGTTTATACAGGCTATAATAAGATTAGATATTTTAACTGAGTCTGTGAGTCTCCCACAGTTATGAATTATAGCATTAATTTTGTGGTAGCTAAAAGCATTAAAAGCAACACATATAAATATACTTTGAAAGAAAATTCAATTTTAACCCTATTTTTGACATCTTTCGATATTCTACAGATAAATCTGTGGAGACCATAATTGCACTCGTGGTGTTTTAGTTCATCAGCTTTAAGCACGCCAAAATTTGACGAATTCATTAATATGAAGCTTATCACATAGTGTCCGCACATAGGGATGAAAATTCAAATCCCCGTATATCCACAGAATTTAAATTTATCTAGCACATAATACCAGAGGCAAAACAAACGAAGCTAGTTACACTAAAATACTTACTTTTGTTAGCATCTGTAATATTGTACATACACAGAGAAGCAGTGTATGTAATGCACGTAGGTAGTAGTAAACTAGTAAGTAGGTATGATATTTTAATGCAGCAAAGTAAAGCTACCCTCTGCTTATCGTTAGTTTTGCTGTGTATGTGTATAGTAAATGCTGTAGAATGCAATGAACGTAGTTGTACTCGACTCGGTTTCCTTTCGTTAGATTCTGTCTGTGTGAGAGTAGGGAATCTGTGTAGACAGCTCAACTCTAGCAACTCTCTTTCTCTGACATCAGCAAACTGAGACTTTCTGCTCGTACGCTCGTCTACATTTATTATGATCCATTCAGTCACTCATTAGTCTACCTACTTCATTGACTCTTATCCTTTCTTGAGTTTGAATTGTTAGTAATTATCCGAGACGAGTAAATTTTGCTTCATTATTACTGGTCCAGAAGAAAATACAATACTACAAACGGTGGAGAAATCGAATCAAACCTGTCTTCCTATTCAGCACATAATTTAAGTAAGTCAAATTTAACAATATTTTAAGTGCTTCTGTCTTAGAAAGAAAAGTTTAGGTAGCCTGTATATATATAGCCTGTATATTAGCATGTATATATATAAATACACAAGGCAAGCAAGGACAGTTGGATAAGTATCTGTGATTAAATTCATGTATTGTATCCTAAAAAATTGCTTCTTGTGTAGTAGTAGCAAGCTCATCTTGTCTAAGGTAACTGCATATTATATATTGCTTTTGGGAATTTTTCTGTATTGTTCGTATTGAAGTATTGTCTACCTATTTCTCACTAATTCCCACATTGAATTCAATCGAGTTATTCTTTTACCTGCTCCTGGGTCATTAATACATTAGCTTACCTTTCGTAGAAATACTATGCTCCAGTTTGACGCTCCCATTTCTCCAGCGGAGAACTATTGTTTAGAAATAATATAAATAATTTCAACTTAATGCCAAACATTACCCACATTTTGACACATTAAGTAAAACTAATGATATAACTCCCAATCTCATATTTCTGAAGAGCAAATACATGAATATTTCAAGATTTTTACTCAATCTGATCTGTCCTACTACATACTTAGAATGTATTGGAATCTATTATAATTACCAATTAGGTTTACATTTTTGTTAACATTTAATTTTGGTTTATTAGTATAGCTGTGGGAAAGCCAGAAAATTCTTGAAACACAAGTTTATCAATGTTATCATATCTCTAGAAATATTCTTTCAACAAAAGGTCACGTAGGCATCATCGGCCCTTCTAATCATACCTAAGGTGATACTTTATGTATTTGTCACAGTAAACCACTATTACAATAATATCATGGTTCCTTAATGGCATTGGTATATAGCTGTAGATTCCTGAAACGACATAATTGTGTACCATGCAACACATAATACATGCATAATGTGGCAAACTGAAAGTGTAGAAGTACTTTAGAACTGTGCACAAAATGCATTTTACAAGTAAACTGAGATTACAAGTTTTCTGGGCAGTTGTTGATATTCCTGCATATAAAATGGACACCATGCATACGTTCTCAATAAAAACCTTAGAAAAAATTTGACTAAAACTTGATGAAAAACCAAATTAGCAGTGAAGCTATTAATAAACATAAAAAGCATATGCAGAAGATATATACATTTGTGGAAAATCTGTGTTTCGTTGTGTCTTTAAGGCTAGGGCTTTCCACTGTTTCCACAAGTCAGTTACTCACAACTCAGTCAGAACTGTGTACACATCGAGTATGTACTATGTAGCAATGTAGCAGTCAAGGCTGTAAGTCCTAATTGGATGTTTTGCCTAATTTAATTCATATCTCTGAAAATTCCTTTCCCGGCTGCATAAACGGTGTTGTTGAATTCATGACGTGCTGCAAAGGTGCTTATTATCAACACATAATGCGTATCTCTACAATGTGTTATACACAAACCACGAACCATACTGCAACTGGACATGAATAACATTATCTCTGGCTGCTATTTGGTGCTATATATGCGTACATCATATTTTAGGTTGTATGCCTACATACAATACACCTAAACAAAAACCGCCAAACGAAGACAAAACAACGGCAGCATCGTTTAGGACACAAATGACATAAATCACGTAGCTTGAAGGCAATTGTGAGTCAGATCAAGGTATAACAATAATATTCAGATAGTAACGTAGCGTGGCTAAGATTAGAGTGATAAACAAAAGACAGGGCAACCAAACCACGGACACATTTACCTACTCACAATTACTTATCGCAGACTGTTACATTGTACATAGTATTAAACTTTTAGGTTTTCATAGGAAACAATCCACACAGTATAAATATTCTGAGCATAATATGGAGGGGCCAGGAATATTGCATGTAAGATTGAGGTGCACATAGAGGAGATTTATAAGACTTGTTTAAGACATGTGCACTATATAAAATATATATCAATTTAACCTGCAATGCATAATTCTGCCTGTGACATGTCAGTCAACTTTATTGTTGCCTATTGTACATGTACTCTCAGACGAGTTTAATTGCATTACACAATGTCTTATTGGAAAGAAAAAGAAACATAACTAAAGTACTTACTGACATTGTCTTCAGCAAGAAAGTAAATAGATCTCTATTCCTCAAATTCCTCATGTGCCATTCTGTTAGAGAATTTTTCTCTGACAATTTGTGAGATGCAAAGGAGTGTGTGCATATTTATTCTTTTGTCAGGAATATGTCATAAATTTTCAGAAATGAATGTTAATATTACAAAGTACATTGTGTTACGCGTAATATAAGCTGGAGCCTGGAGGTTCCGATTTTGTGTTTGAGGTTTTACTGCCATATTATACAGCTAGGGTGAATATCTCATTTCTTTTGATAGTAGATAAAGCTAGATAAAGATAAAGATAGATAAAGATAGAAGATAAAGATAGATAAAGCAATTGCTATGCTGTATTGTTCATTTCTTAGAGTGTAAAGTGTATTTGCATAGTTCAATGTAGATTCAATTTCTCATGAGTTAGCCGATTTATGCCGTTGCTAGTATTATTTAAATTAGCAGTTTGAATTTACATGAAATGCTACATTGGGCGAACAAATAAGAGAGCAAATATTCCTTACTCTTGTCATCTTCTTATTTCTGTTCGGTCAGACACACCGTGAGCTACAAACTTACACCATTATAAGGTATTTTTAAGACGGCATTTTTAAGGGGGCAATTTTAAGGGTGCATTTTTAAGGTAGTATTTTTATTTAAGAAGAAGATATTAATTTTTATAATTCTTCCTAATTTTTATAATTCTTCCTAATTTTTAGCATTTCTGCCACCTCAAAGTGCCACCAATAGCCGACTTCTCCGATTCCCCTCCGCCGCCACCCTCCAACGTAACCGCTTGTGCCTACCACAAACACAAACTATGGCCAACGCTCGGGTAAGTATTGTCTTCTGAACAATTGCCTAGATCTATTTTGATAATTCGAGGGCATCTGTAGGTTTCCCCAGAACTAGGATTTTTGTATGTGTTTAGCCTACTCCTACAAACTACACACACACACAACACAACACAACCGCCCCACGTTGTGTTTGTGTGTAGTTTGTAGGAGTAGGTTAAACACATACAAAAATCCTAGTTCTGGGGAAACCTACAGATTAGTGGTCGGACCGTTTCGTTTAATAAACCGGTTATTTTCGTTTATTTCGTTTCGTTTCGTTTCGTTTATCGAAAATAAACGAAACGGTTTCATTTATCGAAAATAAACGAAACGGTTTCATTTTTAAACGAAACGAAACGGTTTTAGAAATAAACGAAACGAAACGATACGGTTTTTAAAATAAACGAAACGAAACGAAAAAATTCGATTATTTTCGTTTATGCGTAAAACCTGAGAAATGAAATTTTATTTAGCGCTAGATGTATAAATAATAGTACACTCATAGCTGTTAGCTAAAGTGATTTGAAGCTAACATTTTACATTAAATATTATTTGACTTATGATCTATAAGAAAAACATATTTTCAAATAGGTTTGTTTAATTAATTTGATGCATCAATTGAACTAAAACCTACACCTAGAGAACTAAAATGTGCATCTGCCTTAGGACATGAGTTCAAAATATACACTGTATTGAGTGTATTGTTAGAGCTGAAATGAAGAAGAGCACTGATTTACAAACATGTTTTGTTGGTGAATTTGAAAGACCGAAGGTGATTTTTACAATTACTTTCCTTTAGCATCTGCTAAAACAAAGTTGTCTTTCACTTTAATTAAATTGTAATACCAAATATAGCATAATATTACTTTCCTTCTTTTGGTTTAATTTATTACGTTTGGCATTCCTATATTTGTGTAATAAAAATTTGTTAAAATAAAACTTTTAATATTGACAGGCCTTTTATTCAACAAAAACCGTTTAATTCGATTCGTTTCGTTTATTTTCAATAAACGAAACGAAACGAAACGGTCTTAAAAATAAACGAAACGAAACGAAACGATTTTTAAAATAAACGAAACGAAACGAAACGATTTTTAAAATAAACGAAACGAAATGAAAAAACCTTAAACGAAACGAAACGGTCCGACCACTACTACAGATGCCCTCGAATTATCAAAATAGATCTTCATCCCAACTGGTCCTCACTGTACAGTGACAGTCCCCACTAGAGACAAAACAAGTGGCGAACGGTGCTATGGAAGCATTTTCTGATTGGCTTGATTTTCGTCATTTTGGAGATATCCCATAGGCTCATTCACATTGATCAAAAAAAATAGTTTTTATCTGGGGGTGATTTCATGCTACAATTTGTCAAGTTTCTGAAATTCTTCGAACATCATCCTGAATTCCAAATAATAGGAGCACTATTACTTTGCCAATTCTGCTGACGAGACATTACCTACCGAGAGATGTTACATACCAGTACCTTTACCTACCCGTGACATTACCTACCGAGACATTACACACCGAGACGTTATATACCCAAACATCTACCTACCCATGACTTTACATACCGAGACGTTACATACCCAAACATTTACCTACCCATGACTTTACATACCGAGAGGTTACATTCCAGTGCTATGCCTTATATGTCTTATGCACTTCCCGATCGTCTCTTTGATGCTCTGCACCGCAGTAGTAAACTTTTCTACAAAATGCACAAGTCGTTTCACAAAGTCTGTAGCAAACTGCAAACTTTGCCATCATTTCTTTTTCACAGTCACTATGTCCTATTCATGCTAATTTAAGTTGTTTCATGTTTATTTGTGTACATGCTTACGAAAAGTATTTATTTCTTTTTGAAAAATTGAGGTGGACAGCAATGAAAATACAATGGTGATGCTGACGAGACATTACCTACAGAGAGACGTTACATACCAGTACCTTTACCTACCCGTGACATTACCTACCGAGACATTACATAACCGTGACGTTACCTACCGAGACATTACATAACCGTGACGTTACACACCCATACATTTACATATCCGAGACATTACCTACCGAGACATTTACATACCCGAGACGTTACAATTTACGTAGGATTGCAATAAATCTTATTTGAAGTTTCAATGGTGTAAAAATTTGTCTTTAGTAATGGCAGACTAGATAAAGTGGGAAATAATAAAACGGTTAATTGCTTCTTTTAAAAATTAACATAATTTTAGTACAAAAGTTTTATCAGATTCCTATTTTTATGGTGGAAATACCCCTTAATATATTACATACGGATACCTTTTAATGTATAAAATTTTTCCTATAAAATTTCGCTCTTCTACCTCCTACCTCACTACCTCCTCAATAGTCAACTAAAAATGGCAGCAAGGGTAAAAATTGTTTTCCAAAATTTTCTAATTACGAAGAACTTATAGTGTATTATAGTGTACAAGTGGTATTGTCCTAGGTAATGATAATAGCTAATGTTATAGTTAGAGTTAGATTTAAAGTTTCCTTTTAACCGTAAAATACGAAATAACTGACACCTTAATCCAGCCTTAACTTAATTAATCGGGGGTTTGACTGAGATTTAATTGAAATGTTTTGTTTTACAGTTGACCGCAATTCAGCAAAGGGCCAAAGAAGACATTGAGCGGATTCAAAAAGAAACAATAGAGGAGGTATGGGCGAAAAATTTTCTCAAGTTCATATTTATGCTAATTAAAATAATCCTCTACAACATATTATGTAATTAAATAATTCATTTAGATTAATTGAGGCTTTTGAGATTTAATTGAAATGTATTTATTTCACAGGTTGAAAAAGTTTGCAAGGAACGTGACGAGCAGGTATGGGCGAAAAATTTTCTCAAGTTCATATTTATGCTAATTAAAATAATCCTCTACAACATATTATGTAATTAAATAATTCATTTAGATTAATTGAGGCTTTTGAGATTTAATTGAAATGTATTTATTTCACAGGTTGAAAAAGTTTGCAAGGAACGTGACGAGCAGGTATGGGCGAAAAATTTTCTCAAGTTTATATTTATGCTAAATAAAATAATCCTCTACAACATATTATATAATTAAAAAATTCATTTAGATTAATTGGGGATTTTGAGATTTAATTGAAATTGAAATGTATTTATTTCGCAGATTAAAAATATTTTAAAACAAAAACAGGAAAAGATTTCTTCACGGATGCAGCTATGCGAGAAGGAGGTAGAAGTATGCCTCATAGAACACGTAAGCTTAATATCTTTTCTTATAAGCTACGTTTTCAATGCGGACCACAGCGCTCTTCTTCCTTCCCATAATTCCGCTTTTCACGCCCGAAAATTATTAAATATTTTAATTTCATCGTAATAATTCATTGACAAATATTGGATTATATTTTACTTACACAGAAAAATGGTGAACTCCAAAAGAAGCTGGATGAGGCGGAAGGAAAGCTTGCCCCGTACCTGGAAGCAGAGAAACTGGGTATGTGAATATACAGGGTGGCCCAGAAACAACTATACGTAAAATTTGACAGCTAATAACTCTATAGAGATAAGGCAGATTTTAACGGGAGTTACATATTACATATGCATAAGCTTTTTAGTAGAAAAAGGTCTAACGGGTAACTAAAAGGCGGTAGGTGGTGTAGCTAAGAATTAGCAGATCAAAATATCAATTTTTTGTTTTCGATTCAAAATTTTATCCTCTCTCCAATTATACTAAAGGTGTTTAAATACAGGTCTGGGACACCATGTAGAAAATATAAACTAATTGTAATTGTATTTTATTTCTTATGTAACAATCTAATTATAAATGATTTATGACTATTTTATGTGTTTGTAGAAGGTGAGGAAGCTATAAAAACGATCCGAAAATTGGACGCGCTTCAGAAGGATCCGAGTTGGGGCGACACACCTATAAAAAAAGTAAGTCATTTTGTCAATAAGGAAGAATACATGGGGGTGGCTCTAGTTTAGCGCGTTGGGTGTCGCATAGGGAGTGTCGTATGTTTTCTTTTCAGTTTTACAACAAGTGTTATTAGAATCTGTTTTTGTTTCAGTGAAAATGGGTCCCAATGCTGCCAGTGCGATCACGGAATACGGAAATCCAAATTTATTTTTGTGCATTTGTCAGTACAATTTAATTATAATGAATAGCAAAAATTGAAAAATTAAATAATTTCTGATGTAATTGAAAAATGAGACTACATAATTAATTCTACCAATTTAGTGGACCGTGCCGAAGCCCGTTTTTTCGGTTAGTTTTTGGCCCGTTTTTCGGTTAGTTGTTGGCCCGTTCAGTTTTCCGTTCCTTGTGAAAATGGTATATTGATGCACCTCTATTAGTAAGAGAGGTTGGCCAATGAGTACAGTGTGATTGGTTCACCCCCTTTATGGCAAAGGCCTGTTGGGCAAAGCCTCTGGCAAAGTCATGGAAGGCTAGAAGGTACAACCCTAAGAAAAAGACTTTGCCAATGGGGCCGAACAGACGACCCGTTTGGCAAATGATATTTTTAAAGGAATATATTGATAACTATATCTATACTCTCAATTTGCTGTACACTACTGTGTAGCTAGCTAGTAGATAAGATAAGCATTTGAGTATTAAGTTAATGTTATCTATTTAATGTAAATTCCTTCGTTTGTAACCTACAATTGTTTTTGTGGTTCTTAAGTTTCATTATTCTTTTCTCCATGGCCGACATAACTTTTAAGTTAGTTTCGCATACCCTAATAAGGTTACACTCAAGCTTGCAAGGAATGGATATCTTACCTTAAGAAATATTAAGATATTAAGATAAGAAATGGATACCTTAAGAAATACCATTAAATAACGCAAATATTGGCAGTGTACTGAAAAAAATTTGCAGTGCCAGTCTTTTAGAAGAATCTGGTGTGTTCTACGAATAAGGATAAGGGAAATAAGGATTGGACAAGGGCGAAAACTCACAGGAAGCACTCACTACGTAATATTATTCCATTAATACCACTACATTTGAGTTACGATAACACTAACAATAAAACGGAATACCAAATAAAGCACAACGTTCAAATATGGCTTTACGATGCAAGTATAACTTTATTCCATAGAATTAGATATGTATTAATATTCACATTTTGCCAAACTGAGCCACCCTATCGAAAAAAATTATTTGCCAAGCGGGACTTTGCCAAACAGATAGTGAATCGTGTGATTTTTGTTCCCTGAATTTCCCACTGTGAGCCGTGAGCCCAGCATCAACAACGAACGATGAAAAGAAGGAAATCGCAACTTGAAGTTGCAGCTTTTCAGCAACAACAGAAGGACTTGAGAACATTCCGTGTGGAACTTGTTTTGTTATTCAATCCAATTTGATTTCAGTTTTGTTCTAAAAGTAAAGTAACTATTGTGTTGTTCCGATAGTTGGGAATTAAATTTGGATGAAAAATAACCGATAAGTCATTCGGAAAAGTCGAAAACAGGTTGTGCGTAGAGTCTGAACTCAGCTGGTACCTATTTTCATGACCCCCAAATCAGATCGCATTAAAAATATGAAATGTCGATTGCCACTTTGAAAATCAAGAATTCCGTTTTTGAAAGCTTTTCGGTAAATGTAAAATATATGTGAAAGTCATGAGTCATGACCTATTTTTTTAAAATTTTGTTTGCTACATTTGTTGGGCATTTTAGTTATTCGAGGAGAAAGCCTTTCTCTTCGAATTGATTATCAGCTAATTTTTAGTCATCTATCCAATCCCACTTTCAAAAAATAAATATTCTCTCATTTTTCCCTATCTAATAAACTCCATGGCATATAAAGGAGGTAAAATGAGATTGCAAACCAAAAGGCGGAAAGCCCTCACCCTCACCCGTATTGTATGTATGTATATTTGGAATTTAAGTTTACCAACATAAATTTACCTCAATCAAAATTTTATAACATTTGACAACTAATTTAAATTAAAAGTGAAGCCCACGTTTTCACAATACCACAATAACACAGTTTTCACACGAAAATCATTTACATTTTGGTCTTGCAACTAGCAAATTGTCACTACAATTAATTGTCATTAATGACAGATTGCTATGTTGATTTAAAAGTGGTTTTTTGTATTTTGGAAATGTTACCTGGTACTTTTTGATATCACTATTTCGATTTTCAATCCGCAGCAGTGTTTCTTGAAACAATTTACTCCCTTTTATCCGAGAAAATGAGGTGAATTTGTTTTTGATTTGCAATGAGCACGAGGTGAGTAGAAACGTAAGTATCAAACGCAGCGCAAGTATTCTTAGGTAACCTAAGAACGATTCCCTGACGTAAGCGTAAGATTTTCAGGTAAAGGGGAGGAGTTTGACCTAAAAGAGTTACGTTAAGCAGACCGAAAATTAAGTTAAGGTTTAATCGCTAAGACTCTATTAAAGCAACGGCATAACGGCAATGATAACAATGAACACAAAAACTACTGCTACTGCTATTTGCTACGTTGCGTTATATATAGGGCTTCCCATAAAAGCGTACTCATTCATCTTTAGTAAAATAAGAAGTGTAACTTCTTGTTGATGGAATCAACCATACATCAGCTGATCAGCTACATACCATGTAGCACGAGTGATACAAATCTCAGATGGGTCCCCTATCTAAGGTACTTCCGTATCCGTATACTAATTAGGGAGACAAGTGATATTTAATTTTTACTTGTGTTCAGTTCGGCCCGATCTGTATTTGCACAAAATTATCATACAAGGACTGTTATCTTCGATCACATTTAAGTGTGCACTATGTTAGGCAGAAATATACAGCTACGGTGAATATCTCATTTGTTTTGATAGTAACAAATAAAGCAATTGCTGTATGTTGTATTGTTCATTTCTTAGAGTGTAAAGTGTATTTGCATAGTTCAATGTAGATTCAATTTCTCATGAGTTAGCCGATTTATGCCGTTGCTAGTATTATTTAAATTAGCAGTTTGAATTTACATGAAATGCTACATTGGGCGAACAAATAAGAGAGCAAATATTCCTTACTCTTGTGATCTTCACCTTCTTGATTCTTCGGGCGTACTACTTGCTGTTTCCGTCCTCTGATCTGTATTTATTTTCTCAAGTGGTAAGATTTTCAAAATATACACCATATACAATATATACAAAATATATACAAAATATACAAAATATACACAAAATATCCAATAACTCATTTTTTATCATAAGAAATAGTTGATTTAAAAGAGCATTGACATTTACAAAATGCTGTTTCTACTCAAAGTGGTCCTTAAGTTTATTTTTGTACCAAATTTTAGAAATGGACTCAAGACTGAAAACTTTTTTGTTTTGGTCTGGAATCGTTTGCCTATGCTTTGTGGGAATTCCATTTCATTTGAAAGGGGAGGAGAGACAAAAGCTAGAATCCTCTTTTAGGAATTATTCAGAAATATTTAACAAGACTTACAACAGCCATGCTGTTTCAGAAGCTACACTATCAAATTTTCAGGTAATAACATTGAGTTTTTTGGGTTTTATGTTTTTGATATATTTGTGTTGCATAGTAATTATGTACTTTGTTACTGTTTCGCCGTAGAAATCGCTACACATGATTGAAATGTTGAACAAGAAACAGGAAGACGAAATAAAATTATCTATGACGCCAAACCTAAAGAGCGCAGGAGGAGCTGGAGATGACGAAATACTAAAAAAGCATATTGAAAACAATAAATGGAAGCCAGGGATGCCAAAAAATGAAGGACTTGCTGTTTGGGGTCTCACTTCGTTCTCAGACATGAGTCCAGAGGAGTTTAAGACGCATTATCTAGATATGCAAATGTCAACCCGCATTGCCAACCGCCAGAAGAGTAGAGAAAGCAGCCGTCGTCCGCACGGAAAGCAGCACCACCATCACAGCCACGAAAACAACAGGGAACAAGAAACGAACCTTATCTCAAGAAAGAAGAGAGCTGTGACCGCCTCAGCGTCTCTGCCAGACAAGGTTGATTGGAGAACCAAGAGTGTTATTTCACCCATACGTCACCAAAAAGCCTGCGGGGCCTGCTGGGCCTTTTCCACCGTAGAGACTGTCGAAAGTATGCTTGCATTGAAATCAGGAGCAATGAAACTTCTTAGCATCCAGCAGGTAACAACTCTCACTCTATTTTGGATGTCAAGTAAAACACACAATTGGGAGACATTCGCAAATCGCGAACAGAGGACAGTTCTAACAATAATCTTCTGCCGAAGGTAATAAACTGTGCGGAACCTCCACCGCTACGGCTCCACCGCTACATCCCATGGAAACATGGGATGTAGCGGTGGAGACACATGTGCGGCCACACAGTGGATGACAGCAAACAAGTTGGTCGAAGAGAAAGACTACCCTCTCACTTTACTTTGAAAGATGGAACGTGCTCACTTCGCTCTCCTGCAACCGGCATCACCGTCAGTTCTAATTTCACCTGCGACAGGTATGCACCAAAATATTTGTTTCGCCCGTCTTCACAAAATTACACCTAGAACAATTTTACATTCATGATCTGCAAAATACTATGCTTTTTCCTGACAATATTATTTTCTTAGGGAAATAATTAAGAAGGGATTTTTATTTCAGAAGACAACTCTTACTAAAGCCTAGCACTTCTTAGAAATGCAGTACAGAGTCTGTCCAAAAATTATTTGCTAGTGAATGCAGTACTATTTTGTTTCTATAAATGTTACAAATTTTATTTGCAGTTTTGAAGGATCCGAAGAACAACTTCTTCAGGTGCTAGCTAATCATGGACCAGTTGCTGCTGCAGTTGATGCCACAAATTGGCAATATTACGTAGGCGGGATTATACAATGGAACTGTGAAGCAAATAACAACCATGCTGTTCAGGTAAAGCCAAATTAATTGCTAATTAGCTTTTTTGTGGAGTTTTCTACATCCAGTTTGCTTATAGATTGTAGGATACGACAAAACAGCGACTCCTCCCCATTACATCGTGCGGAACTCGTGGGGAACGGAATTCGGTGATAATGGATACTTGTACGTGGCAATCGGATCGAACTTGTGCGGAATAGCACGAGAAGTGTCTTCGCTCTCTGTAATGTAAACCAAAGAAATTCTTTCAAACGGGCTTACGGACCTTTACATTAGTATTATTTTGATCCTGATATGACGTCCATTGTAAATAATTTTCCTTGACTTTAAAAATTGTCACAATAGAAATAGTAACTGTGATATTAATAAGTATAGGTCGCCCTTCCAAACATTCGGTAGCGTGTTTATAGTGGTTAGCAGTATAGTTGATACACAGTGCAGTGTGCCTTATGAGTTAGTAATACTAAGACTGCTCACAAAAAGACCTTACACATACAGGGGTAGCTGCAAGTGCCATTTTAAAAAATAAAATACTCGTACACTTATTTTTAATTGTAGTAGTAATCTTAATTTTAATATTGTACTTAATATATTTGAGACACCAAAACTGGTTCTCCTTTTACTCTGATTACAAAGTCGTAACCAAAGGATTGCTTCGATTATAAGCAAATGTTTCTCAAAGTAAGAAATTCCGCATTCTTACAGTAATAGTGGACTTACTTATGACGTCCATCCACAGATTTTAGATTCTTGTACGTTATCAAAACAAAATGATAAATAAATGCCGAAATGTTTGATAATTCTCAAAATCAATACCTATTCCAGTCGTATTTTTTCTATTTCATGACTTCATGACTTTATTTGTACAAAATCCTTCTCACCTTCATGTCGTTCTTTAGTATATATTTTCACAGCAGACGTCCAAACAATAGGTTTAATACAAATAAACCGTTGTAAACGCTGTGGAAAAGTAGACGAAATGCTGTATTTTTGATTATGAGCATGATGATGATCATTATGATAATCATAAACATACAGGCAGACAGACAGGCATACACACGTATAGACAGAGAGGCATACAGACAGACAGACAACACAAAAGCATAAAGTAGACTCTACTCTCTGAGTGACTATAGAAAATGCGTATGGCATTGTAATTAGCAAAAGGTATTTTATTTTTCATTCGGAGGTCAAATGTCAGAGAGTGCTCATATTCACACTGAAAGATGCTATTTCAATGCCCGATTTATTAAAAAATATTTCATCGAATTATCTCAATGGGTTCTTGAGTTATAGGTACACTACAAAATGTATTTTATTTTTCATTCGGAGGTCAAAGGTCAGAGAGTGTTCGTCTTCGAACTGGAAGATGCTATTTCAATGCCCGATTTATTAAAAAATATTTCATTGAATTATCTCAATGGGTTCTTGAGTTATGGACACCACAAGCGTTTGCCCACAGACAGACAGACGGACAGACAGACAGACAAAACAAAAGCCTAAAGTCGACTTCGTCCACTTAATAACTGCTAAGAACGCAGAGATTTTGAAGACTACTTTTAAAAAAATTAGTACAGGGTGGGACAAAGGGATTGTCAAGGGGAGAGTGGCTACTCCTGGAAAATGTTGTGGAGCACTATTTTATTGAGAATTTTGTTGCAAATTCAATGATTTTAATTTCATCCAAATCGGTTAGTGTTTATTTGGTCTAAGGTCAGGTTGAACAGTATAAAGTCGAATTTTTGGGGTAATTTTTTTTGAATAATGCTTTTCACGTTTTGAAAGAGGATTATAGTAGCAACAGAAAAATATTTTCATGACGGTCGACGAAGACTGAATTTCCCACTTTTTTGAGATTATTTCAGAATACGGAATACGCTATATAGCAAATATTCATTAAGAATGAATGCAGTAGCAGTGTGCAGACCTAGCACACGCCATCCACATACACATGGTGGTTGCACATTACAAAAAAGATGCAGTGAAAAGAGTTGAGCCATGGCCCTGTGAAGATGGCCCAGCGAAAGAGATTTCACCCCCAAAATCCCGCATGTTGGGGAATACGTAACCAAGCGTTATTGTCATGTGGGAGCAACTTCAAAATGTAGGACTCTTAAACACCCCTATCTTAAAGTGAATGAATCAACTTTAAGATTCAAATGAAACTCCCTGACATGAGTTTTGGTTTTCTTAAAAATAATAGGGATATTACTGGTGTAAGATAGTTTTCTCAATCACAGACGGTTCTTTTATAGAGACCGCATGTGGACTTTAGGACAAAGTTAACTATATGCGCTCAGAGTAATTGACAGTTGATTGATTGACATTCATACGCATACATGGTAAATGGTATTGGTAAATAGGCCTTTACGAAATGTCCTTGGCGTTTTATAATAATACAAACGGAAAATGTCATGATGTTCTACATCAAATGTGACCTGAACTTACATTTAAGATTGGATAATAATTTACCGCAAAAGACAAATCCATTATTTTATTGCGTCATTTTTTTGTGACACACTGTTTAGCTACTCTTTGTTTACGATAATCGAATTTTGACCGGGTTCATATCTATTTCGATTCATTCAGAGTTTTGCTCGAACACGAACAGGGAAATTTTGCAAATACATTTATTAGGTATTTTCTTTCTATACTTCTTTGTCTTTACATCCATCTTGACATTGTCACACTTTACACTTACGTTAGCAAAGCGCTAATAAAATATGTATGCCAGCCCAAGCTGTAGAATTCCAAAGTAGATTTATGTTTTGAAAATTCAAATTTAGATATTTTGATTGTGCTGTAATCTCATTTAACGCAAAAGTATCAGGGTTTACTTTTAGAGCTCATTTAGTTAACTAACCATAGATTAATTATTTATAACGCTTTAGGTTGAATTTTGCAATAAGTGTGGCCCTCTGCGCCGCGGTGATAATTATCATATTTGTCGATCAGTCTCACTATTTCCTGTCAACAAAAAGTCCAGTAACTACTTAAGAATACTTTTCTAAATGACATTACATACTTTTACGCTTATTCAGTTAATTTGATCATTTTAGAAGCATTACATTTAATGAAAATTGTATTGGTTTCCAAATTTATTCAGATTAACAGTTACCTTCTTCGATTGATACCAAATTCAATGGAAGTGTATGTAGCTTAACCAGAAATTATGATTTAAGCAATTCATCACACTAATGTTGCTATTTTTAGAAGTTTATACAGGCTATAATAAGATTAGATATTTTAACTGAGTCTGTGAGTCTCCCACAGTTATGAATTATAGCATTAATTTTGTGGTAGCTAAAAGCATTAAAAGCAACACATATAAATATACTTTGAAAGAAAATTCAATTTTAACCCTATTTTTGACATCTTTCGATATTCTACAGATAAATCTGTGGAGACCATAATTGCACTCGTGGTGTTTTAGTTCATCAGCTTTAAGCACGCCAAAATTTGACGAATTCATTAATATGAAGCTTATCACATAGTGTCCGCACATAGGGATGAAAATTCAAATCCCCGTATATCCACAGAATTTAAATTTATCTAGCACATAATACCAGAGGCAAAACAAACGAAGCTAGTTACACTAAAATACTTACTTTTGTTAGCATCTGTAATATTGTACATACACAGAGAAGCAGTGTATGTAATGCACGTAGGTAGTAGTAAACTAGTAAGTAGGTATGATATTTTAATGCAGCAAAGTAAAGCTACCCTCTGCTTATCGTTAGTTTTGCTGTGTATGTGTATAGTAAATGCTGTAGAATGCAATGAACGTAGTTGTACTCGACTCGGTTTCCTTTCGTTAGATTCTGTCTGTGTGAGAGTAGGGAATCTGTGTAGACAGCTCAACTCTAGCAACTCTCTTTCTCTGACATCAGCAAACTGAGACTTTCTGCTCGTACGCTCGTCTACATTTATTATGATCCATTCAGTCACTCATTAGTCTACCTACTTCATTGACTCTTATCCTTTCTTGAGTTTGAATTGTTAGTAATTATCCGAGACGAGTAAATTTTGCTTCATTATTACTGGTCCAGAAGAAAATACAATACTACAAACGGTGGAGAAATCGAATCAAACCTGTCTTCCTATTCAGCACATAATTTAAGTAAGTCAAATTTAACAATATTTTAAGTGCTTCTGTCTTAGAAAGAAAAGTTTAGGTAGCCTGTATATATATAGCCTGTATATTAGCATGTATATATATAAATACACAAGGCAAGCAAGGACAGTTGGATAAGTATCTGTGATTAAATTCATGTATTAAATTCACAATTACTTATTAATTCGAGTCGAGTCGTTGCTTTGGTCGAGGTGAGTACGTGTGAATTGCAGTTCCGTCTAATTCACCGTTTTCAAGGTGTCAAAGTACAGTTACCTGACTATTTTTGGATCTGACATGTGCGCCCCACGAAGAGCTACCGGAATAGAAAACTCTCGGATCCAAAATCTCAGGTTCTCTTTTGTAAAATCGAAATTTTAATTCACATGGCATGCCTTGGAATTTGTGGAAAATGGCGCTTAGTACATGGAATTGGACTTGGACTGAACAAATTACCGTCGAATATGCAAATTAATGCAGATCAACTAATCTAAACTAGTCAAATCAACAACATTCAATCTGACGGGCTCAACTCAAGCCACTCTCCAGCGTTGTGCACAATTTTCAATATACCTACACCTACACGTACTCACGCATCGCACAATATGTATAGACACAAGAACGAAAGCACGACTCGGCTCCCCAACTGCATTGTGTTGGGTAATAATTAGGCATATTTATAATTAACATATTTGTAAGTTTTAAGATTATTACTCATATATATACTATAATTGGCAATTATATACTATATTGTATTTCGTATAAAGGTTACTTTATTACTAAAGTATCTTCGAGGTATATAGACCGTAGGGTGAATGTATAAGACCATGCGCGCTTTGTTTGCGCTGCAACCGGCGGTATTCCTTACATTATGTCTCTCTCTACTCTTGAATTCGTGTTTCTTGCAAACTGCATAAGTTATACCAGTGAATAATAATAATACATTTTGTTCTTCTGTACATCTTTCCTCTAATATTGTAATTCCAGGTTGTACTTTCAGTGAAGTTGTGATATGTACTTGTATGTGTGATGATGGAGCTGCCTATGACCTTTATTGATAATAAAACCAATACCAATACCAATACTTATCGCAGACTGTTACATTGTACATAGTATTAAGCTTTTAGGTTTTCATAGGAAACAATCCACACAGGATAAATATTCTGAGCATATGGAGGGGCCAGGAATATTGCATGTAAGATTGAGGTATTTGCAGTAGCAAATATTCCTTACTCTTGTCATCTTCTTATTTCTGTTCTGTCAGACACCGTGAGCTCCAAACTTCCATTATAAGAAGGTATTTTTAATACGGCATTTTTAAGGGGGCAATTTTAAGGGGGCAATTTTAAGGGTGCATTTTTAAGGTAGTATTTTTATTTAAGAAGAATAGATAATAATTTTTATAATTCTTCCTAATTTTTAGCATTTCTGCGTTACCCATCCATTTTATTTATTTATTTAGGTTAAAAGATAGTACCATCTCCTCCTCACCACTTCTCATCCATCTTCCGATTGCCGTACCTCGGAGCCGCCTTGCACCCGCCTACGCTGATTGCTTACCAAAACAATGGCCAGCACTAGGGTAAGTATTTTAAAGTAGCTGACCGCTACTTAATAATGAAAAATGAAACGTTGATTCAGTATACACTTAACATGATTGTTTTGATATTTCTAAACCACGTAGATACGTTGAAATTTTTTTCTTTTACAGGCTGACTTCCTACAAAACCGATGCGCAGTCGACATCGCAAAGCTTCACAAAGAGGCACAAGAAAAGGTATGCTTGCGAATCAGAATATACGATGCAATTTTTATATTTCTCTATTCATTCAAATCAACTTTTAATTTTAATGCGTACTATTTTGTACAAAATGATTGAACATATAGACACAAAACTATCATTTGGGCACAATGAATATTTGCTATTGTGTGTATAGTTTTTGAAGTGTGGTTATTATCGTTTGGGCGATTGTGCGAACTAATCCTTTTATCCTTTAATTTACAAATGGAAAAATCAATAAATGATGTCATTTTAGGTCGATCTAGCCAATCATATCAAGAATAAAAGTGGACAACTGTAAAATAAGTATATGATATGATGTATTTCTTTCACAGGTTAAGAAAGTTCTCGAAGAGTTAGCCGAAAAAATTGTTCTAAGGCAACAGCAATGCGACTTAGATGTGCAACTCCTATTGTCGGAAAAAACTGCCGTAAGCTTAATTAACCTTTTTTCAATTTCATTTTCTGAAAGAAAAGTTCTCAATATATTGGCCAGACATAATTAGGTACCTTCTAATGAAATCCGAGGTCTATTTATATACTGATATAAGAATACAAATCTCAGTATTACTCAGATTATTATTAGTCTCTGTCTGCCCCACGCCGTCGTAGGAAGAGGAATGGGACAGAGCGACACACGTGCTGTCTCAGCCTCAATCTAACGCTATGATTCTTTTCTGTGAATGCTGAGCAGAGAGTAGAAAACCCGTACTCTTCAATCTCTCCGAAACCGGAAGAAATTCTTTGCTCCTTCCTTCCAGGCGCACCTAGACACCACGCACGACACTATTATAATGCTTTGTCTTCAGCAAAAGTGCGCAGTCAGTTACTTGGTAAAATTAAAAGTTATGTTTTAAAAGGGCGACTTGCTGAGAAATGCTCTCAATGGTTTCTTTCCCATTGGAACTACAAATTCCTGCGAAATATCAGTAAAAATAGACATGATAGTCCTGATGTCGATTTGTACTCTGACTCAGAATTGCTGGGTAATATGAATAATCGGGAACACTGCGAAAAATTAGGTATTGCTCATTTAAGCGTATAAATTTTCGAAGAATAATGGATGCTGGCAAGAAATGAGGGAGGGTAATAGTTTGTTGTAATATTTTTGGTGGAGAGTTGGCTTAGAAGACGGGACTGGTTCAATGGGTTATGCCCCATTGTACTGAATACTCTTCTGAGTCATAAGTGGAAGAGTTTCTGCCTGTTGATTCGGATGCGATGCTCCCAATTTGTTTCTTTGTAGGCAATGCCTAAGGCACCTTCGTTGATACTTTGCATTCACTTTGCTACGAGGTTTGCCGAGTAGGGAAATCGGATGGGTATGAAGAAATAGGTGAGGCACAGGAGAGCTGAGTAGCTGCAGCTGTAGTGTGCCTATCTGTATTTGCACCAAAGGCAGTAAAAGAGGAGCTGAGTTTTGAGACGAACTGAACGAAGGAATTAATTTGAGCTTCCAGGAACAAAAAGAATAGTTTCCTCCGGATCACAGTGTAAATTATCATGATAATGTAATCTTCAGTGGTATGAATAATAATTAAGCAAATGCTTTTAGGTAAAAGTAAAAGTAAAAGGTCTTGCTTCTAGTATTAAGTAAACGTAAAAGCAAATACTTCAAATCATATGAATAAAAAAATTCTGTTGTTAGAAAGCAAATACTTTACGATTTGTAGCATTTACTCCCTTTTACCACCTTGAACACATGTTACCATACAAGTTAGCACACATCTTCAACACCTAAGGTATCATAAGAGCCGCGATTTTTAACTTCTACAATGGACTCTGACAGTGAGGTAGATATTCCGGAAGGGGAAAATAATTCCGATGGAAAACAATTAATTTTCGTTAAAATATTACAAAAATATCCCATTTTGCTGGACAAATCTCAACTTCCACAAGTAAAGCAAGCCAAAAAGGAAGCATCTCAAAAAATGCTAGAAGATTTACGCAAGTTCGGAATAGAGATGGAAGACGAGAAAAAGCTTCTTAAAAAGATAAACAACATGAAAAGTCATATTAAAAAGAAAACTGATTTGAATGTGACTGGAAACAAAAAAGTGGTGTTATCTGACTGGGAAGCAATTTTCTTGGAATTGAATAAACCAAAAACCAATCCTATATTTGCAAAAGTTCCAGGTAAATTATATATAGATCATGCACTACTCTTTTCTGTTCTTTAAAACACAAAGAAGAATATTTAAACGTTGTATTAAATCTAAAATGTTTTGAAAAATTGTCTGAATAGGTGCAATTTCTGCTGGAATCGAAAAAAAAGAAGCGTGCACTACTATTGCTGTGCCCAGTTGTTCTACATCAATACTGACTACAAATAAACGCACAGCAACTTTACCATCACCACCAAAAGCAGCAAAAAATTTGAAAACAGCTGAAAATGTGCTGAAGAAGGCGGAAACAGAAGAAACATCTGCACTATCCACTTCTCAACTTCAAAGATTAGTTTTATTGGAGCAGCTAAAGCTAATTAGAATGAAGCAGAAAATGTTAACACATAAACAAGTGATATTTGTCGAAGACTGTAATACATCAAATTCAGGTATGTCCTCCAACGAAAAGTGATATGGAGGCATAATTTACGAACATCTGTAACAATTCTTATACAATGTACAATTTACAAACCTTTAACATATTATTTAGTTCTCAGGTTTCGCTGAATTTAAAATTTAGTAATAATTTACTGCTTTTAATGTGTTTACTACCTCTAATATTTAAACCAGTATGCTTACAGATCCCAACTTTAAATTTAACTGTTTACCAAATACACTATTTCAGAAAGAAAACTGATTTTTAAACTGTAGAACTGGTATATAATAAATTAGCTATCCGATTTCGAAGTTGTTGACCGCGTATTCGAATGCTTACATCACTCATTTCCTCTGGGGCAACAGTAGACGACGAAAGGGCATCTCCAGGAAATTCCAAAAAGTCTTCAGGGTCCTTTAAGTATTTCGCAACGTTGTGTAATACGAAACAGCAAAGAATTATACCAGGAACACTATTGATAGCAACACGAACTTTATAGTGTAGAATAGGAAATCGCCGTTTTACTTGCCCAAAGCAGCGTTCGATTATAACTCTATCTTTGGCATATATTCTGTTAAAGTATTTTTCAATATCGGTTGTAGGATTTTCATATGGTGTAATTAACCAGGGAGCCGATCCATAACCGCTATCACCAATTAGAACTGTATCACGAGTGTTTTCTTTAAGAAATTTGCATATTTGAGATGTTTTAAAAATTCGACTATCGTGAACACTTCCTGGCCAGTCTGCAACAACGGAAGTGAATAGCTCATTAGAATTGCAAGTCGCTTGGACATTAATACTTGGGTAGCGTTTCCGGTTTAGGTACTCATCACCATTTTCCTTTGGCTTGCAAATCCGAACATGAGTACAGTCTATGGCTCCAATTACGTAGGGAATAGAATATTTGTGTTGCCATTCCTCTTTAGCTTTTAATATTTCAATGTTGGTTGTCGGAAATTTGATCCAAGCGTTTGCTTTTTGGAGAATAAGTTCTTTTACCTAATAAGAAAACCTTTTTGGTTTAACAGGTACTCATTGAATTGCATATAAAATTGGCCAACTAAGGATCTCATTTTCTAACATTTAAAGTTTTACTGATTTTCATAATAACCACCTTATGAATAGTTTTACAAACTGTTGATTGATCTACACCTAAATCTTCACCGACTCCTGTTTGAAACCCAGGATCAGAAATGTAGCGGAGAAAGATTTGTATTTGTTGTTGTGGTGTTAGAGCTTTTCCTCTTGTTTCCCCATTTTCTCCAATGAAATATTTGGCGATCCACTGTACATTACTTTCATCAAAGCGATATAAGGCTCTATAGTCTTCTGTTGAAGTATGTTTACTCGTTTCGTATATTTTAGTTGACCTCACAAGATTGATAACAGGGAATGTTGCCATTTTGAAAGGTACGCAAAGTTAATTAGGAGGTAACACAACATTAATCAGCTGTACAATGGAAATGCTCTTTGTAGTATTTGACATACTACACATTTATATTTTCGTAATGGTGCATCACGTGGGTGTAGAAAATGACAAAGTGAAAGCTGAAGTTGATCTTTGAGCAGCTTCGATTTGTTGTAGGTTTTACTTAGAAGTAAAAGTATTTCCTGCTTTTTATTCATCTGATTATGAAGTATGTACTTCCAAAATAAGCAAATGCTGCTCACATTTTAGCAAAACCTTTTACTTTTAGTTTCCTGCTTAGTAAAAGCTAAAACTCAGATTTTTAATCATACCGAAGGCACCTTTTACTTCAAAAATCGAAAGTAAAAGCATTTACTAGACGTTATTCATACCACTGCTTGTCTTGCTTCACGAGTTGCCTTCACTCCGGGCAATTCCGGTGTGAGTTCCCCACGAATGGAGACTGAGTGCTCCGAAGCTCCTTGGTGCCCAGCAGGGGAAAACAACAGCAGACGGGCAGCAATGCAGGAAGCATTTCAAATCCAATATAACAGATCACAAAAGCACTTAAAAGAACTTGAGCCTCCAAGCAGCCTTCTCTCACCCAATCATAACTTTCAGCCGAATGCAATATTTGACACATACGTCAGCTCTCCCATTTTCAGCTTTTCACCAGAATGTAATCCGATTATGATGAAATAATATCATCAAGGGTATAAAATATCCCAAAATTAGATTGGAGATCTTTGGTAAATGAATTACGCAGCAAATATCCACTTTCCGTCGAGCCAATGTTTTGTAATTGTGATTAGTGATTACTGCTCTTGCGTCAATTAAACACAAACCCTGTTCCATCAGTGCACTAAGAATAGGAATCGCAATACATTAACTTAAAATGTAAGCGAAATTTAGGAATACTTTAAATTTATTCTCAAAACTATCTTCCTGAATATTTTTTTACTTCCTATTTAATAGGCCGTGGGTTTGTTCGCTGCTTATTTCTTTAGTGCTCTTTTACATGGGAGGGTTTGTTTGTTTCGGCTCATAATTAAATTAATGCTGTAGGAAATCAGACATCATAGAACAGAGAGGACGAGTATTTACTTTTATATTTACTGAGTATTTACCTGTTTTTATGCGATATGAACGTATACCGTAAAATGAGAATTATTTTCAGAGACTTGTTTCAGAGACTTGTTTAAATGCCATTTTTCTTTATGTTTAGGATTAATTAAGGTATGCATGCGCATGCTACGTTATTTCAGCGTTGGGATATTACATTTTCATTACAAGAAAAGATTGTTAGTCATGAATGAAAATTGGTTAATGTACACTGCAAATTCGTTAAATTCCACCTTTGTGAGCGCATTTTGCTTTATTATAGAATATAAATGTATAAAGTATGGGAATATAGAAATATTTTATATTTTATTTTCACAGAAGGTAGCCGAATTGACCACAAGTTTGGGGGAGGTAAACGATCAACTGGACATTTACAAGGAGGCTGACCGTTTAGGTAAATAAATATACAGGGTGGTCCAGAAAAAACTATGCATGAAACATGAAAATATGCATGAAAAACTGATTTTAATAAATGATTGATGACTATTATGTGTTTATAGAGGCAGAAAACGCTATTAGCGGTAATGGACAACCATAAGGCTTTTAAGACGCCCCCAAAGGTAATGTAGCCTAAAATGATTTTGTACCGAGTTTGAAAAGTATGATAAATATTCTATTTAAATAAAAAAAATATTATTTCAGTAATGGTGGGACTCTGGAGACCCTAACGGAAAAGAAATGGCTGCCACTTAATCCCCCCACATAAAAACTGAAATTCCCACAATGAAAAACCTTACTGACTCAACCCTATAAAATTTGAACAGCCCATGTTGTAAATTGAAACTCCCACATATCTAATGAATTTTGCGAATATTTTCATATAGAAAAAAGTCACCACAAATTTAGTTGAAATTAGCACAAGAAATAGGTTGTAAGCTTGTAAATTTAAAGTACTTATCTACATGTTTACCTTTTTCATTTAATTCCAATTACGTAGATGTTAGAAATCTCTGCCAAAAGTAGCAGAATACAACAAAGCAATATTCTATGGTGTATTAATTGAAATGAAAAATAAATCTTTACTGAATATCACATTGCACCTTTCAGTCATTACGTCATTCCTTATTGAATTCAAAGGAATTCTAATATTTTCGCAAGTTAGCGTAGCCTTGCAGAGCAGCAGCAGCAGCAATAATTTCGAAATGTTTTGAATAAATTCAAATAATTTCGAAATGTTTTGAATAAATTCAAATAATTTCGAAATGTTTTGAATAAATTCAAATAATTTCGAAATGTTTTGAATAAATTCAAATAATTTCGAAATGTTTTGAATAAATTCAAATAATTTCGAAATGTTTTGAATAAATTCAAATAAACACGAATGTTTTGAATAAATTCAAGTAAATTCGAAATGTTTTGAATAAATTCAAGTAAATTTGAAATGTTTTGAATAAATTCAAGTAAATTAGAAATGTTTTGAAAAAATTCAAGTAAATTAGAAATGTTTTGAATAAATTCAAGTAAATTCGAAATGTTTTGAAAAAATTCAAGTAAATTAGAAATGTTTTGAATAAATTCAAGTAAATTCGAAATGTTTTGAATAAATTCAAGTAAATTTGAAATGTTTTGAATAAATTCAAGTAAATTTGAAATGTTTTGAATAAATTCAAGTAAATTTGAAATGTTTTGAATAAATTCAAGTAAATTAGAAATGTTTTGAATAAATTCAAGTAAATTAGAAATGTTTTGAATAAATTCAAGTAAATTAGAAATGTTTTGAATAAATTCAAGTAAATTAGAAATGTTTTGAATAAATTCAAATAAATTCAAGTAAATTGGAAATGTTTTGAATAAATTCAAATAAATTCAAGTAAATTGGAAATGTTTTGAATAAATTCAAATAAATTCAGATTTTTTTGAATAAATTCTTTTTTGAATCAATACAATTATTTTGCTTTCGCTATTTCAAGTATCTAATAGAAACGAACTCCTAGAACTTTGAATTCAGGAGGATGTTAATTTCAGAAACTAGACATAATGATTTCATAAAATTGCCCCCAGAGGAAAACTATTTTTTGACAAAGTCAATTCAGCCAATGGGAAGTATCCAAAATGACGATAAATTCTTTCTTTCAATTCCGTCTTTCAATAAATTCTAGACTGTATAGTTTTTTAAATTGCGATGATGGAACTTTGCAATAAATTGGCCATTTCTTCACCGCTATTCACTACTCCGAATTCACTATTCACTTCATTTTTCAAATTTTTTTGTAATGCAGTTAGGGCGTTCGAAATTTTTGGCAATGGCACGAGAAGGGAATAAACCTTCAAAGGAGGTCCAGATCGGGGAAGCGAGTGTTACCTCAAAATCAAACATTTTCAAGCCTTGGGCAAAAGTCTCGCCAAAGTGGGAAAGGGGCGGGTAAGATTGTTTATTACTTTAAATATGCGTATTTAAATTATGTTCCCGGTATTTCCAAATCGGCATTTTACAAAATGCCTGTCCTAGGATCGTATATTTGTATTGACTAATATTTAAAACGTCCATGCAAATTAATGGAATCAGCAGGAAAGAAAAAGTCTACGGACTTGTGAAAGTCACAGACGTAAATTATGTGGACTAATGAAAATAGCAGTAGAATTATTTAATTTAGCAGGAATTTTTAGCTGTATCTCTATGTATTGTAATTGTATTGAATTGTAGTGTATACACGATTCTCCTATTCGCTCAATGTCAACTGACATCGTATTCTTCCCATGTATTACAGTCATGTCTTTAAATAAGAAGTGTAATGGTTTAATTGCACTCTTCTCTAATGTGGCCTTAAGACCAACTGAAATCTAAAATTCAGCCTTGGTTTAACTTAGCATTCGCATCACATAATTTATTGGCAAAGCAAAGAGAGTTCAAAGCAGTGAATCCCTCGTTTGGTTTTTTAAGCTATTCGTCAATTGCAACGAAATTAGGAAGATTAGTAATGTGTGTCTACAGAATTAGTTAGTATTACTGACATAACATAGAGTACTAGTCAATGCTAATAACTATTGTGTTTTCCAACCAGGAGCTAATTTATTTTGCCTTCATTCATCACAATGTACACTGAGTCCACGAGGGATGAGCTTCCAAATGGAAAATGTAAATAGGTAATTCTACATGAAAGGGCGAAATACTATTATTTTGTGTAAATAGCTGGAATTAAATATCAACGGAGAATCAAACCCCTCCGAGGCCAAATTTAGCATTTATTCCACACGTGCAATTGAAAATTCTTTTCCTACCTTTTAATTTTAATAGAAAAATACGCAATGTTTTAGTATTTTAAAATCTTAAATCGCCACTGTAATAATGTAACCTTTAAAAGCACTTAAACCACTGAAATTATTTTTATGCCATTAATTGTTAATAATAGCTTTAACCCAATAACTATTGCTACTTTTATTTACTGCATGTAGTATTAATGCATTAGTCTGGTTCAGGAATACATTTTGCAGGTGTACAGTATTGATTGTGAGCACATTTGTTACGTTTGGTGTTTAAGGTTAGATTAGAGAAGAAATAGCGATAGAGATAGGAAGGATGGAAGGATCATGCAGATGGAAACGAATTCTATTGGGATGCAGACGTGATGATATTAATGCACATGAATGAAATAGGAAATGGAAACTGTGAACTTGAATTGACAATGGACTGCAATGTTGCATATAGGGGGAAGTGAGGATAGAGAGGCTGGACGAAATGGCGACAGCTATGAATAACACTTTAATAAGTCTGCGTCTGCTCAGACTTAACTATTTAGTCAAGTCCACTAAATTGCTTTCTCATTGCCGTAACAGAATTATGTTTTATATCACAATATGTATAGCTGATGCCATACATTTATTCCTCGGTGCAGTGATTCTTTGTATATATTGCATTGTTATAGGTTGGAGAAAGATTATTGTTATGACTGGTCCGCTATAGTAATAGGAATAAAGCTGGTAACAAATTTGTGTTATTAATGTTACCCTGAATATTTGTAACAATAAAAAAGTCGCATGTCTACGGCCTTAGTTAGGTTAGTGTAATAATAATTGAGAATCCTCTTATTAGAGTTGGAGATGGACAAGTGTCTTTTCAGTGGCCTGGAAGGGTTGAGATTATTTGTAGTTATATGCGAAACAGTTATGCTAATCAGTATTATAGAAATAAACAGTGTATCTGTATCACATTATATACACAGAGAATAAGAGAAGTTAATATAATGTACTGTAATTTAGTATTACTGATTTAAATGGGTTTAGTAATGTTGGTATTTAAGTATGGTGTGTAGTATGTCAATAATAGGGATGACAGCCGAGTGATGACATTGGCATTACTTTGCATATATTTACCATGCAGTTTCCTTATTTACTTATTATTATCACTTTGCTATAGCTATATTCTACACTCTTGTACAAATACTTGTGTTGCTAGACTGTTGTGACTCTGCTATACAGTACACACTGTTAGTTTTATTTCGATAGGGCATGTAGATTGATTAGGAGCAAGCGAAACTGTCATGTGAGACTGTATTTATAGTTCTGTAGGTTAACATCAAGTCAAGAGATCGTGAGCTCAAGTGGATGGATATATGTAAGCATTTAAACTAAGTCAATTCAAGTCATGCTAAGCATAACACAGCAGAACACGAGTTAAACAACTTAAATCAAACCATGTAGTAAAATAAATAAAGAGAGTATAGCGATATCGCTTTCTTATCGCTCTCAGCGTTTTGTATGGTTATATGTAATGCCAGAGTACGTACGTATAATAAATATTCTTGCCTATAGCAAACGAATAGAGAAATAAATGAATGAGAAGCTGGTTCTGTAGATTTAGCTCCGCGATTACTACTATTACTAACGTGTGAGAAGTGAGTTTCATAGAGTTCGTGCAATTTAATAAAATACTGAGAAACAACAACTGAGAATTGTAAAGTATAGAGTTTCATTGCCGTCGTCTCTTGTCGTGGCTTGGAATGTAACGTCGCTATACTCTCTTTTGCAAACTTGAGCCTCTGACCTATCGTATCGAATGTACAGTATACAGTCAGATGAAAGTTAAGTCATATATTAGTTTCTGTAGTAAATAGTAAGTGGTAGGCATACTCCAAAGCAAGCACTCGAGAGTCATGAAAAGTCAAGGGAATGTGATAGTTAGGAAAATTCTACTCAGTGTTACTTGCAAATCTGCTTATGTTTTATGTTATGTACCTGTACCTACCTGCATCTAAAACACATCAAAAATGCTTATGCATCATATTATTCCACTTTGTATGCAAGCAACGTAACTCAATTCAAAAGATTTATAGTTTTCTACAATATTTTTCTACCTTTTGCCTTGCAAAACGTTTCCTTGACTAGTTATGGCGATTTAGTCTCTTCAATTCAAAATGATAAATGAATTCCATCACTTGTGTGTGGAGTTAAGGGTTAAGGAGTTAAAGATTGACACACTTATCACTACATTTCTGTTGCATTTGCTTCCATTTTTGCATTTGTTTGCATTCGGGTTTTCTTTCCGCAATCAGTATTTTGGTCCAGTAATTTATTTTTTGCTTTATGAATAACACATGTACTTTAGTGTTACAATGCTAGTATTTCTTGTTTGAGATTTTAAAAATTGGATTGAACTGAATAACAATCATTAATAAACACTTCTAAATAGATTTACGATATGTACAGGACACATTTAGTGTGAGATTGCAATTTTTATGGTTAAGGTGTACATGTGCATAATATGAAATACTGCTATCTGACAAAAGTTCAGATTCATGTGGCATGTCTCTATATAGGTACATAGCAAGGGATAAATAAATAGTTTATAATAGTTATGTAAATTAACTTGAGATAAAAATGTAGAAATGTACCTGGAGAGGAATGATTAACTCTTATACAACAGAATCTTGCAATTAGGTATCTAAATGTGTGTGCATTGCATTTCTGCTAGCATAGGTAGAGTAGCTACACAAAATTGTATGCAAAATGAAATGAATGCCAGCGTTCATTACAACGAGTGTATAAACTGTTAGGTTTATAAACTGAAGTATTTTTAAATTTTACTGGTGAATGGTACTAATGGTTGCCTATACAATTTATTGTTTAATAAGAAAATTAGAATCAGTAATTTAATTACAGTATATGTGTGGTAATAGGATAATACCGATATATTTGTTTACTGCACGAGTGCTTTACATTTAGTGTAGACAATGACTGATTATGATTAAAGATATGCATTGAAAAATTCCTGCTAAATTAAATAATTCTACTGCTATTTTCATTAGTTCACATAATTCACGCCTGCGACTGTCACAAGTCCGTAGACTTTCTCTTTCCTGCTGATTTCATTAATTTGCATGGACGTTTTAAATACCGGTAAACCGTTAAATCATAAGACGAAAAATTCAAATGACGAAATATTCAACCGAAAAAGACGAAAAGTTTAAATGTTAAGACGAACGATTAATTATAAGTCTTAATTAAATTATTATTTTTTATTAATTCATAATTACATTAACTGCTTTTTTTTCTCAAAAGTCTCACGCGGGAGCAGATCCAGCAGATGTTAATCTGCATCGTGGAAAACGATTTGTACAACACGGAAGATTTCGACGAAGTAGCACGCAGATTAGCGATATCTGATCCGAGTGTAAGAAGAACTTTTCATGCATGCACTATGAATTTCATGCACTGCATGGGAGTACTCTGCATGCATGATTGCAATAAAATAATAAAGAAATATTATTATTGTTATATTACATACATAACATAATATTATTTTTAAATATTATTTCAGTTTCCCATAGGATTTGATAAAGAAAAATTTATACTGCATATTCGCGTTCAAAAATGCCTAGAAGCATTCCTAAATGATGAGGAAACCATCATAAAAATTTGGGAAGGTGGATGTCGACAATGGAAAAACCGCAATATGGGGGAAAGAAGAAAGGCGGAACTCGTGGGGAACGGAAATCGGTGATAATGGATACTTGTACGTGGCAATCGGATCGAACTTGTGCGGAATAGCACGAGAAGTGTCTTCGGTCTCTGTAATGTAAACCAAAGAAATTCTTTCAAACGGGCTTACGGACCTTTACATTAGTATTATTTTGATACATTGTAAATAATTTTTCTTAACTTTAAAAATTGTCACAATAGAAATAGTAACATGATATTAATAAGTATAGGTTTTCAAACATTCGGTAACGTGTTTATCGTGGGTAGCAGTGTAGTTGATACACAGAGCAGTGTGCCTCATGAGTGTCATGAGTTAGTAATACAAAGACTGCTCACAAAAACACACACAATATAGGGGTAGATGCAGGCAATAGTGCCATTTTAATAAGTAAAATAGTTGTACACTTATTTTTAATTGTAGTAGTAATCTTAATTTTAATATTGTACATAATATATTTGAGACACCAAAACTGGTTCTCCTTTTTTACTCTTAATACAAAGTCATAACTAAAGGATTGCTTCGATTATAAGCAAATGTTTAGGCTGACCAGATTTTCTTTTGCCAAAAGGGGGACACCTCACCCAACAAAAAGAGGGGGCGGAGTTTACTCTAATGGGGGCTTTCTTAGAAAACGCGGGGCCCTAGGCAATACATGGTAAAAGTGGGGTTCGGCCCGCAAGGGCCGAAAAAATTTTCAGTTTTGGTGCCAAAATGATATAGAAATGTGATGAATTTTGGAAAACAGTAAATTCGGCCCGCAAGGGCCGAAAAGATTTTCAGGTTTTTGTGCTAAAAATATGCAGAAGTGTGAAGAATTTTTGTCGTTTTCGGCTGCCGCTGTCTTTTTCTCTATCACACCAAGTGGTAACCTTTTTTCTATAAATGGAAATTCTTTTTGCAAATCAGAAGTAAGTTGACATGCTCTTTTGGACATTTTAAAATTTAGGGAGAAGTCTGAAAATATAACAGATGAACACAGTAAATGTAAATAGGAAGCACACAGTGGAATAGAAAATGAACTTAGCTTTTAACTAGACACTGAGGATACTGACAGACTGCATTAAAAACTGAACAGTTGAGGATGTGGAATAACGGAAAGCTTAATATATTTTAATAAATGCTATCGGAAGCAAAACGGTGCATTTACATTGCATGAGAATGAAAATGATGAGAGAAGGGAAACATCATTTACAAAGAAAGGTACTCTGGTAATTCTATTATATCTTTTTGTCGTTAGATTGCACTTTAGTTGGTTTTTAACATAGTCGGCAGGCTGATAAAAATTATTCTCAGTAGAATTACATATCACAAGTAACAAATTTTTAGTGTTCTTTGCAAAAGGGGGACAAGGGGGACATTTCATTCGAAAGGGGGACAAAAGGGGGACGCGGGGGACAGCGGGGGACAGAGGGTCCAAAAAGGGGACAATCCCCCGTAAAGGGGGACGTCTGGTCAGCCTACAAATGTTTCTCAAAATAAGAAATTTGTAAGTGGAAATAAGAAAGTGGTCTCCAGTCATGGTTACCACAAAATATCGAAAAATGAGGGATGGTGCTCCAAAAGTAATCTTCGGAACTATCAATACATGTATAACTTCTTCTTGGTAAGTCACAGCACAGCTGAATTTTTAATTAATGCAAAAGGAAAACGTCAGTTATTTGTTGCACTTGGTGAATTGATTGATGTTATTTAATTTTTCAGTGTTGGGGTGGTGTGGTATTAGGTGTGGGGATTTGGAGCATTTTGGCTGATTCATGTCCAGTGGACCGTGCCGAAGCCCGTTTTTCGGTTAGTTTTTGGCCCGTTTTAGATAGTTGGGCATTAAATTTGGATGAAAAATAACCGATAAAGTCATTCGAGAAGGTCGAAAACAGGTTGTGCGTAGAGTCTGAACTCAGCTGATTAGGCTAGGTGATCAAAAACAGCAAACCTAGTGGGATTTCCACCCACTGACAGAGACCCTCTGTTAGGGGCTCGAAATCCCAACAGGTTTGCCTTTTTGATCACCTAATCTATTATTTTTTTGTTTATTGTAGCTCTGCCAGTGTTAATCAGTGACCAGTATAGTCAAAGAGGCTAGTACTAAAGATTTTTATAAACAAAATTTTTACAATAAAATTATTTTTTGTATTTGAGTCATGGGCCTACGGAATTTATTACTTGGCGTATTGTAATTATATTAATTATATGCAGACGTACATAAAATTAAAAACAACCTCAAAGTAATTTTGAATATTGAAATAAGCAAAGTATATCAACAAGATATTTTTAGGTCAAATAAGATTATCTTAGAAAGATTATTACGAGAAACAAACTGTTACAGAACTTTGTAATTTCTTTAACTGTTTTTTTTCATTTTGGAAATTGGTGTTTCCGCTGTTATGAAAATGACTGCCTTATCGTATTTGTCATTCACATTTCAAGATTAAGGGGGAAGTAGAATCATATTTCATGTACCTATTTTCATGACCCCCAAATCAGATCGCATTAAAAATATGAAATGTCGATTGCCACTTTGAAAATCAAGAATTCCATTTTTGAATCGGTAAATGTGCCTTAATATGTGTAAGTCATGAGTCACGACCGTATTTTTTTAAGATTTTAAATGCTCTAAATTTCTTCTTGCCAATTGAAAAGTATTGCGTTATAAATGGATTTAGAATGATATAGGACAAAAAGAAATGTTTTGGAACGTAGATTAACAAGGGCGACCACGTGGGAAATTGAAATTGAAATTGAAATTAAGCTTTATTAACATGTCACAATAGTACATTCATCAGTACAGTAACCAAAAAAATCAGTAATAGCCATATAACCATCATTGCTCTCCCACCTTAGACATGCTATTCTACTATACTTAACTTAACTAAATTAGTAACAATTTAAAATATATATAGCTGCTCACTATTGAATCAAGGGGTTATAATTTTCACACATTGGACCCAAAATGCAAGGATATTAATTTTGTATTAAGTAAACTCGTAAACCAATTCTACATACATCAAATTAATAAACATGTAGTTTTAGTACACATAGACATTCTTTCTTGCCGATACCATATTTAATTTTTGATCCTTTAATATAGTATTAATACTCAAATCAACATACACATACTTTCTAGGCAGTTTGTTCCATGCCAGAACTGCCGAATGCTGCACAGATTTTCTCTTTTGAGCAGTTCTGCAATGATTTACTTTACACAAAGGGAAACCACAGGACCTGTTATTTCCTTCATTTAAAGTAAACCATGTCTCAGTACCAATATATGTCCCGGCAAGATTCTTCCACACTAATTTTAATAAATACAAATGTCTTCTCTCTGTAATTGTAAAAATGTTATGGTGAGCCAACAAATCATTTACATTTATGTTCAGTGCTCTAGATTTTCTTTGCACCTTACCACTTTTATAAAATTTGGGATAAAAGTAATTGACAATAAACCTATGCACTCTATTGTCAATTACTTTTAGTTGGGTTGCTGGCTGTGTAGCCCATAGAACCACTGCATAGTCTGCTATATTTAAAACAAAACAGTGCAGTAAGTTGCACATGACTTTATATGGTATAAGTCTTTTAATACGATATAGCCGACCTACAGCAGCCCTAGTTCTACTGTCCACATATTCTAGGTGTTGCTTAAAGTTAAGATTAGGATCAAACACTACCCCTAAGTATTTGAATCTGTACACCCTAGACAATTCAATCCCGTTATACATTAGTCTATTGCTTATCATATCATCTACTTTCACATCATTTGCTTTGTGGAAAATCATGTATTGAGTTTTCTCTGTACTAACAATCAGAGAATTTCTTTCACACCACAGGGACAATCTATTTAAATTCTCATTAAGTTTAGCAATAGAATCATCTAGGCATGCGCCATCTTGCCAGATTAAAATATCATCTGCATACATTGCATATTTGACGTCAAATACAGAGCCAATATCGTTAATAAACATAGAAAATAATAAAGGTCCCATGCAGGAACCAGCTCCGGTCCCAGCTTCAAACATATAATAATCTTTAGACACATAATTGCCATTTTTTATTACAAATTTTCTGTTGCACAAATAATCTCTAAGTAATCTAATCATAATACAAATGAAAATAGATATAATATTTTCTTCTGCAGTTGAACAAAATGCAAACATCAGTTATTTGAGCGGATTTTAATAGTTTTTTCCGAATTTTGAGTTTCTTACCATCCTAAGAAAATTTGAGTGATAAAGTCCATCGTAAATTTTTTTCAGGCTCCACCAATGGTTCTTAATTTAGAAGTAGTGGAAGCAAAGGGACTCAAGGGGAAAGATGTCAATGGTTTTTGAAATTACTTTAATAACAAGTAAGTGCATGCTGCTAACAATAACCATATAATAATAACTATTAATTTTCCTTCACTTTAATCAGGAAGTTTTTTAAATTTGAATGTTGATAATTTATAGCAAATAAAATGGTAATTTTGGGAAATGAATGTTCATAGTAATATATGAGAATCAAAATATATGCCTTCTGATTGAATTACACATTGATTTTTATTTCAGGCTTAAGTGATCCATTTTGTACCCTATTTGTTTCCCCAAGACAAAAACACAACACATCGATGAAGCCAGAAACCCTTACCCCCGTTTGGAGAGTTTTAGATACCTATTTTAGAATACGGATTTCAGTTGCAAGGAGGACTTACTCAAAAAGATATTGATGTAGCTAGATGGTTGGTCTGCACTCGAGTTCAATGCGAACATCCTCTCAATTCAATGCCAAATTGTTTCCTCCGATTTTCCAAACTCTCATTGAATACGTTAATAATAATTCTATTGGGGACGATGATGTAAGTCTCACGAGTCACATTTAAAGTCACATTGTTGTAAGATACATGCCCTATGCACGAAACTTATTTTCCCCTCAACAAATATTATCTATTTATATATAATACCTACGACACACTAATATGAACCACAAATGATTCATTCTTTCTAATGAATTCGCTCTATTTATTTGTACATTCAATTAGATACGGAAGTTTTGGTTTGCTACTGAGAAACTCATTGAAAACTTTTCTGGATTCGTGAAAAATATTCATCAAAGTTTCCTGAATAACTCCAATATTGCTACACAAACATATTACATGATACAGTAAGTGATTTCTATAGTTTTAAATAGATTGGCTTGTAAAGGAGTCCTTAAGTACAAATGTACTATATTTATGTATGTGCATATGTAGCGTAAGGTAAATGCATTTCTAAAACACTGCTAAATTTTGCTTTTCTTGTCATTCATAAGGACTTATGACATTAAGGAATTTTTCAATGCGTTTTTGTAACGTTTATAATTCATCAATATTATTTTAACGCTATTTATTCTGTGTAGGACTCTTGAGTTACTCAAAAGGTACTTAACAACAAGACAGCAGAGTAGTCAATTGGAGAACGAATCAAAAGTTACCGTCGAATTTATTGTTGAAAAAACAGAAAATGCAATAGCAAGAGGAGCCCGCGAACTGTAAGTTTCCAATATTCAAATAATTGACAGCAGCATAATTGCTATAGATATGCGACTGATAGAAAACTAACAATGCCGATTTTAATTTGCAGATTCAATAGTATTGTTCAGTATGATCCTAGTTCAACTGACACTCCTGTCGACAATATGATCCGAATAGGCCAACTCATGATTGCAGACTTACGGAAAGGCCTTGAGACGTTACACTCGGTGTTTAAAGAGTGAGTACATTTATTGTTACATACGTAATTGAGATAAAACTAATCGGATAAACAAATTCAAAATTATTTCAAACTTTTAAGATCTATGTCATTAAGGGTTGCATTCACTTTGCCAAAGTATCTATTGCCTACCGCAAATGTATTATCAAATTTTCTATTTCCGTATTTACTATTACGATGTAAGACTACAGAAGAGTGTCAAATTTTTGACGTTATATTACAGCAAGCAGAGATCCGTGTCGACGTTTTCCGTTGTAATTAGCTCTGATTATTCTGCTTTGTTTCATTTGGCATTGGCATTCAATTTTTATGCATGCTTTGCCATAATAATCTAGGAAGTTGAGATGTAACATACTTTTCATGTTCTGACTTCGTTTTGATCCATGTCTCTGTGTCAGTATTATTTAAATCAATTTTTAATGAATGTAATCAATGCAATCTATATTTATATAATTAACGTTTCATTATCAATGAGACAATGTAAACCAGAACCAGCCATGTATTATAAATTTTTTTTTGATATTAAGATTAAATATATGAAAAATATTCATTTACTTTTTTATTGTATTATAGAAAAGAAGACCGAGTTTTTTCAACCAAATACATGGCATGCTAGAACTGCTTACGAATTTCTTCTATCCTGACGGAGCAAGTGAGATGGAGTTGAATTCCAATATTTGCGAAATTAAGGATTTGATTGAGCTGCACGGGGCGTCTACCGCAGACCTAACATTGAAATACTTTCAAGTTAGATACAAAAATCAAACTAAAACAAAAGTTTCTGATCTCGGAATGCTCACTGTTAGGTCTCACTACTGTGAAGACAATCATACGTTGCGAGTAGAAATTCTGAATGCTCGTAATATGAAACCTCATGATTCTGATGGTAAAACATTTTAAATGTATTTAAAACATTTTGACAATTATTGTTAATTTCGCAATAAGACTATTTACAAGAATTTAAAAACCTTTTTTAATGGTTTGTAAATAGGTCAGTGTGATCCCTATGTAAAAATGAAAATTGTACCAGAAGATATGGCTCCAAAGTTTAAAACTAAAGTGAAGAAGCGCACTTTGTTTCTATTGTTTGACGAAACATTTTCCATGTAGGTCATCTTTTAAAGTTTATATATTCGTTTTTCTTTTACTACCGAAAGCATTTTTTTCATAAACTCTGTTTCTGTAGTTTACTTCGGCCAGATGAAATGTCGGATGGAGGAATCCTCGTATTTACTGTCAAAGATCATGACTTGTTTGGAAGAAACGATTTCCTTGGGAAATGCTTTTTACCTTTGGAGTCCATTCCTTTTACCACTAGTGGAACTAATCTCCAAGATCTACCACAAATAAATTTGCCTTTAACAATGCCAAAAGACGCCAACTCAGTCGCACTGCAAGCTTTGGATAATCGCCATTGGGACAGGGCCGCTTGCGATTTTGTAAAGAAAGAACGGTCCAAAATAATGATATTCATGCAGCCATCAGGGTGAATAAGTCCAACTTTAACGAAAGTGTTTAAAAATACGTCTATATTGTTGCTTCTGTATATAAGGATAACCTATAATATTTAATTGTAACAGTATTTCTAATGATTTAGTGAGTTTACGTATAATATATTAGTTTAGTATATATTAGTTACTAATAGCGAGTAGAAAACGACAATGATTTTGGGGGTAAAAATTTATTCTTTTCATAGTTTAGTTCATAACTGTGGAAACAACTCGACATAAGATGCATGCTTTTGAAATACAATAGGTGTACTGTTTTTATGTAGTATAGGCACGCGGCTAAATATACAATAGTAACATAGCGTGATTTGTAAACGAATCCATTATTTAGAGAATGTACAATTGCCAAATAAACAATTTAAGCTATATAGTTTGCTACTCTATATCATTTACTAATGCATTAAATCTTAGTTCTGTTTTAACGCATAAGAAACTTAATCTGCAGTAGTACAAAGTGCATCAAAAATTAAAAGTATTATCACTAAAGACATGTCATATATTAACGGCCATAATAATTTAATAAAACATTTTGGATTGGAACGAAACTTTTGCAATTTACCTTTCTGGAATGAAATTATTTGGCATAGAAAAATAATCAAGGGATCTAAACTTGACAAACTGGTTGAGATCCACATGAGTCTGAGTAATATTACAAGCAATTAATTTAGAAGAAAGGGCTTTAATTTGAAAATGTCACCTAATTAAATTCTAAAATTCATTACGGTATTTGAATTGTAAATATACTAAAAGATTTACTAACCCCTTTTGGAATTCTATAATTTCTAATGATAAGGTCGCTTTGAATAATGCGAGAAACCTCCGTTCCATTTGGATATAGTCTACATGATTATCATTTTCATAAATAAACACAATATCCATTGTTGGAAATTTATAAATGTTAAGCCCATATTAGCAATATTATTTAAGATTATCATGACTAATGGATTTTTATCTGAATACATCTTTAACTGCAGCCTTTAATAATTGTAAATCGTTCAACATATCTATAGTTATTTTGCCTGAAGATGGAACAATTCGTTTCACCTCCTCGGCAACTTTTTCTTGTGCTTCAGGATTTGCAGCCAAGCAATATAAGTTATCCTAGTACAAGTGTCCCTATCATAGGGAGAACAACATTCTTGTAATGCTGACATGGTGAGACACGTGAATAAAATTGAATTGAATTGAAGTTAAACATTAATGTTGGAGTTGTCTATAATGTTGGTAAATTGGTAACTGTAATTAATTAAACCTTAGTGGCACTAAATTTCATTTTCATGGAGCAGTACTGCATTGACCCGCATTTCGACAAATACTATATAGTGCAATCAAAATGATCTTACCGTACTTAATCCATCACCAAAGAGAGACAATGTTATTATAAATACATCTTTTCTGCTAAGTTCTTTCCGAGAAAGTAAATAGCTCATAAAATTGTATTGGTCATCTTTAAGCTCTCCTGCGCTTGCCAACTTGTTAATTTCACCAATGGTTTCGTCAACATAGCGGGTAGCGTTTCTTGAATAAGAAATTATTCGTTTACATTTAAACTAAAAGCGGATCTAAAAAACAGGTAAACCTTACGAGTAGAAAAAATCTTTGAAATGTTGGACCATTTTGGTGTATTAATATATTTGAATATTGGAAGAGAAAACTTCAGAATTCCGCCGAGAACGAAAATATTTTTATTAGCTTCAATCATCTTTTCAGCCAAACTTTCGTTGAAATCAAAAGAACCAAGTCTTTTTTCAAAGCAAACCATTCCAGACGCTAAAAGAATCATTTATGTCTTTCAAAAGCTTTCAATAAATAATGTCATGAAAAACTAAAAATTTATATTAAATTACATTCTAAACTCCATTTGGCGACCAAGTCTCGTAAGTCCGGTGCTCTACACTTTTGCTATCCAAGCTATTTTTTATTTTCTCAACAAAATCCACAGCTACACTGTCAACTAATGGCAAGTAATGATGTACTTCCTTCGGTCTTATATAGCATCATTTTTTGAACAGCACTTCTGAGACGATACCATTCTTCCCCATTTCTAAGATACAATCACAATAATATGTCAACGAAGTCCGCCCATCCGTTTCAATATTAAGTTTGGGCAGTCCTATTTACTAGTTCTGTATAGTTTCATATGAAATACTGATGTAGAACTTTTGTGGCGTGAAAATACATATTTTTATGACACAAATACACTTCGCTACATTGCACAGTGTTTAAACACATTTTGCTGACAAAAGATGGAAAGTAAAAAATATTATATTAATAGCCAACTTACGTGTTTCCTAGACCTAATGAAAGTTGTTTTTTCTTTCGGTAAAGTTGAGTCGTTTCCTGAAGCGGGGTTATTGTTGGGGTTTTTCCTTCAGCGTTAAATACGATTCTGACGTCATCGGGGTCAAACAAATGGACAACATTCCTGTTACCGATGGCTTCACGGACTATTGGTCCATATTTTTCATGCAAATGACATAACACTTTGTGATACTCGAAAATATTGTAAACACCTTCAAAAATAATATTTTACGATTATTTATTTGCATATCCACAAAAAATGTATCATTTCAACATGTTGTTCCTTCTCCAGCAAAGGCAAACCAAAATAAAGACAAACATATCAATTCAGTGTCGGTTAAAGAATAGATGCATAGATAGCAGAAGTAATGTACCAGTCTTGTAGAGATAAATGCTGCCGACGATAGGCAGTCGTAGAGGACATGGAATTTCATAAAAGCTTCTCACTGTATCATTACCAGCAGTTTCTGCGATTGTAGAGAATTTTACAGAAGAACAGAAAACCCGTAGTTTCCTTCCTGCACTTCCTAAAAGAATTCTGTACTTCCGCTCCATGTCACTGAACTAATTTCAAGTCTGTTGTTGTCTGAAATGATCAAAAGAAAAAAAGGTCTGGTATAAGTAAATGTTCCCAATATTATTGATTTTGAAATGTATTAACAACGGCAATGACCTGGTTTTCCAGAAAACTTTTTTGTGATTGATTGCAATTCTTTGCGTTATTAAGTATCGTTAAGTACTTTATAGAAATGCCCTGGCCGTCTGTCCGCCCGTCCGTCTTATAGGTAACTAGAGCACCGATTGACCGAATGACTTCAAACTTGGAAGGCCCACTGAAACTTTCATCAAAATATTTCAAAGCGTTCCTGAGATATTTGCATACTCAATAACACACTAACTAACTAACAGACAGACAGACAATCCGAAAGCATAAAGGGAGGCTTCTCTCCTTTAATAAACGCTTGCTGCACTGACACCGGTGGAGAAGACATGACAAGAGACAGGAAAGATTGGACAAACGAAGATGACAAAAAAGTAGCTGAGAATGGGAAGAGAAACAGTTGGAGTGAGTAGACTTGGAAATATACATGCCTGTGAAATGTAGAATCGCTTATAGAAGTAAACCCCCATACCCCTCCCACGGAAAGGACACATAATGCTTGCTCTTACATAAACGCTAAAATCCACCCAAGAATAGATTGGATAGATGGACCATCTATGTAGTCAAAACGGTTATTGCAGCCATTAGTAATAAAATTTATTTTGATTTTGAGAGTAGATTAGTTGGAGAATTTGAATGCTTAGAGGAGAGGAAAGGTTTGATTGAGTTCTGGTGAAATGAGACGAAGTGGATAGTTGGAATGGAGGAGGGCGGAAGAGGGTGTGCAATAATGTGCGTATTTAGTAGTTGAATCCTTGGGTGGGAACGGAAGCATGAATGACTGAGAAATGGAAATAAAAATATTGATTTGAGATTTGTGTGGCTGTGGGTGCTGCTGAGTTGACTGGAGTGGCTGGAGTGGCTCGGCGTGCAGCTCACCTCACCTCACCTGTTGTTGTGCTTCGTGGCTCCAGTTCCAGGCTATTATTGATATTGATGTCTGGTTACCTATAGACATCAGCATTGGGCTTCAATCGCTCGCTTCCTTCCCTCGCAACCCACATTTGCATTTCTGCGGATCCTGCACTCTCCTCCTTGGCCAGTTAACTCCACACTTCCTCCAGCCAGTCCTCTGCACTTCCACTCGGACTGCTCCTAAATTTCAGAAATCACTTTACATGGAATGGAAATAATACAGAAGAGATGGTTACGGTAAATAGAGTGGCTGGAAAGAGTATTTGGCAAAGGGGAAATAGTAAGCAGTGCACAGTAATTATAGGAAATCGATAAAGACGACAGGGCTGATATATCCTGTGTTGCACAGATGCTTCTAAGGAAGGTATGATAGGAGGCATCCTTCCGTCGTCGTTAATTGTCGCTTGATTTGCCGGCAAGGTGGTCGCAGTCCACGGAGAGAAGTTTCGTCTGCTGAGGACAAGCAGAGCAGCCAACCGGATGCCCAGAGAGGAAGTCGACTAATATTCCCAGCATCCGCACCACTTCCAGTCCAGATCATTCTAAATGCCATTCTAATCATCATTTCTTGGCTCAAAAGTGACTGCAGCCACTGCTAAACTCTCTTTAGCTCTCTTTGGGGGACACAGGTTGGTGCTGAGATACTCTGGTGTGGCTGAGGCCTTGAAGGACTCTGCTGAACGGAAGTGTACATGGGATGTGTCCTATGCCACGCAATTCAACTCGAACTGATCTCAGTAGTAGACAGAGTGCAATATTGTTATGACAAGACAACAGGGCGTTAGTAATTAATTAGCAAATTAATTAATTAGCTAATTAATTCGCATTAGATGCTAAATACTAATTACTAATTAATTAGTTGTCCGCACAAAGAAGTAATTAACTAATTACTAATTAATTAGTTTTGGCGCGCAGAAGTAATTAACTAATTACTAATTAATTAGTTGCCCTTGAATGACTTTAATTAGTAATTAGAGGGGTTGCATTTTATTTTTATTTACCAAACCGTAGTGTCAAATATGATGGCCAATTAGCCATAAAACGCTAAAAATTCATATATTGTTGGCTCCATAATAGGCTCCATAGGTTTAGCCTCCCAGTTCCATCAACATTCGGCAAAATAATAACGAGGGCGATTTTAAATAGCCCTTTTGCCAATGGTCCACTGGACCAGTTTCGGAATTTGTTCACATGACGGCGCTGTTTTGAAGATTGAATGCACGGCCTGGTAAATATGCACTACAATGCCTGAGCAAAGTACCCCGTCAATATTTAAACTCACTTTTAAAATGATAAATGCTGTGACAATTTGAAAAAAACGCAGAAAACTGATTTTAGAAGAGCTGGTTACTAGTCAATGCATTCAAACTATACTAAACGAACATTTTTAACTAAATTCCATTAATTAAAATACTATTACTATCAGCTAATTACTAATTAATTAGTTTACCAATTGTTAGCTAATTACTAATTACTAATTAATTAGCAGAATTTTTTGATAACTAATTAATAACTAAACTAATTAATTAGTTGTGTGCAAAACCTACTAATTACTAATTACTAATTAATTAGAGGACCCGCTAATTAAAACGCCCTGCAAGACAAAGGAAGATCAAATGAAAGCAAGACAGCTCCACACATACACAGTTATTTTCATCTTACCAAGGTGAGTCGTAAAATGTAATGGCCGTGATTTAATCCTTCCATGCAAATGAATGATATCCGCAGGAAAGAGAAAGTCTGCGGACTAATGAAAGTCGCAGGCGGCCAATATATATGCAAATGAAAGTCGCAGGCGGCTAATATATATGCAAATGAAAGTCGCAGGCGGCTAAAATATGTGCAAATGAAAGTCGCAGGCTGGCAATATTTGGGCAAATTAAAGTAGCAGGAAATGATTTAAATTAGCATGAAGTGCAACTGTAGACTGAAAACAATGTAGTTAGTTCGATTGTTTAGCAAGAAATATTTTTCTGCCACTCTCTCAACTGTCTTTATATTCCTTTTGTTATAACGGTTTCCTATACAATGCATATGTATAGAAAACCGTTAATGTTTAATGATAACAGTATAATACAGACACAGTGATGGGCACATCACATCACCGTTTGATGTGATGTTTGATGTGGTCACGTTAGAGCACTTGTAAAAAAGTGATGTGATGTGATGTGTGATGTGAGATCACTTTGGAAAAGATTGATGTGATGTTTGATGTGATGTGATGTGATGTGATGTGTGTCCACATCAAACATCACACATGTCGACATACATTCCAATGATTGCTATTTTATATTCAACGGACACACAGAACAGCACTCCTTGACCTCTACAAATTTAGTGCAGAGAGGCAAGCGCAGTCACAGCGATTAAAAAAGTTTCAACTTCGAGCAAAAGACATTCCTGTTGGCCAGAAGAGAAAGAGGGGACGTCCTAAGCGCACACAAAAATGTCTTTCACACCAACTATAATGTCTCACAACTGTATTTACTTATTTCCCACATTGACTGACTAATTTTTGTTTTCGTATTCATATTTTAATTCAACTATTACCAGGTTTCTACAATTATTGCTGCTGCCAAAAATTCAACGACAATTTCTGATTAAATATATGCATGGCAAAATTCATGCTAATTTAAATCATTTCCTGCTACTTTCATTTGCCCAAATATTGCCAGCCTGCGACTTTCATTTGCACATATTTTAGCCGCCTGCGACTTTCATTTGCATATATATTAGCCTCCTGCGACTTTCATTTGCATATATATTGGCCGCCTGCGACTTTCATTAGTCCGCAGACTTTCTCTTTCCTGCGGATATCATTCATTTGCATGGAAGGATTAAATTTTAGTCAAATGTAATTATGGGAATTCTACGAAAACGAGGTGGCGAAGCGAAGGAGAACTCACTTGTAAAAACGTCAAAGCCTGATTACGGCTCAAAGGAACGCTGCTATCATTTTGCTCTTTGTATTTACGTACAAGCGATTAGAGACCAGAACAGCAAACTAATTGCAATGTTAGGTGCTTAGCACGAGAGCAAGTGGAGGCGCTGCATTTCTAGCACCACTTTTCATGAATGAATTCAATTTCAGTTATTACTCTCAGTATTTTGCAAACGACGCAGTACGTAATACAAGGAATATGAAATGAATTATGAGAGTGTACTCGTGCCAATAGCGTAACACCTCTGAAAGCAAAAACCCATAAACACAGAGCTGTGTAAACGGCTTAAGTGCATTGCATTACAACAGATCAATTCATTTTATTTGTTTTGATATCTGTAAGAGAGAAGAAATTGGATAAGAGAACATGACTAGTAGCAGCATAAGAAACAAGCACGGTGGTTCAGTCTGCAGCAGACCTACCTGAAGTAGAGTAAACAGTAGTTGCATATTTACTCTCAGCTCGATTACAAGATTAACAACACGGAAAATAGGAAAAAGTGGTTTTTTAAATGTTTACTATAAATAAAACAGACATTGTACTGTGTGTAACTGAAACTAATAGTTCCTTGGAATTGTAGGTAATAGTGGAATGGAGGCGGATGGGAGTTGAGTCACCTAATGAGTCTAAAAAGATATCCACCTACTTCACATTGTTAAAAATCACTTTAGAAAGATTAAAACACTTTTATCCTCTATTTGTACTCACAACTCATTTCTTGTTTTTCAATGCTTACTTAACAGATACACTTTACGTACCTTTCCATCCTACTCATGATACTATTCTGCTCTGCTCTTGTATTAAGGGGTACCCTGGGGTCTCTCCCCCACAGTGGGTAAAAAATGCAATTTCTTTTTCCTGAAACAGAGCAAAAATAGCGACAACTCATGCGCGAGCTCAGAAAAGTTGTGACTACAAACCCAATAAATCGGTTGCACCTTGCTAATAACGTCTTGCATTGGGATTTCGAAAGCAGCGCTTCGCGTCCCCTCCAAAACAGTTGGAGAGTACGACTCTGATGGCCAAAGTGGACTGTTTATCTGGTATTTAGTGCTGGTGGTTTGGCCACAGTTACAGTTACGCGTCGTGGCTCGGTCGCCACGTCACGTCACGGCAGCAGCCTTCGAAAAAAGGCCTGAAGCAAGAAATGGGAAATTAGCTGCAGCCTCCAGTTAATTCCATTCATTTCTCACAGAGTCAAATGGGATTGCCTGGATTCCGTACTCTGCATTTCTAATCTGGCTGCTCACTTGGCTGCCCTCTCCGTCTCCATGCTTCATGTGTCGCCAACAAGCTCCTCTCATGTCCAATTCAGATTCTGACAAGAATCAGCAAAAAACAACCTGCAGCAGGGAAAAGGAAGTGACTTGACTTGATGACAACCTCTGCAGCCACCTCTGCGCCACACTCGTTAAATTTAGTGTCACAGCCCAGAGTCACTTATCCTTCCTGCTTGGTATGGACACCACTCTCTGTCTCTGCGCCACTGCAAGCTTTGCTCCGTCTCACTGCCGCCCCACAGACAATAATCATTATTAATGAGCCGTCTCTCATGAAAATCACGTCACGTCATTATCGTCAGGATTACTTGCAGCCTGAATCTCTGTCGAACTATCAGTTTATCACAATGCACCTGCCAATGCATCGGAATACCCATTAAACTATTCAAACAGTCCATATTGCATGCAAATCACTCCATGTCCAACACAATTAGACACACTACATCGTACCAACTTCGTGACAGAGTCGGGGATCTAATGCTAAGACTGCTAAGACCCTGACTTTTATGCCAACGTCGTGGAACGGCTATGAGTCATCACTGGAAACCCCTTTCCATTTCTCATGCAAAATAAAATTGTTATTCCCTACAGCAGCACTCCTCATTTCTCTTCTAAGTTTACCTGTTAAAAACGGATTTATAATCTACACTGCTTGTACTTTATGAATGGAATTATAATAATAAATGGTCCATTGCAATGCCTATTATGAAACCAAGTGTGAAATGTCACGTAGGTTCTACCTAACGTAATCACTATTGCCTCAATTTCTAGATGTCTTAACCATTTCTCAAGCCATAATGATAATATGACTGCCACTGAAACGACCCTCGAAGTAGAATGGCTTTGGAGTAAGCACTCAGCCCTCTGCAGCCTCTTATAAGCCAAAAAACCTCAATGGTCCTCAATCGATGCATTACAGCCCTAATGAATTGCATTTGTCTCTTAGCTCTATAGCCCTGAAATTGTTGAACCGTGGAATGACCTGCTAAACACAGTCCATGCGTTCTACACGGTTCAAACACATTCAGGAAAATCAAAGGAAATGACAAGGACCTTGATTGCCAGGTAAAGTACGGCATAGTGGGTTTTCTGTTATGTTTTAATATACATACCTTTAAATCAGCTACCTGAAAAATGACTGAAAAACTTTGCATATTACGGAAGAAATGATGACGTAGGTCTGCAGGCTTGGATTTTGCACACACTTGGATTTGACTGTTACTTCATTTAGAAATTCTGTAGTTAATCTTTAAAGCAAGCTTGAATGGTTTACATTAGATTTAGCAAGTAGTGAAGTAGCTGCAATCAATTGAAGCATATAAATGTTTCGAATATAGGCAGGAGCACTACGGATGCTTTTCATGCTATTTGTGCGACTGGCAATAAATATAACATCTCTTTGATATTGGTGTGGTGGTGGTGCAGCCGTGCAACGGTAGTAGGTAGACAATAAGTTATGGATGGTTAGCCCCGAAAATACGTGGCTATAAGTTACTTATCCCACTCCCTTCCAGACAGTTGACTACACACAATACGTACCCATAAATGAGTTAGAAGGAAAGAGCTAACAATCTGGTTTTGTTAGGAACTAATCGTAGGTCTAATTGTATTTTAGTGCTCGGTTCTGCCAGCGAATTGAGTGGCGAATTATTTCCGAAGCCGTAGCTACACGTCCGCTTGGCGTTCCAAATAACGAATACGCAGCACTGCCTCTTTAACGAGTCTCTTCTAAATAATCAACCTCTGTCAACTTAGTTAGTCCTTCATAACCACATACTACTCCTTTGAAATCTAATTTAATTGGCTCACAACCCTTTGACTGTCAGTAGACGCAAATTATGCACATATCCTACCAAAAATACTCACTCCTCTGCTACAGTAAAATACAACCATTTTAATCTTCACCGGACGAATTCTGTGAAAACATTAATTCAAACTGGATTTCACAAATCCCAGTAAATCTGGTATTTATTTAAGCCATTTATTATTCATCTCCATTTAATAATCATTGGTGTACTGAGTATTTGGGCTGTACTAGCAAGTTGTTGAGGACGTGTGAAAAGGAATGAAGAGTTGGCTAGGAAGTTACTTGGTCAGAGTTGGTGAAGACAGGAAGGTGGTGTCAAGGATTAGAAGGACAGAGGACTGAACCTGAGGAATCCTGGTTTGTTTGTTTGCCATTGGTTTGTGTGTGGATGGAGATTGGATATTATTGTCACGGAATGGGGGCAATGGAAAAGCCACAGTGGTGCTTGGGCAATTTAAAAAGTGTTGGATGAGTAGAAGTGAATTGAAGTCTTTGTCTTTGACTGATGAGCATGAGTTGGCAATTGACAAAAAGCAGTGAAGTGCAGTCGTGCCTTTCTTGGGATGCCGATTATGTTGTTAGCGTTGTGCTGCGTTTCTGTGTCTCGTGTGCTCTGTGCCTGTGTATTTGTAATCTCAAAGCCCAGCTAATGTTCCTCAGTCTCAGTTGGTACTTTGCATTGTACCTGTGTAATCTGAGCTAAGTAAACAAGCTGGGAGCAGGAGGAATGAGTCTTTTATAGAAACATGAGTTCTTGGTTGGGTTGACAGAGCATTTGAGACACTGAGATGAATAAATAATGGCTGACAAAGCCTGGGAAAGGATAGGGCCTGTGCTAGGTACCTAAGAGGCAGCTATTGGGATTAGGTACAATGTAAATACAATAATGAGTCAAGTAGAATAAAAGTCGAGCAAGGCTAATTGAGGGAAGGCAAAAAAGACAAGGAGAGTAATGTGCAGCACAAATGGCGAGCCGAGATAATAATTATAAGGTACTTGCATGCACACTGCACTGCTGCATTCAATGATTCATCAATGTGTTTACGGCTGTTTTTGCGGTGATTGTTGTTGGTTGATAAATGGTAATGAATTTAGAAACTTTCCCTGTAAATAGTGAGTGGGGCAGTGGCCGTCGGATTTCTTCTCTTTCTGCCACAGTGCCGGAGGCTAGGGATGCAAGGCCGTGTGGTGGGGTGGGCCTCGCGTGCCCCTCAGCAGGCTCCTGGGAGGCCACCTTGAAATTCGAAATAGGTTTCCGCCTGATTCTGCGGCGGGAGTGCGACGGTGTTGGGAGAGCGCCTGTGAGGAGAACGCGTGGTGTGAGAGTGGAGCTCTAAGAATGAGCAGAGAGTGAGGAGAGCTGCAACAAGTCAGTGCAGAGTGGAGAGAACGTGTGGCTACGGCAGGGCGCGTAGGTATTATTAGCCCAACTGCGCTGTGAAGAGTTAAGAATGGAGTGGAGAAGTGCAGAGACTTATTGTGAGGAGGACGGCCGAGAAGGAGGCCAGAGCAGGCAGCCTTTGACGTTTGCAGTGGAGCCAGTGCTGTGTTTGGTGGAGCCAGTGCTGTGTTCAGTGGAGCCAGTGCTGTGTTCAGTGGAACAGTGACTCACCCTTGTCAGGTATATAAAGGAGAGTCGGCTATGGTTTCGTGTCACACCTTTTATTGCTCTCATCCAAGTGCATTCTCATTCCTCTCCGCACCTCACGCAACAAAGGTTTCTCATTTCCTGTCCCCGAGTCCGCCACAGGCTCCTCAGTGCTCCTCCCGCAAGCCCAGCCGTCCGCTCCACAATGAAAGTGATAGCCTTTGTGACTTTTGCCCTCTTCGCCTTGACTGTCAGTCAGGACACTCCCGCCAAACCCGGCGCCGACTCCGCCGACAGACCCAACGTCTTCCAGAGACTCATCCCCGCCGACGTCCTCAGGGGTAAGCACCATTTCTATTCCTCCTCTATTTCGACACACTCGGGCTGACCGCTTCTGCTCTCTAGATTTCCCCGGGACCTGCTTCGCCTCCACCAGATGCGCCACCTTTGAACCCGGTGCGTCCTGGGACTTGAAACCCTTCTGCGGCCGCTCCACCTGCGTCGCTCAGCAAGGGCGCCTCTGGGAGTTGGTCGAGGACTGCGGCCCGCTGCCCAAGCCCAACCCCAAGTGCAAACTCTCCGACAAGACCAACAAGACCGCCGACTTCCCCAAGTGCTGCCCAGTCTTCGACTGCGAGCCCGGAGTCAAACTCGAGTACCCGGACGTCCCCAGAGCCCCTGAGGCCGGTTCCCCCGGCTCCGGCTCCGCCGCCGCACCCGCCGGCAACCAAGCCGTCACTGCCGCCGCCAAGTCCTAAGCCCCTCCCCCTCCGTCCTAGTCCAAGACCAGACTAGGGAGTCGAGACCCGGTCCACAGGCTTCCCGTCCCCTCAGTCTCTCTCTCTGTCCGCCGGCGGCTCTCGACTCGGACTCTGCCGGCCTGAACTGGGACCGGAGTGCGGAGAGAGCCGCTGAGGAGCAACCACCTGTGGAAGCCTGTCTCCGAGTCGCCTCCACGTCGGTCTCCGTGGACGTCTTTCTTCCTCCATCCTTCCTTCCTCTCTGGTACTTAAGCTGTGTGGAGGGCGTGGGGTGCGTGGGGGGAGGGCGCCTCCCCCCGCACACCCGGAACAATCTCTGCCTGTGACCCCGTCTCGTGTCAGCCGCCCCAGCGTCTCCTCGGAATACATCGACTGAAACGTATACACAAACGTCAAGTATTGTACTCATTAATTACACTGTAACTACCTACCTAATTAAATGATAACTACCTACACAATTATGAGACGACCAAGTTGTCGAACTCGTACCTTTACTATTTTGTACGCAGCCCGTCAATTCAAATAAATACCGTGTTGTTGCACACACTGTCCATTCATCTACCCTCACTCCACTTTCTTTAATCTGGCATGAGAAATCCAACACATTAGCATTTCATTTTAACTTGTCCAACATTAACGATCTTCTCTTACATCGCAGCTACGTAAACGGACCATTACACCACAACCTCATCTCGACTGTTCTGTCAATCTCGTTTCTTGCTCTGCCTTCGCCAATTATCAATACCACTTATCTAACACCAACAGAACATCTCAGGTACATTCAAAAAGTCACAAGACAACTTGCACTCTTATCTGAGGGCAGATATCCCTACTAATGTGGACACGACAGGCGAAGCGAACAGCTAGGTATATGTCAAGTACCTACTGACCACTGGTTCAACTTATCCAACATTTAATTAGTCTGTTAGCAAATCAAGAAACGCAAGCAAACACGTATAAATACAAAACGAGAGAGATAAAGAGAGAGAGAGAGTAAGTAGGCTGCTAAGGAAAACTCACATTTACATACAATTAAAGTAACGCAATAATTTACAATCTGCTTAACATATTATGTACAGAGGGGAATAATTGCATGAGAACAGGAATATCCGAGGCAGCCATAGATCAAGTAAATATCTGAGAATCGTGTGCATTCATAATGGCTATTTCTCGTTCTGCTCTGACTGATAAACAGTATTACGTAGCTCGGCTACTCCACTTGACAGATTGACACACTGACTGTGACGGGACTACCTCTTTATTATGTGCATATTATCCTAGCAGGTAGGAGTTGTACAGCAACGTAGTTCTACAGTAATTAGGAGCATTACATATTGTACAGATAACTCGACTTCTCCTTTTCTCGACTGCCGCATTTAGATATCCCTTCCACTCACTCACTCGGCCACGCTCACTAATAAATCCATAGATGCATAATCTTGTTCATTATCTCCACTCTGCTATCTTAATTACTCTGTACACCACACTGCCTCCTGCTCCTGCTCTACTACTTCCATAGAAATTCTCTGCTTGCGTGCAGAATGGACTTCTACCTTCCTCTCCTACCTACTCCACAGTACACTGCCACACAGACACAATTTAAATCAACATCTGAATGCTAGGCAAATACTCTGCACGGCTATTGTTCTCTGTGGGGAGAGCAGTCTCATTAGCTACCTACTTATCGGCAGCAGCCCTAATCTAATATTTATTTGCTACAAATATTACACTGTTTATTATCATAATATCTTGTTTGCATAATAATAATATTTACTATTTCATTGAGTGCATACCTAGTCATTAAAGCCTCTAGCTAGAAATTATTTCGCCAGAAATTTGTTCATTCGCCCTGCGTATGTAGAAATATCGTAATATAATGCAGTCACAGTCCCTTTACACGTACACTAAAGTAATAATCACATGTAAATGGGTTATGAGAGAGATAATAATTACTCATAATCCATTCTATTAAATATTAAAAACAATAAGAATTAGTTGTCTTGTCTATCTGAGGAAAAGATTGAGTTGTGTATGGAAAACACCGCATTATCTGCAATTTGCATTTTCTCTACATTATTACGTGTGGTAGAGCGAGTGCAGTTATTGCCCATAGCAAAATAAGAGTACTTGTGGTGAGGTGGAAGTATTTACCCAAAAAGCGTATTTGGATTGCATGAATGTACTAAAGATAGTAGCTGTTTAGGACAGAAGTGTAGATTGTGGCTGAGATGTGCGGATGGTGTGAGTTGCGAGGTAAGTGGCTGAGCGACAGAGACAGGGACTGCAGGACTCTTTCTGGCGAGATGTTGGGAAATTGGAAATGGATGCAGAGGAGGAAGGAGAAGAAGCAAATCAGTTTAATCTCCTTTCTGCAATAAATGGAGACGGAATATGAAATCCAGGTTTCGCCTCATCGCTCAACATCCGCACTAACGCTCTGCTTCGCGACACCCACAAATCCACCGCTTGAGCATTCCTCCGCCACACGCCAACTCCTCCGACGCCGCTCCGTCTGCTCCCCTCCCTCCACTCCCCTCCCTCCACTCCCTCCTTAACTATTAATGCATTATCACTATTTATTGCACTCACATCAAACCATCTGCAGAATCACCTGCACTGCAGAACTCCTACTCCTCGCTCCAACAAACTCCTCGTCCAAATCCTCACCTCCTCCACCTCCGCTCCTCCAAAACCTCCAAATCCTCACCTCCTCCACCTCCGCTCCTCCAAAACCTCCAAATCCTCACCTCTTCCACCTCCGCTCCTTCAAAACCTCCAAATCCTCACCTCCTCCACCTCCGCTCCTCCAAAACCTCCAAATCCTTACCTCCTCCACCTCCGCTTCAACAACTCCTCCAAATCCTCACCTCCTCCACCTCCGCTCCTCCAAATCCTCACCTCCTCCTCCTCCGCTCCTCCAACTCCTCCAAATCCTCACCTCCTCCACCTCCGCTCCTCCAAAACCTCCAAATCCTTACCTCCTCCACCTCCGCTTCTCCAACTCCTCCAAATCCTCACCTCCTCCACCTCCGCTCCTCCAAATCCTCACCTCCTCCTCCTCCGCTCCTCCAACTCCTCCAAATCCTCACCTCCTCCTCTTCCGCTCCTCCAAAACCTCCAAATCCTCACCTCCTCCTCCTCCGCTCCTCCAAAACCTCCAAATCCTCACCTTCTCCTCCGCTCCTCCAACTCCTCCAAATCCTCACCTCCTCCTCTTCCGCTCCTCCAAAACCTCCAAATCCTCACCTCCTCCTCCTCCGCTCCTCCAACTCCTCCAAATCCTCTCCTCCTCTCCTCCTCCTTTCACGTGTGCCTTGTGTGATTTATATGGCTTTTTTCATTTGAGAATAAATTCCATAACTGTTTGATGTTAACATTTTCTTTGAAAAGTGTCATACATACTCCATTTAAGAACATGCCTGCATACGTTTGCAAAACTAATTTGCAACAACAAAAACTGGGTAGTAAGTATATTTAAAATCCTTTTAATATTCATTATGTTCACGACGGTGAGACTTAATTGTGTGTAAAATTGGTTCATTTTCGTATCGAGAAGGTTTCCAATTTTTACAAGATATTCTTAATTTTTCGCTTTGAATACAGCAGTATTCCAAGTTCCAAAACTCATTTCTTAGAGCTGAATGGAACTTAGTAAAATGAATTCTTTTGCATTACAGAGTCTCCTAGTGTGTTTAACTTATGATATCACATGTAATTCACCCTGGTGAATTACTGAATGTGAATGTGAATGAACTGAATGTGAATCTCATGCAAAAATGTTGCTTAAACAAATAAAGCATAAAACAAAAATACAGTTGGAAAACATGCTTGTTTACCATGGTCATTAATTATGATGAGGTACTTGGAAAACAATGAAGAAAATATTCAACGCTGTCACGCAATGATATAGTTTTGTTGTATTTTTATGAAACGCAAAAGAAATAGCACAATTTAGCACAAGCCAAACCTATTTACCTAACATGTTGGAGGACAATTTTTATAACCAATTTTTAAATAGCGACACGGTTGGACGTGTGTATTTCTGCATCATGTTCTTGTGGAGAGAGGTAACTGAGTTGGTTTGGTTAGTTGGACTGAGGTTGGAATGATTGGATAGAAAGGCCTGAGTAATAACAATACGTACTAATGGCAAGTAGTAAAAGTAGTGTATCAAGTGTCAATAACTACTGTATCACATTTTTGTAGTTATTGGTTGTTGCAGCAAAGCAAATGAGACTACTGGCTCGACTCTCTAATCTGCAATCATAATGACACAATACTTTCAGTTCAGTCAAAGGAGTCGAGTCTGCATTGTACAACCTGAGTCAGTCCACGCCAAATCCAACGCTGCATGCATATTCGCCAAACTCTTATAAAAGTGCATGTAAATGAAAACAAGATTTGTGTGGCGGTGCACACTGCACTGCTCCTACATCCTTATCTCCTCCTAATGCACTCCAATCGCACTTCTCTTCTCTCCGTCGCCCTCCGCACTAACAAAATATTTATTCACCAGTCGTCTCTTCCAACTCCAACTCTCTCTTCCTTCGCCGTCTTCTGTCGTCGTGACCACCGCTTTTACACACACCTACTACATCCTATTATCCCTCTCAACATTAATACACTTCTCACTTATCCTCACACCACACACCTGCCACAAACAAAATACCTCATTCATCCACTGCCTTAAAATCACTACATTCCTTCTTGGGGGCAATGCAATGGTTTTTTGTCCATTCCTCTTATTCCTAGTAACAACTCCATTAGTTGTAATTAATGTATACCCTTAATTATTCATTGCATCTTCTATTGCATGTAAATCATATTTAATTCTTCTTCCTCAAAATTAGCTGCTCTTAGCTAGTTATTTCAAGAGCGACAATACAATAATGCCCTTCAATTTTATGTCGGAAATAAAAAGTTTGATGCCCTTATAAGCTTTCTGATGCATATCATTTTTCAACATTTCTTACTATTAGTTAATTTAATTACTACATTTTTTTAAAAGCCATTCCTAATGTTTTCTTATTTTTTGCACAAATGCACATTAATTTTAATAAATCAATCAGTTAAAAAAGTAATATAATAAAAAATAAAAAAAATAAAAAATAAACTCACAAATTGCCAGTAAATCTATAAAACAAGATGTGTGTGAAGTTGGATTTTGTACAAAAATATTTTGCCCGCCCGAGGGAAATTTTTCCAGAATATGCATCTAATGCCCTAATTAAGCACCTAAAGTAGAAATTCGACACCCTGTAGCCCCAAATTCACGAAATTTTGAAAAAAGGAGGTTTTCCAATTGCCCTATTTGCATAAAGGTAAAGTGAAAGACGCGTGAAAAAAGCTCCCCCAGTAATCAAACAAATGTAAGCCAGCAAAGTTGTAGAGTGGCCTCTGGCCAATAAAAAAAGTGGTCATATTTTTCATTTTTGAAAAAAGTGTGCATATGTTAATTATTTTATTCTCGTAGTTTTGATATGCAATGCCTGACGCTGGGTGCAAAAGTATTATATATGGCTTGTCAGCCCCTGCAGAGAAGGCTTTCGAGTCACATTTGTATTTTCATTATATTTTATACATTTGTGACCTGTTTATTTCTAATGTACTCGCAACTGGCAAACCTAGTCATGCTAAAATACCTTTACTGCTATTTTTATCTTGCCACATATTGCCCCCTGCAACTCTCATTTGGTCCCTGCGACTACCACTCATACCATAGAAAGAACTCCTGCCCTGCGGTTAATGCCCATTTGCCTGGGGGTTTTAAATCCCAGCCAATTATAAACTACAACTAATAAAATTGAATTTTAGTGCCAAAACAAATTCAAATTCCATTCTTCGGTTTGCTAATGCCAAAATTGACAACTGACAGGTCTAGAAACCTATATGCGCACACCTTTGAAGAATTCTCCCGCTTTTTCGATTCTACACTTTTTGTCGAGAAACTATGTTCGGAAGAATCGGTTTGCAAAGATTTTGGCGACCCTGCTAAATGCATACATCGGTTTAAAAAAGACCACTGAGCAGTAGCTTCAGTGTTCAGTGCGTTTCCCTGAATAAAAATGATTTTTTTAAAAGAGGTCTGTCAGAAATACTATAGGAAATAAACTGAAGAATTGAATATTGTAGAATTGCCAGTTTTCAAGCATTTTTATTATTAGTTGATAGGAGAAGCGTCAATGTCTGTAGCAGGTGTGAGATTCCTGAGTCTTGCCAAGTACCGATGATGCTTATGACACTTTGTAAACCAAATCCGTTCTGCAACAACGACTGAAAATTCGTGTGCCAGTCAGTTGCAATCAGTCCGTATCAAACGAATTATGTTTTGTCACCTGAAGTATTTCATCTAACAAAAAAATGCTTAGCCTTATGGGTTGATAAAGTAAAACTATTTGAACATGTTAAATTTATCAACTAAAGAACAATTCCATTCTGTTTTATCTATATAAGCCACGGAGGCGGAAAATGAGAAATAGAAATAGTTTTCTAAATTGGCAAAGGGATCACAGATTTTGATTTGGGATGTTCGCATTTATATTTTATTTTCCGTACGTCTTGAGTAATTACGGTAGCAATGAAGATGCTTTATACCAAATATTAAATGGAAGTCTGGTGGAGGAAGATCTGAAACTGAAAATAAATGCTGCATGAAGTGAGGAATAAGTGGAGTGTCCCTTAGACTCTGCCAAGGTAAGCAAACCCGAGGAAGAAATGTGTTTTTGTAGTGAGCAGAAATGATGAGTTTGTTTTGTTGACATCCATCCGGAGGAAAAGCTGTTTCGGCTTCGACTCTGTTAGGGAACACAGCAGTGCATTCATTGAATTTGCAATGTTGTCTGTCAATGATGGAAAGATGCAGATGAATATGTTTGGCAGACGGATGGTTGGCAACAAAACTTCACATTCTTTCAAGGCGTACAGTTAGGACTCGGAAATGCGACACAATACATATTAGACCACCTTCATATCTACGGAATTTGTCAAAAGAGTACATGTTTGCATTAAACTGCCTTTCAAAGGGACCAGACAACTACAGGAACAAGGGCAACCAACATTTCCAATTCTCACCAAAATAAATGAACATCAAAAAGAGGGCGACTATTCAAAAGCAGACGGCAGTCTTTAAAGATACGTTGTTATGGTTTACTCCCTCACCCGAAATTCAAGAAAAATGTAAAATGTTGGCATTGTAACGTTCAATTTTTGGAAAAAATCCCAAAGCTTTAATAATTTTCACGAATTTCCAAAATTAGCACCTTGGCATAGATCCCGTTCCTTTAAAATAAATTTCTTGATGGGTTGGAGGCTTAATTTGTCAAAACACGATGTCCATGCCCGTTTGGAGAGAAGGTACCCAAGCAACTCTCCAATTTACCAGTACATAGTTGAAGAAAACGCTAGGATATCGATTTGGACGTCTTGAATGGAGCCAAAGGATCTACCTCCCATCCATTTTAAAAGTGACTATAATATCGAATGTAGTGGCAATATTCAGCATATCAGCAATTTTGATAAATATTGCGTGATCTATCCACCTCAGCTCCTGAGAGTAAGTACAAAAATAAGTGGCAAGTAAGGATGCAGTGGTAGTGCACAGGTCAGGGAAAGAATTCGTTTAGTTGAGATAAAAATTGATTTTCGGAGACATTTCCTTTTGAGAGTTATTGTGCTTAGGAAGAGAGCAGCCTATCTATGTAAAAGTCAGCGATTTGAGGTCCATTCATGGCAGTGATCGTGAATGACATCAGATTTATAATAAAGTGACAAATGACAAAGGGCGAGTGGAATGCATAAAGGAATGAACCAAAAAACGAGTACTCCAATTTCGGGCGGCAGATCCCCATTAAAAGATAATAATACCTCTGACAAATCTCCCTTCCAGCCTGCGTCTTTAGCTCTGCACACCAAACGAATACCAATTGGAGGTTGGAAACATTACAGCACTTGTTTACATTTTACAAAATTTGTGCACAGATTTACATTTCGGACTCAATAGCAATATTGCAACGGCGTCTTCAGCGAATAATTTAATATTTTCTTCTAAAATGCAAAAAAGCAGACTAAGATATTTAAAATATGATTCAAGGAGCGTTAAAACAATATTCTTTAAAAAGGAAATTCAAAAGAATACTCAACTTCGACACGAAATGAATTTTGTTTGGCTGGAAGAATATACATCTCAGTAAAATTTAATATAAAATTTAATCTCAGTAAATTAATCGATGGCTTAATCAGAAACTACTGTTTATATTTGCAAAATGACATTGTAGTATTTACTGAATAACAATGTTTGTGTAGCATTTACTGTAATAACAATACTTGACATTTGAAGTGGATAGTGTCTGTTTGCGTAATTTAAATAAGTGGCTTGATTTTCTTAGGAAGTGTTGGATTTTTAGAATAGTATTGATTTTTGGAAGGTTGAAGACGTTGTTTTGGTTGTTAGTGAATTGGTTTGTTTGTGGGTTGGAAATGAGGTAGGAGGGAGCGGAGTAAGATTGGTGGAGTAGAGGAGGATATTGTGAAATAAGACGAGATAAGTCTAAGCGTCTGGGTTGGTGCTATAGGAGTGAGACTGGAGCTGTGTTGGAGCAGTATTGCATTAGTTGCGGAGTTGGGGAAGTTGGACGTGGAGGAGAGGATTTGATATGAAGGAAGGGAAAGTGGAGCGGAAGCGGAAACGAGGTGAGATTAGATGAGACGAAACGAGAAAAGGAGGACGACGACGAACACATCGCCAGATAGCTCCAAAGATATACCTAATAGCCTGTCTTCACAGCATCCACAGCCACACACTCACAACTCACAACTCACACATTTCCACGTGCATATTTATAGCTTTCCCCTCATCCCCTCTCCTCCGCTTCAACCAGCCTCTCCTCATCTCCTCAATCGCACCGCACCCTCCCACGCCCTCTCCAACACAACTACTCTTCCTCCACACTCCTCAATTCTCACTTCCAACTTCAAAAATCCCACAAATAACATCACTCATTCACTCCGCATGCTCTTCCTCTCCATAATTATCACATCTACACCCTGTAAAATTGTGAGGGGAACAATACTCACACCCACCTTCACTCTTCTCCTAAACTCACTTAACCAGTACCTCTATTCATACACTCACTTAACCGTCACCTCTACACCTACACTCACTTAACAAGCACCTCCACACCTACACTCACTTAACATGCACCTCCACACCTACACTCACTTAACATGCACCTCTACACCTACACTCACTAAACATGCACCTCTACACCTACACTCACTTAACCAGCACCACTACACCAACACTCACTTAACGTGCACCTCCATACCTACTACACTCACTTAACAAGCACCTCCACACCTAAACTCACTTAACATGCACCTCTACACCTACACTCACTTAACCAGCACCTCTACACCTACACTCACTTAACCAGCACCTCTACACCTACACTCACTTAACCAGCACCTCTACACCTACACTCACTTAACCAGCACCTCTGCACCTACACTCACTTAACAAGCACCTCCACACCTAAACTCACTTAACATGCACCTCTACACCTACACTCACTTAACCAGCACCTCTACACCTACACTCACTTAACCAGCACCTCTACACCTACACTCACTTAACCAGCACCTCCAAACCTACACTCACTTAACCAGTACTTACCGTGCACCTCTACTCCTACACTCATTTTATTACCGAGCACTTACCTCCATGCCTACACTAATCTTATTACCAAGCACCTCCACATCTACACTCTCTTTATTACCGAGCACATCCACATCTACACTCACTTAATTAGCGAGCACATCCACACCTAAACTCCATTCTCAACTGTGAGGGTAAGTGCAGGAGTCTTTTCTTTCTCAGACAGTTACATAAGTCTTTTCTCCGGATATGTATTCGACCCTCAGTGATACACGGCACTATCACTCAGAGAATGCATTTCATGTCTTCTAAGTCAGTCTGATCTGTAGTCTCATTCAACACTCTCTTCCAAATTCGCCTCCAATAATAATAATAATGGAACTGAGTGGTAAAGGAGGAAAATGGAGTGGTAAAAGGGGGAAACGGAGTGAAAAGCAATTTGGAATGCGGTTGATCATCTGTTTAACATGCAGTTTGGAGCGTTGTCTGACTGGTTGTGGAGTGCACAGACTGCGACATATACTGACACCTGTAATTGTAATCTCTATGTTTGCAGGTATATTTCCAGAACCAATTAACCTCATCTTCGACTCAGATTTCCGCAGGACTTTAACAGCACAGACAATTAAAATATGAACAGACTATCTTAATGGGTTCTACCCCTGTTTAAGTTATGGATCATAGACAGAAAGGCCGACAAAACAAAAGCCTAAAGTGCACTTATTCACTTAATAACAATCCAAGATGTGTAATTGGGAAATTATTTTATAGCCTTGGAACTCATGGTACAATGGTGTTAAAGTACATCCATTTGATACCTAAGCTTAGCTAAGTATTCATTTGAGGAATAACTTAGTTGCCCAAGAGCTATATGTAACCCAATGATGGATGAAAAGAAAATTCTTAATACGCATCCCCAGTAAATATTTATTTATGGAATGTTTCATATTATGTCGTTTAAGGATTTTGGGGACTGCAGATAATTGTATACAAACTCGATGTCAGAGTGAATAAGAGCATTAGTATTGAAAATGAATGAATGGCGTCAGACTACCAATAATCGCTTGGAATGCAAAATAGAATCCTAATGGTTGTATTTATATTGACCAGTTGTTGTAAGGGTGAAAATTAAAGCCGACAATGAATAAGCAGAGAAATGCACTTTAATGGAGCTCTGTAAACTAAATGGCCTAGGAATGAGACTTTTTGGCCAGGTAGGAATTGCAGTGATTGAGAGGACGTGTGCTTAGAGTTGGAAAGTTGGAGTTGGAACGGTTAGTGGTGGAGAGTGTTTGGAGTATAAATAGTGGTTGACTTAAGAGTGTGTGCAGGTGGAGGCGGGAGGGGAAAGTGCGTGGTGTTGACATGAGAAATGTCAAAAGAGTGTGAGTGTGTTTACGAAATAGAATATGAGGTTGTCATGAATTACGGTTTGCGTTGTTTTATTGATTGGGAAGGGATGAGATGGAGTTGGAGCTGTTGTCTCGTCACTGGTGTTGTTGTTGTCTGCAGGGAGTCGAGGCTGGAGGGAATGGCGACGGCAGCAGAGAGGTCGTCGCCTCCACTCCCGACGCTAAGTCATTCTCCCACTGACTTCTCTCCGAATTTCCGTCGCTTCCCGTCCCACTCTCCAAATCTTCAGAGATAAAAGAAATTCCGGGGAATATTTGGGGACAAAGCAAATTCATTTAGTTTCTACTCTCCGCACTTCTGTCTCCAGCCTACTCTCTCATCTAGCCATCAAGGCTTTGACAAATACCCTTCAACCATGCAACCGTGCACACACCACAATCCACAAAAAGAGACAATTCCCGCTTATACCAACATACTAACCTCTCCCCATAAATAACGTATACTTATGCACTCTGCTCTACCTTCTCTCTAACAGATCCCCAGTGTGTCTCTACTCTTATCCAAGGATGCTACCCCACAGGTTTTTGGGTTTTTCACCAAAAACTCGACACACTTTTTTATGAAAACCCCATGGGTTTTAGGGGTTTGCTTTAAAATACAAACTCCACCGTCTCCTATACAACTAATTACAGTTTATTATTACAAAAATTGCAAAATGTGAACATATTTGATAAATAATCTTGAAAACAATCATTGGTTATCTAATTTTGACTAAAGGAAGTATAGAAGCCAAATGATATACCTGGAATATTACGCTATTTAGGTGGACCAATACCCAAAAACCCATGGGTCGAGGGTTTTTGTTGAAAATCCCATTAAACGAGATATACAGATATTCAATTTATAGGTAGTTCAGGTCAACTCTTATTCAAGGCACAGCGTAAATACAATGAGATATAACTGAATTTGGTGTTTAAATGTCACCCTTCATGAAAACACCTCATTAAATGCTTTTCCGGTAATAATGACAATCTTGTGTTATGTTAACTAAATAGTCCTTGACTTGCCAAGGATTCAATTTGCATCCAACAATAAATAGTTGTGTACAACTAATATGAAATAAGAACAAAAAATATAGCTTCCAACTAATTCTATATAAACCAAGTCTCTCTGGAGTTTGGCTCTCATCACTTACACAAAAAGTGGAGGTCCTTATTTGGACGTGAAGTCAAAGGAGGAAATGTTGTTATGATAATAGGATCTCATTTGGGAAAGTTGAGTGGATGGATGCTTAAGAGCGGACGTGGAGGATACATCAACTGCAAGGGAAGAAGAATGGATTGGGAGTGCAGGGAAAGCAGAGCAGTTGAGTCTGAAGGAGACATTTGTTCATTGCGGGGACGCAGGGAGGATCTCCATCTGTGAAGTCCCAAGTGTCGCCTGTGACTGCCGAGTTAAGGCTGTGTTCAGTCTTCCTGCAGTTGAGGGTGGGGAGGGGAGTGTCCTGCTGACCTCACTGATCCCGGCTGCCCTCCCCCCGGAGAAGGCGAGTTGACGGAGCTGGAGAAGTCCATGCAGCCTGGAAGGATGTGCTGATGAAGAAACGTCTTGGCCACTTTCCTGCCTTCGCCGCTTTCTCTCCCGCAGTCCACTTTCCTATTGTTCCTCTGTCCGCGCATTTCTCCGTTTGGCTTTCTCCTGTCCGCCGTTCACTCTGCATACACGTGAATCGCTTTTCAGCTCCCAACTCTCCTTCCTTCGCCAACACAACACACCACTGCCATAATTTCATTGATTTATTTTTTTATTGCTCCCCTCCACACACCAAAAACACTTCGAAATATCTATCCGTCACACATATTTCCATCCATGCCCATTTCTCCCAAACAGTGTATCATCCCAGTCAGGCTGACACCAAGGCACTGTTTGCAGAAATAATGCCAAACCTACGTAATATTTAATAGTCACTAATTGTGCAAATGTGAAAATGTAATTTTAATATGTTTCGGCAAAGGAATGCCATGTATAGTCAGCTGAAGCTCTGAAACTAAGTGGAAAGTGGAATTGATTGAACTGGACTTGGGTTCAATCTGATGTGCACAGTGCCTCGGGAAAGTAAATTGAATGGAGTAATGCTGATACATCGCTGGATGGAAAGCCCAAGACTTTCCCTGATAATGAGTTAAATTATGTTAGAGAATCTACGCGTTTTTCCTGCCTCGCTTTACGACTTTCCGGGCCAACCAAGTCTGTCCAGTCCAGTCCAAGCACAAAAAACACAGAACGCCAATAAATAGTTGAGACAATCCCAGATATGGGCGAGACCTCCCGTTTGACCTGACCGACTCAATCTGCCTCCAAGCTAGCAAAACAATAATATTTCTTTACTTTTGTTTGCCAAAATAAATTTTGAGCGATTAAAAACTGAACACCTTTGGGAATCTAAAAAGGTATTTTATTAGGAAAATGTGGTTCTAATAATTCCTTCTACTTTGCTAGTGGTTAGTTAGTAAGACATTTTCCAAATGTAGAAACCTTACGGGAACGCTATCAGGTAGATCCACTCAACTTCAAAAAACCATATCAACTGCCTCAAGTCATGCTTCCATCAAAAATATTATAAATGCTCTGGGCTTGCTCTAAGGTGTCTAAAAGGCATTAATATCAATTACGTTTTGTTTTCCATTAGTATTTTTCAGGCATCTCTGTCCAATTTAATGTTCTATACTAATATTTGAATCATTCTACAAATGGATGGCAAGGTGTCGTAAAATATTTTATCATATTACATTGCAGCGCTTTGATTTCTTTACACTAGCTCTGCATTTCTGACAATTTAAAAATTGGAAGGAAAGTATAAAATGCGATGTTAGGAAAAGGTAGGGGGATTGAAGAGTATATAAAGACTGCTTATATTTTGACCTAACTTTGGACTCTGCTGGATAGAACTCGCGGGAGTGATGGAATTTTGGTTGTGAGATAGGCAGGGGAATTTTCTGGAAATAGATTGGAAGTTATTGTTTGCAGAGAAACGGTTGAATAAAGTTTGTAATGTGGAATCCTTCCCAAATATTTAGAGTGTGCAAAAGTTATTTATATTTGAAGTTTGGAAATCGCTACCTTTGTGCTGTGCTTCTATTTACATTGCATTACCACGCAGCGTGCACGTATGACTCAACTCTGTTTGGCTATCTGTCTCTTAGGTACTAGCTTCATATCTGCGTTTGAAGAGCGTAAAATAGTAAGTAGTAGTGTGTGCTGTAGTAGCAGTAAAAGTTCATACGAAGAAGTGGCTGTGGCTCTACTCCGATGCCTGGGAAAGGAGTTCCGCAAGTTGTTGAATAATATCACTCTCCCATTCCCCTTCTCCTATTGCCCAATTTTTACCTACACTCTCACCTATCTCTCTTTGGCTTTGCATTCAAAAGTAACTAATGCTGTAAAGGCTCACAAAAGTTGCCTACCTATACTACTATAATTTCATAATAAATATACCGCATCGTCAAAATTAAACGGCGGCCTTGGCCATAATTACAATGTAACCAAATTGCTAAGATGTGCAGCGTGGATTTTGAAACCGACCTAATTAATTATTTTAGGGAAACACGAATAGAGGAAACAGAGGACTGGAAATACGGGGCATACTTGGGTAGTATACTTTCGGTTGTATTGTCTATGTGAATGAATTCTGTTCTGCACCGTTGCTTCCCCAAATAACTTTTTTGACAGTAAACATAGGCCGAAACATTATGGGGACATAATGCATGTATTAGTAATCGTATTCTGAATGGTAAAAGCAGGTTAGCAAAGCAAAGCACTTGCATGACTAAATGAGACTCGAGCATCGAGAACCTACCATTTATCATGTACGATGTGGCTTACACATTTAGATGGGATCGAGCCAGATATTCTGGACAGAAGCTATTCCCTCACAAAATAACGATTTCTCTCAGGAATCAAGGAAAATGCAAATGCAATCCTGTTCTCAATAGTACACAATTTAAACAAACGACTATATTTTAATTAGTTACGATGACGGGGAACTATTGCTAGGATCTTTTGAGATCATTTATAAGGTTGTATTAAAACTGGAAAAGTTTCTAAAGTTTTTCTTAGAAAACTTGAACGATAAATTACTGACATCAGGGTTCACATAATAAAAATTCATGGCCAAGTGACAAAGAATTATATTATAACAATCATCCGAAAGCCAAAGTTACTCTTCCGATGCTTGGGCATAAGAATTCCTGGTTTTGGAGAAGTGAGTGAGATAATAAAATGGTGTTGACTGCACATTTCATTTGAGCCGTGTTTTTTAATATTGAGGGGGCGTGATGAGGAGAGCGAAATTACCTGAGTACGGATAGGAAGGCAATAAATTCCGGTTCAGTCTGCTCTCTGTGGTAATGTTAAGCGGGGAATTTTTATAACAGTGGTGCTGTGTTGTAGTGAGAAGAATATTGGGAACTGCATGCATTTGGGTACGAAGCTGGAGTACTATTGAATAATGTTTGGCTAGCTGCTGGGCTGTAGGAAGGGGGGAGTGCGTGAGGGGAAAGAGACGCAGAGCGTTCTTCACTTTCAGGATTTAGCAGAACCTGCTACTATAAGTAGTTTGCTCTCAACATAGCCGTCAGTATGGGCTCTAAAGGGAGTCAAGACGATTTTCGTGTGATGGCGCTGCATATCGGGGCTGAAGTCGCCCTTTTGTCTTCGTGCACTCAAATAACCTGGCGAATTCAATTACTTAAGTACTCCAAAGGATATATTTCTGCTTTATCGGCTATTTTGAAGTAGTACCTGCGAAGGAAGACCCTTGAAATGGTGTATTTTTGTTTTCCTGAGTCATTGAAAATAAGGGAGTTTTGAGTAGGAAGTTGCATGTTAAAGATGCCCTGCAAGTAGCGCCACCGCCAAAAAATCTCTTGGCATGCTTTACAGGTAAAATCAGAGCATACGGATGGCTGTATTGAGATCGTGCTACCTACAGTAGCAGGTTATGATTTGAGTCGCTTATAGTGTGGCTGATAGTGTGTGAGCTGTGAGGTGAGCACAATCGTCTGCTGCACAGTTCCACAATATGGAAGGATTGAGTGGAGTGGAAACGGAGCTATCTCACTTAAAGACCGATTCCCCACTCAATACTCCTGTTACGACTAGATAAAAATTAATGTGTTCCCCAAAGGATTTTGCAAAAATGTCATAAATGGGAAATGCCTGGATGGACTCGTTCAGTAATTTCGAGGCATTTTGTTCGGTGTGGAGATGGGAGAGGTGTTCAGGTTGTTGGGTCAGAGTGGGTGCTGGACTTCTGGAGAGCGGGCTGGCTGGGCTGAGTGGGAAAGTGGCTGGGAGCTGGGAAGTAAGCGGGCGCAGGTGCGCAGCAGAGTGGGGCTGCGGAGCTGCCTCGTGTCTCCTCATCTCCCGGCTTCTTTCTCCAGGAACTCCATGTGCTGCCTCTTCTCCAGCGCTCCCGTAAACAAAGCCTGGAACTCGGAGTGCTCACCAACTCTAACTCTGCTCTCAGCCGACTTTCTCCAGTGCTCACCAACTCTAACTCTGCTCTCAGCCGACTTTCTCCAGTGCTCACCAACTCTAACTCTGCTCTCAGCGGACTTTCTCCAGTGCTCTGCCCTGACTTTCTCCGTCTCAGGCAATTCGAGACACTTTCTCCGTCTCTCATCTCAGCCAAGTCTCAGCACTTTCTGCGAGAAGCGTCTGGAGTGCTGGAGCGTGCATGAAACGGAGATCCCAGCGAAGGCCCCTCCAGTGCATTCAAGCAGACCCTTGGCTGGGCTGGGGCTGCCCTGCGTACCCTCCCCTGCAGCAGGCTGAGGAGCCCTGTTGACTGGACTGGGCGCTGTGCCTGGGCTGGCTGGGACTCCGTCCCCACAGTCGCTCCTCTCGGGCTGCCCAGCACTGGCTGATTCTGACGCAGACACTCGGGCAGCCTGCTCCGGCCTAGCGAACAGTCACACGGAGCTCCGCTCTGCCAGCACAAGGACTCTCTCCTGCTCTCGAGTCTTCTCCACACTGGAAGCAGTCGTCTCTGAAGCCTCAGTTGCACTCGGCGTTTCTCAGCATTCTGAGACCTACCATCGAGAGCTGGGCCTTGAGACTCCGTTCGGGTGGCGATAAGTAGAGTGAACAGGGAGTGAGGTGAGACAATGTGAGGCACTTCGCCCCGAACTGCACTCCTCTGGCAGTGAGGCGACGCTGGCGATGCGGCGCCCGAGTTCCTGCTCTTCGGAGGTGAATCAGTGAGAAATCTACTTTCCTTGAGAGGAATGGAAATCGGACGTGTGGCTGATTACACGGACAGATAATTCTGGGCTTTGGATCCCATCAGAGAAGTGTCTAATTGTGTCTGGAGAGAGTGGTCGGTGGGGTTTGTGGCCGCCGGCGGGAGGAATTGACTGCCGCAAACGGACAATGAGTTCGGACTGACAGGATTGGTTTCCATTTACTATCAATTCTCATCTCAAGTCTCGCCTGGACAGTGACTGAATAACAAAGAACTCGTTCAGCTGGAGAATCACATGGGAAAATCTGCCCAGAATTCAGAGGCTTCGCCCGTCTCGTTACAGCCCAACTGATTGATGCACCGTTTTCAGCTCTAAGCCGCCGTCTTAATTGACTTATTGTCTCATTTCGTCTGACTGATTGTGAGATCTCTTACCATTACTGACAACCACCGGAAACCAGACCAACGCTCACGCTCGCCCGCACTCCACACCCACGAGGTTTTAACTCCTCCACCATCCAATTTCTAAAAATTTATGGCACCACCACTCCAATTTCCCTCACAAACCAACACCAAGTCCACACTCACTTCCAAACTCATCAAACCTGAATACACACCAAATCTTATCCTAAATCACCATACAAACTAACAGTCGCAGATAAAAACGGGGTACATGGCTTCACTTGTCCCAGAGATAACTTCCACTTTCACGTATGCATTTTTTAAATTCAAAAATTCAATTTCAATACGCTACTTTTTACACTCCAAATCAATGACAATCTCTAACCTTTTCACGCTGGACAACTATTGTCGCTTTTCAACAAAACGGTTTTCAAAATTTTACTCTTTCCCATTTAATCCCCCGTGACACAGCTTTTCTTAGTATTTTAAAAATACAAGTCAGACTCAACCTGAAAACATAAAGTTCTGTATTAGAAATATTAACTTCCTAAAAGATCCATTAAAACAAGTTCTGCTTATTTTATTTGAACTGTGAAATGGAAAACCGTATGAAATGTACTTTGCAGGGTAAATACCAGGGGGCATGTCGCACCTATTAAGCAATTAGGAACTTTATTTATAACATGTAATTGAGGGATCTATAGACACTGCCTACTGAATGCCATACATAAATGTTTACATTGCATACCTGTCTCATTTCTCTGCTTAAATTAACAGAACTTGTGAAAGGAATTACACTTTGGCATAAAAGGCGGATAACAAAAAAGTTTTCCATTTTCCCATTATTATCGATTTGATAGCAATAAAAATTTACAAGTTTTCTATTAGTAAAATTTTCTTTGCTCGCTTTCCTTTCAGCAACGAAGCATTTTAAGGTGAATCAATTAGTTTATCTAAGGCAGTACAATGCTTGAGGGATTTGTGTTGTAGTACTAAGAGCTCGGTAAATAAATACCGTCGCCTAGTTTATGATTCTATCTGTAAAGACTTAATTAGTACGAGTAGTTGAACAAACTCCATAAAACCTTATGACTGAGATTATTAGAACTCGCCATGAATTATTTTACAATGAACACTACAGAACTTGTAGTGCATTTCCCTAAAATTCTTTTTGTCATAATTCTCATAATTACATTTCCCATTGCTTTTAAGAAATGTTTATTACATTTGTGTATGTAAGACATTCCTTTTCACAAGTCCAATATTGTGTTAGCAATAAATGAGACCCAGGGATATCCATGCTTTTCTTATGTAAGCCTCTCCAAGACACACCATTATTCTAAACAGCATGGAACTCAGATTCATTGAAATTCTAACAAAGAAGCTACACAAAGGTTCTTGCGATTTCATCCTGGGACAACTCTGCAATTACAGAGCAATTAAAGAATGCCAGTTAATTGGTGGGTGTTTTTTAGAAATGGGTGTTTGTGGAATAAACTGAAGGGTGATTTGTGTGAAGAGCCGTATGAAGTGAGTTGATTGGATTGGCGTGACTGGGAGTGTGTTGAGGTAGTGGGTGGGAGGGGAAGGAGACTGCCTGGGAAGGTGGGGAGGGGGAATTGCGACGGACGGGTGCCTCGTAGACGCATTAGTGATTGGATAGGTATGCAAATGGGAGCAGAGTGGTATGGTAGATCGGAGTGAATATTATTGGGATGCGATGCTAATGATTGTTGAAATGGAACCGTAGAGCTGCAAGAAATTGGGAGACTGGAGGAGTGGCGAGAAGTGAGCGGAGCTCATTTCCATCTCGCTGAAGTATTCATGCCTTGTGGAAGGAGGATGAGAGCGCGACAGAAGAAGTGCACCTCGGAATGTTCCCACCGGGAGAGTATGTAAATGCGGAGGAGCCTCAACTGGAGGACGCGTAGGCAGCAGAGCCACTGCTTGTACTAATATTGGACGGAGGAGCACGGCAGAGCCACTGCTTGTACTAATATTGGACGGAGGAGCACGGTAGAGTCGCAAGACTCAATAATTCTCTCCAAGCTCCCTAAATCCGCTTAGCTGCAATCCTTCTCTGCTCATTGACCCAATTCCTGCCAGACGCTCCCGTCAAAATTGAATCAGTGTCCTCCCCTCGCAATTCAGACAATAATTGGAATTGGATGAGCGGCGTGGTTGCCGTGGGCGGGTGGGTGCACCCTCTGCCCCAGTAGGGAGTGCCGGGCCCTGTTCTGACCCACAGTGCTTCTTTGTGCTCCTGAAGGTCAGTCGGTAGTGAGGAGGTGCGAGGGAGCAGGTGGCCAGCCTCGGCATGGCCCTGAACTTGAATCGCTCGAGCAGCCTTCGATGCAGCAGCCGCAGGAACTCTGTCAGGAACTGAGATCCCTGTGTGAGTCGTGATCGTGAGTGCAGCCACAGCGGCTGGCTTCACTTGATTGGTGAAGGCGACCGGGAGAAGATGTAGGAGCGGAGGTAAGTCTCTTTGGTTTGTGATTATTGAGCGCTGGACGAACTCCCTGGAGATGACACTGTAGCAATTGCAAGTGCACGATAATGATTGTTTTGTGGATCCTCAAATCCTGCGTGTTTGTGTTAATCATTCTGACGGCAATTCTGGGGAACTCGTTGGTCATTGTTGCCGTGTGGAAGAACCGGAAGCTGCGGACATGGACCAACTACTTTGTTGTGTCCCTCGCCTTTGCAGACACGCTCGTCGCCCTCTGTGCCATGAGTTTCAACGCCAACCAAACCCTCATGGGCCGCTGGCTCTGGGGACAGATCATGTGCGACCTTTGGAATTCCCTCGACGTCTATTTTTCCACAGGTGACCTCTTTCTCTTTTCATTACCACTCTTACCAGGCATCTCTACTCTCCCCACACGCAACGCCGCACCCACTACTCCAACCTACTTTTCTTCGCTGCTGCGGCTCGACCCAGTGTCGGCGCCAACTGTTCCATCATTTGTGCTCTCCACTCTGCAGTTTATCACCAACACAATTTTCATTTTACGCATCTTCAGTCATTCTTGAAGGTCATTTATAAGTTTCGTTAGCGGAAGTCAAATTAAATGCATTGGCGCTGTTCAAATGACAAAATTATTTGTCAAGATAATACAAGAAGATATTCTTGAAAAACGGAATTCGGAAATTGTGCCTTAATGTGCTGCGGCGACCGTAGAAGTAAATACGGAACAAGAAATAGTAGACTAGGCATAATATCTCAATTTTCTCAGGTTGTACCTCCTTTACACTGAATTTATGGCAAGCGTGAGTAAGTCATTTATTCTGTGCAGAAAGGAAGGAGAGGTTCGATTACCTATAGCAAGTATTTTCTGTGTAAGAGAAGGGAATTTTAAATTTACATCCTGCAGGCGTTTCCTGTGTCACAAGCCAGTCATGCATGATAGAATTTTGATAACGTACAAGTACTATTTTATAGGATATGTCAAGTTCAATGTACATCATTAAAAATAGAAAGCAAGGGAGTAAAAGGCGTTGCGAATGATGTGGTGCAGATATACAACGCCATAAACGTTTGGCAAAGTGATATCACAATTATTGCTGAGTCATTAACTTCTTCCAAATGTTTAAGAAACCCTATTCTTGGAATAATCCAATAATTTCTGAGAACTCTCAAAGCGTGCATAAAGGTTTCCTTTGCCAATTTCATACAGGATTAATAGAAGATAGAAACACGATCAAATCGCCCGGTTGTCGTTACTGTTAATTGTCATTTCGTATCTCGTTGTACAGTCTGGGCCCAGTGCCACATACTAAATGGAAATAACTTAACGACGTGTACTATCAATTTTCACTTGCTTTTCCTTTATTTCTAAGTAAATCATCTCATTGTTACGAACTTGTATTCGCCTTGCCGAAATTCTATTCAGACCGCGACTCTGTAAAAGTTTCCCATGTACTTTTAACCCGAAGGGAGTGTCTTGTTGATACATGTGCATGCAAGGAATCGGCAATAAACCTAATTACACAGCGCAAAACAGCATCTATATAATATGCTTCTCACTGTAGGAGACGAGGAGAATTGAAATTGCTGAGAAAGGAAAGTCGCTACATAACCTGGAATTATGGACAGTACTTTTAATTTTTCAGCTAGTTTAAGTCATGTGCGACCCCTTTAATAAAATTCGAAATTACATTTTAATTGCTACGGAGGAGCATTTAAGGAGATAGAAAACGAAGATTGATAGAGGTACCTATTCCAGTGCTTTTAATAAAAGGGAATTTCGGACAGATTTAAATTTAATGCTTAAATTAAAAATAAGAACATTTGAGTAGGTATAATTCACGAAAAGGATTTAGGCATAAGTAACTCTTTATGATAGCCAAAGAGGCTAATAACAGTTACTCGGTTGTATTTTATGTCGTATCTTGAAGGTATGTAGGAGGAATAATAGTATGGTGCAGCAGCCCTCGTATGTAAAAGTAATTACAGTCTTGGATACTCAGAGTTGATTAACTTTCCCCACTTATTGCTTTTTCCAAGTAAATCCATGTTTAATGCTTGTGATGCACAAATCAATTACAGGAACGCTTTTCTCATAACAAGACTTCAGAATGTAATCAAAAATAAAAATTAGACGTGGGGCACTCGAAAGTGTTCTCGTATGAGAAAGCACTAAAGATAAGTCGACTCCGTATATAGGGAGCAGCAGACATAATGCGGTAGAGAGAACTACATGCAAATAAATTGGTTTCGCATCTCGGCAATTTGTGCTTGTCAGGTGAAACAGATGCATTTGGTAATTGTAGGATTTGTATCATAAATTGAGGGAAGCAGTTTGTCTCATAAATTGAAGGGTGGATGAATTGGGGCCCAGGCCGAGTCCAAGAGGAGTATTTTTATTTAGCTAATTAATAGAGGTGGTGCGAAGGAATGCTGGGAGCACGGTTTAAAAGGACTTTAATTGTTGATGGTACATGACGATTAAGATAAAGGATTTAATTTAATGTGGAGTTGTGGAGGGATTTTATGGGGAACCTTTAGACTAATAGGTCGTTTGTGAAAGGAAAGCAAGCACTTTGGTTCCTGACTAATACATATAGTGCAGTAATATTTCCTTTGTGTGGCTAAACAATAGAGCAGTGCTGACAGCGAGGATTGAGCATTTCTATGGGATTTTATGGCCGCCCGTTTTATTTTATTGTCAACACAGTGACACAGTTTGCACGGCCTTTATATTTATTTCTTTGTGCAGTCTTGTCGACGCTCTCCCTGCAAAACGCTGATGTGATGAATGAATGGAAATGCAAAGAGCAGTCAGAGTTGACTGGAATTCAATTCACACCACTTTCTCGCTACATGCCCAGATCCATATACTGTCTAATAACTTATTGCCACACAGCCCCACCGAGACGATTAGTCTCCACTCCGTCAAATCATGTCTCACACTCGTCGTCACCGTAAGCATGCCTCTCCCGTTTACCACTTTTGGACAGGTGCCCAGATCGCCTCCTTGGAGTAACCGCCAGCCAAGGCACCACTATTTCCAAGTTTAAATCTTTAGCCCTCTAAAGTATATTATTCGCAAATTTTTCCAACATTCATAGACCTCTGCACTGAATATTTTGCAAATGAATGCTTACACTGTGTCGTTTTTATACACGGAGTCAAATGCTTTTCTCTTGTCCACATACATTTCCAAGTACGCATCCAATTATCTAATGGGTATGAATACTTTAATACCGTATTGATATAAAAGCGAACGAGCGCGATATATATTTATCAGTTTCTCGTTCTAGGTAGTTTCACCAGTTTTTATGATACTTTGGTGTTCTGAAAATGTTAAAAGTAGAGGGGCATTGAGAGATTTATTTCTTTAGAAAGCATTTAAGCCATGTGTCTTGCTTTAGGATTACATTTTGTTTAGGAAATATGGAGGAGTGGCCGGTGGGATATTGAATTGTTCGTGCATTCAGTGGCAGTTGTTCTTCGGCGTTTGGTTGAGCTTCGTACAGCATGGATTGACCATTGAGAGGATTGGCGCAATCATAGGAACAGTAGCTTATAATGGAGGAGAGCAGAGCTGGTGGCAAAGGAAGAGAGTCCAGGGAATTTATTTCGTTTGAGTGCAAAGATATATAAACTAGTTCTGTTATCCCATCAGTCTTCATTGTTATTGTTATTGCTGGCCAAGTGAATTGATATGAGTTGTGCCCAATAAAATGAAACTCTCATAGAGAGATACATACATATACGCTTTTGCGTTTAACTCCTGCCTGGCCTGTGTACTGCAGGCGTCACAGGCAGTGCGGCCTGCCATTGGTAGACTCTGTCCTGCACAGTGATAGTGGACGTGAGTCCAGAACTTGCACACCCAAGTGAATCCCGGCCCAGTCATAGTTAATTCCAGTAAGCAAAGCAGAGTGGCCTATAATGGAGTTCTATTTACGTCCGTATAGACGGATGCTGATATGAACATATGTATGTACGATATGAACACGAAGGACGTGTAGAGTTGCAGGGAGACAGGGGGTCATCAAAATGTGAGCGAAGGTAGGGAAGCGAGACAGGAAGCGAAATATAAAATGTTTTGTTTGGACGGATTAGCTTTTCGGAGTTTCGGAGTATGGAGCGAGAGGGGACTCAAAAATCATGCTTTCATTAGAGCCTTCTCCAGTTACAGAAGTGAATTAAAAAAGTTATTTTCCACTGTCTGAAGCATTCATTTCCCACGACTTCTGTGGAAGGCATACATTTGGCACTAACAAAAGCGACTTGAAGCAGCAAACTAACGAGGTGACCCGAAGTGATGCAGGGAAAGCCGACGCCTCGGTGGAAACCTACTTGGCAAGAGCTTTGGTGTGAACGGAATTAGTTGTTGGTATGCTTCTATTACGGATAAGTTGGAGAAGGAACTTTTCCATTTTATTCTGATGATCAACTAGTGTGAAATGAAATTCTAATATGTAGCTGCTGCTGAACTGTTGTTTTCTCTCTTCCATTCCGCTTATCTTTCATACTCGACGAAAAATCTTTGTTTTTAATTTAAAATTGCATTTGTGTCGTTTGACTTGTGACTCTGAGTTTGCCAACTTGCTCGTAGACGAAAAATAATTGGCGAACCGTGAAACGGGCAAAATGTAAACTTTATTTATTTGCCAAGGCCTGGTGGAGGAAACGGCGTGTGAGGTGGGAGCAGGGTCTCCGAATGCAGGGATATCACATTTCACTTAATTGATGTATCTCTGCTCCTGCAGTGCAGAGTACACATGTTGGGTGCAGACAGTGTTTATTGGGCTGGATGCGTATCAGGAAAAGAAAGTTATTGGCAACGAACTATTTTTACACTTGAGTAGCCCAAATTGCATTAGCTCCGTGTGAGTGGCTATGCAAGGCTTCCCATATGCCATAACAAAGTCAATATTTTGTGCGGATGAGCGGTGCACAATTCATTCTTGAAAATCAATGTGGAGGAGAGAAAGTTGGGCAATCTGCTTCCCAAGCGGTGTACTCCGAGAAGAATCCATCAGACGGCAGTTGGCATTAGTGCGTGCCGAGTCAATTGATACACTCCGACCTGCGTTTCTCCTCTGCCTCGCCTCACTCCCAACTCCTGCTCCTCTTCCCAACTCTCCCCACTTCCTTGTCTCGCTGTCCTCGTGCACAACTCTTCCCAATTCCTTGTCTCCCTGTCCTCGAGGACAACTCTTCCCACTCCTTGTCTCCCTGTCCTCGAGGACAACTCTTCCCACTCCTTGTCTCCCTGTCCTCGAGGACAACTCTTCCCACTTCCTTGTCTCCCTGTCCTCGAGGACAACTCTTCCCACTTCCTTGTCTCCCTGTCCTCGAGGACAACTCTTCCCACTTCCTTGTCTCCCTGTCCTCGAGGACAACTCTTCCCACTTCCTTGTCTCCCTGTCCTCGGGAGACGCGCCGGAGAACTTTCTCCGGCATTTCCACGAAGTTCGCCTGACGTTCCAGCCTGCGTTCCAGCCGACTGAGATTCCCTGGCAGAGCTCACGTTGGCGAGGAGCCGCAGAGGGTCTGCCAAGTGCCCCAGTGTCCACCGACTGGCAGTAATGTGTGAGATGAGTTGGCGCGATTCGCGCTGCGATGGCTGTGGAGCGTGCAGATAGCTGGCCTGGCCTGGTCTGCGAGTTCCCGAGTGCACCGGAGTGTGAAGAGATAGAGGAGATGATGAGTGAGTGAGCGGACGTCTCTGGAGGCCAGTGGGAGGCGGTGGAGGGGAAGGAGGTGGATGTCCTTCTCAGACTTCTCAGACTTCTCAGTCCAGGGCGATAAGACCGCTCTTCCCATTGTCTCCTCCGCCAACAACAACTCATATTTCCCACAGCCCGCATTATTATCCCATTCCGTCTCCCATTACTCCCACCCGCCACAAATAAATCACGGACCTTCGGCCACATACCAAACTAAGCTAATCCAACTACACTGAAGAACCCGCAGTCCCTCACCGTTCCCTCCCCTCTAATAGAAAAACTTGCATTTTATATTCCCACCCCAACTTTTCACTCATGCACTGTCTCATGCCCAGAGGAACACGAATTCTCAACAATCGATACTCACAACTCCAATTGTTTTATTTTAACTTTATTTCCCCATATTCCTCAAACTTTTTGCATTCATGTCCTACGCAGTCTTCTTCTCTGCACAGACCTCTAATGCATCTCTACAATTTTCAAAGTGGACTCCAACGCTATAGCATATCTTTTCGTGCTACATGTCCTCGAGAAATGGCAAGCTCTGTAAGGCTAGAAACTTCAATTTTCCAGGTTGGCCACTCCGAGTGACTAAAAATTAAATACAAAGTAAATGGCAAATCGTCAATGGTAATTAATTCTCATAAAGTTAATTACTTCTAAAATGCACTTACCTACCTATAATATGGTCTTGATAGCAGAAACATTAGTAGATTGCTATGATTCTCCTTTTAATGTTACTATATTTATGATAATAATAAATGCATCGCAATACCTATGATAGCGGCAATTAAGCAAATCAGGCAACTAGAAAAATTTTGGAGCAAGAATCCATTTTGCCAATTTTATCAGCAAGAACTCCAATAGTTGCAGTATCTATTTATCTTATCAAATTAAATCAAATCAAATCATTGCTTTATTGTCAAGTTGTTCAGCACAAACAAGCACTACTGTTCTCCCACAGCAGATGTAAAAACGATCTATAGTTAGGTTACAGAGTAAATGGTAATAGGGAAAGTAATACTTTATAATAGAGTATATATTTTTTGAGAAGAAAAAAAGTTATTATTGATACAATCAATACATTGATTGACACGTTGGGGATTCAAAATAAGCTAATGATTTGATGCTGATGAGAAAATGTGATTGAACTTGACCATTGTCACTGGCTTGAATGGCTTGCCTCTAAGTTTGTACAGTATGAAAACCGAGTTCAGTTATTAAAATTGTAAAATGCAGGTAGCAAATGGGGAGTGTGTAATTTTAGGGAATGACAGGAGCAAATGCACTATTTGTCCTTGCCGTCTGGTGGCGCTTAGCATAGTCCCTTTGTGTGCATTTCTCTGAATTATGTAAGCAAATAAGAAGGACGTACGTGCCAAATTGTGTTTCCTGATGCCAACCTGCTGCAACTCTGCAACTGAATGAAATGCAGCAAATGGGAATGCAGATGAAGATGGCAGTCAATTAATATTGCATGTATGAATGGTGTGTTCTTTGCCCCAGTTGGCCAGTCCGAGGACCACTCTCCCGTTCCTAGGCCCATCTCTGCTCCTTGCACTGCCCTGCACCACCAGTCTCATACGACATAACTCAAGTACTCCAAGCCCTTCCGTCTGCACTGCATGTCCCTCGTTCTCATTTCTGCAGGCACCTCATCCGTTTTCCAGTCCATTCATTTCACTTTTAGTTTCAAAGAATAAATACGATTTCTCGTCCTTTAGCGTAAATTCAGACATCAGAATGAAACTTCTTGCTACTACCCCATTATCAGTCATTCTAATTATAAATAAAAGAAGGGATTCAGATTTTATACGTCTTCTGCAGAGTTTTATGACCTCTCCAATGGTAACAAACGTCAGTATTGCAATACTAAATCAGAACAGTAGCTTAGTGCCATTCCTCAATTTAAAAAATATTATGCAACTACGGATATTCTCGAGTTAAGATAGTAAAGTGGTATTTTTAATGGCAGAACTCACTGAGATGCACAAAGTGGCATCACACTTATGTTATGTCTAATTCCCCTTGGACTATAAAAAGCCATTCCCTTAAAAATTCGACTTATGTATTTTTCCATTTTATGGAAGCTGATTATTATTTCTTTCACATGGGATATTGTTTAATTAATTAAATAACTAAAATTAGCCAATATTTTCTGCTTGATGTTTGAATTCCAAAATTTGTAAATTAAATTCCTGGAGCTTGGTCTAGAAAACTGTAATGAAAACGTATTCGTTAGGCTATTCTGAATGTGAACAAACTCGTAAATTATGTCAATAGACTAAAGAGAATTAAGATTAAATACATATAGTTAGTCTATAGTTAATGTGACTTTTGCTAATGAGTCACTGAGGGCAAGAGTGCATTATAGGTCTCTGAGAGCAACGAGTGGGACTTAATTATTAAAGTCCTCCATTGGCATTTCCACTGATTCCAGTGTACAGGGTCAACCTGGAAAAGCATTCACAATCAAAAGCATTGCTTTTAAGCTGTCACTTTTAAGACATCCGGTCAAAGCCTATCTAAAGAGCATTTACATGCTCTTTAGATTTACATTTACTGGTGTGATGCACCAGTTATTGCGCAATAAGGCAAATTTGCCTGAAAGGAAATAAAGATTCTTTCGGGAGCGCTCTTTATAGGAATAAAGAATTATCTTCGCTTTATTATTTGACGCACTGTAACATCAGGGACTTTTCAATGTGCCAAGGAAAGGTACTAGAAATGCACGAAGAAGTAGAAAAGGTTTACTGAGTCTAATACAGAGAGCTCACTGTATTATTTTCTCTGGTTTGCTGTAGGGAAGTAAAACATAGTTAAGTCAGAAATGTAAGTCAGTAGTGCGGTGCACATAAACGGATTGTCTACATTACATGCCTTGTTAGTAGTAGGGACTATATAGCATTTCTGTCTACGTATCCCTATTGCGTATGTGTGTGTATCATTTCCCTTTCCGTACTCCTACATTCTCATTAGTGCTTCAGCTCTTCTCAGGGCTACGATCTGTCCAATTTTGGAAGCCATGCATAATGAAAAAATGTGTTCAACATTAACTTCGAGCCAAACCATTGCTATATACAATGCTTTGAAATGCAACCTCAATGTTTCTCTGATGTTTCTGGATTTTATCAAATTTCATGTTAATTATGATTGATATATTCATATTACTAGAAATATCATTAGTTTTAATGGGGTTTACCTGAAGCCTTTGGGGAAGGGAATACTCGCTGTTCTGCCTCGCATTACGAAATATCATCGGAATTACACCAAACAAGGCACTTCTTTATAACTAATAAAAATTGCAAAATATTTCGGCACCGGGCTAAAATTTGTACGGATGTCTAAAGGATAATATTGGACTCCTTCCTTTTAAATATCTAAGAATTGTGCCAATTTTTCCCAACTGATGGAACTTTCCTGGAAAATGGGAACATTGATTTAGTTTCGTTTGGTATGGATTTGACTAGGCCAGAGTACTATGATAGCAGACGAGTTGACGTGACAGGCAGGCGAGAGCAGAGACGACGAGTTCTTCAGACAAGGCATGCAAAGCAGTGCGGGAAAGCACTGTAATGTGTAGAAGCACAGAACGTGTATGATAACTATAAAAGACAACTTTATTTCACTGGAAGCATGCTTGTGCGTTTCACCCGGGCGTTCCACAACTTTTTTATCTCCGGGCCTGCACTTTCTCCCAACTTTCCACCTCCTCACTTTCCCTTTGTGTGACTTGGCTCGTCTGCTGAGAATTATGAGCACATCATGTTTCCCTTGAACCCCTAGGGAGTTATTTGAAAGGTCGTGTTGGACATCCAGGTGTTGCGGGAGAGAGGAGAAATAGTAATTAAGAGATGGCGAGAGAAGTAATAAAGGAAATACGGTACGGATGTTTTATTTATCTAAATGGGTAGGCAGTAGTAGTTTGGAACCATGTGAAGAGGAGAAGGAACATTTAGTAGAGACATGTTGATTTGATGGAGAGGGACGTGGATTGAGCAGTGCCCGAAAGCGGGAGAATGGGAGGACATGGAATTGGCAAGTGAAAATGGGAGCGAGTGGAAACGAAGGTTGGGAAGAGGAGTGTGTTAGGACTCTCTCGATCAATCTTGGCAAGCTTCAATCCATTCCATTGCCTCCTGTCTCCATTAACAAAAGTAGATATCGAGAAGAAATTTCCCTGTTCTTCTAGTCAAGTCATTTCCATTATTAGTTTCTGGTTTCTTTCCATTTCTACTTACTTCACTTTCTTCCTCTCCGAATCGAATATTATTACAATCTAAGGCCTCCTCATGTGTCTGTGCATAGCAAAATGCTCGGGGAGGTTCAGCTTTCTCATTACTCTGCCCTCTTTTCATGAGCATAATGCTTCTAACTAAAAATAGATACTCATTTATATTTAAGAAGTACTTTACATTATTCATGAGCAGCCTTTTCATCACTGCTATTAATATAAATAAATTGCAATAAACCGGGTCTTTCTTTCAGACGGACCGAGACAAAGGATTTACTTTTCTCTCAAATGACAACTGTTATGCTTACAGCAACAAAGACTTGCTTTTAATTTTACGAATGTCAATTAAAAACTGATTTAAATATCAATTAGACGTCCAAGCCCTATCTTTGGATAGACTACTGCTACCTGTGTCACAAACCCAACAGTACAGTCCAAATAGTGTAGTTAAACGGAATTTCACATTAATCGAATTGAAGACTTTGTGTTCGTTCTCAGTGTTCCATGGCGCTCGGAAATATTGACTGCCTTTTCAAATTCGCCTTCGGTCCTCGGTACACACATCTTTGAGTATGACATGCAGTAGGACGCTGAAACGCAGATAGAAAAGCCACGTTATTTTATGTATCCGTTTAAAACTATTTCTGAAAGCGCATTTATTTTCTATGAAATATTATTCGATCTGATGTTCGTCATATTTCCCCTAGAGTAGTGAAATGTACAAGTACAACATTCCATATGAAACTGGCACATATGGATAATAAGGCAGAGAGTTATAATAAATAGGAAATCTGCATCCAAGATTTTATTTAGTCGGATTGCCATGAAAAAGGAAAGTAGCTTCGTATCTGAATAAGACTACTATTCCTTTCATTCGTTGGGCAGGAATGCACAGAGGAATAGATCTTAGAAAAGTAAATACATAGATAGCTAACATTTCTATGGTCTATGTTTGAGTGGCCGTGCTTGCTTTTCTCTCTCCTTAGCCTTCCTCGCTGTGTTTTCTGATAGACAGCAAATCATCGTAAAAAGCGACTAGTGAAGGAACCGGAGACTTGTAAGTTTCCACTTTTTGTTTACAATACTGCTGTTCGCGAATTTTCTCCGCGTACCTGAATAGTGGAGCCTGGATCCGCAGCCCAGCCGTGCAGTGCACAGAGAGAGGCCCCGTAAGGACGGCTGTGGGAGTAGCTGAAGCAGGGTCTGGGCCTGGAGTTGCTGTGCAGGCTGGAGGAAGTGAAGGAGAGGCGTTAAGCATGTGTCCGGTGTGGTGGTGTGAGGGGCGAAGCGAAAATGTAATCCTGAGAAGAAGCCATAAGTGGAGATGTCGAGGATTTGAGAACTGTGTGTGTAATTTATGTATTCTCTCTTAATACCCCTCTAAGTGAAAGCGGAGCAGTTGAAAGATTGGTGGGAGTGGGCTTTGGGAGTTGAGACTGAGGATGATGGGCGGAATGAAGACGAATGCCCCTATTTATTCTCATTGTTGGTGATGAAATGGAAATTAGGTATTTATGTATTATTTATGTTGGGCCGTGTTTGCCAATGTAGTCGACTGCTGGTTGTTTGTGCACGCAGTTCGGTTGGCGTGCTTTACACAGTGGCATTTTATTTGGAGAGGTAATAGAACGTTGGAGTGGGCCTCGGTTGTCGATTCTGGATTGTTGGTTTGCGTTGCTTGATGTGGTGGGAATCGCGATTGGATTGTGATGGGTTGCTGGAGAAAGCAAATAGTTCCTTCTTTGTTCATCTGTCTGCAGGAAAGCCAATGCCTCCAGAAGACACAGTTCACTGTGCACAGTCTGTAAATAAGTAGGTGGCTCCACTCCCAATTTTGATTTGTGTGTCTCGAGAGCGACAGAGTGGCAGCAAACAGTGCTTCCAGCAAGGAGAAAGCGGGGAAAGTCCTGCCGTCTGTCACCCGATCGCAATCACTGCCACTCTTCCTGCCAACCACCCACCCACGCCGCACTTTTTCAATTCCACCCCACCAGGGCCCACTCCCACCCACGCCCTGTCCACGTCACTCTGCCCCCACACACCCCTCTCCCCTATCACCACCCTTCGTCAATATCTCTCTTTCCCTCCCCGGACCTCGTGTGCGCCTCCTGCCAAAGTCCTGCCAAGTACTGCCAATTACTGCCAAAGTCTGGCCAAGTACTGCCAGAGACCGGCCAAGTCCTGCCAAAGTACTGCCGAAGTCCTGCCAAGTACTACCGAAGTCCTGCCAAGTCCTTCCAAGTACTGCCAAAGACCGGCCAAGTACTGCGAAAGTCCTGCCAAGTCCTGCCAAAGTCCTGCCAAGTACTGCCAATTACTGCTAAAGTCCGGCCAAGTACTGCCAGAGACCGGCCAAGTCCTGCCAAAGTCCGGCCAAGTCCTGCCAAAGTACTGCCAAGTACTGCCCAAGGACCGGCCAAGTACTGCCAAAGTCCTGCCAAGTACTGCCAAAGTACTGCCGAAGTCCTGCCAAGTACTGCCAAAGTCCTGCCAAGTCCTTCCAAGTACTGCCAAAGTCCTGCCAAGTCCTTCCAAGTACTGCCAAAGTACTGCCAAGTCCTGCCTAAGTACTGTAATTCCTGCCAGTGGGACGGCAGAAGACGGCTGCTGCCCGGAGGAGTGGCTGGTTGCGGGGCCCGCAGTTGGTGGCCGACTTGGCTTTGTTGTGGAGGAAATGGGTGACTGTGCTGCCTGAGCTAAGTAGAGACAAGGAAGGATGCATAAGTGTGTAGTTTTATTTACTCGGGAGACATGAGGATTATTATGGTTGTATTGTGTGCCAGTGGTGTGGTGGAGAGACGTGGCCTGTGCGGCACTGCTAAGTGCATAGACACGCACGCACGAGACAGCTCGGCGTACTTCTCTTTGAGACACTTGAATAGTTTTTTGATCGATTTACTGCTGCAGTCATATTCGTGTGATGTAGGGAGATAAGAGAGCGAGCCAAGCCATCATATCCCTTGAAATTGCACTCCCCACCACTGACTGCAGCACTCACTCCCATCCAGTCAATACCAGGCACTTTCCCTTTCACAACCGCCCTCCTCCACTTATTATCAATAATGTACGTTGCATAAACAGCTTTCCATTTACTTCAACTTCTCCCCAATAATGCCCCTCCAATAAAAGAACCCACACAAATTGTCAACTTACGCGGAAACATCTCACAAAGAAACTTCCTCACCAATTCCATCGGAGACATTGAGACATCCTCCACAAACCCTCACAGACAATGAACTATTCTCACACAACTCATCCTAAACTAATCGCATTCATACTCTCTCTCCCACTATTTATTTATCTCTCTTATTTATCTCTCTCTATTTATCCAGTCAATTCTATATCCATCTGTGCTTCACATTAGTAAACAGAAATTGCATGACAACCTCCGCTTACTCTCTCAATCAAACGTACAATGCGAAATTTACTACAGTATTTACAAAGTACGCATTTTTATTGGTCATACGCAAACAACTTAATAGAGTTCTTTCCGCAACCAAAAGAGCCTCAACAGGCTTTAATAATTAAGTGGCTACGTACTGTATTGGCTACTTGCTCGCAGTGGCTGCAATGCAAACACAACACACACCACTTGTGTGTTGTGCGGAATGAGCCAATAGGCTGCAGATAAATTTCTGTTAAAAATAAGCTATTCCGACGTACTGCAGTACTCATTGTCAACGTGAGTGAGTGATTGCGAGGAAGAATCGATACACATTTATGTTTCAGGTTTGGGCAAGATTTAATTTTCATTTCATGTTAAGCTGGATTTGCCTGTTTTCAAGCGAATTGGGTTTCAGGATGGGCTGAGTTGACAATTTTTTACCTTAGAATGAATTGGGTCGGAAATATGCAAGCTTTGGCGACACTCTGGCGCTGCACTATCTCATCCGCTCTTCTATATCCGTAGAGGCTTTGAGAGCAAATTCAAGTGTGTTCCAATAGTTGGAAACTTGAAATGAAATCCCAAAGTGGCGTCACATGGAATTCTTTTCACTGCTCACATTGGATTCATAATTTTTCAATTTCAACTCCTTTCAATAGTCAGCTTAATCAGTCTCCTCGGATAAGTCGCAGAGCCTTTCTTCTGCTATTAGCGAATCTCTTTGACTTCGGACTACACCGTGGCTGCGAGGACATTCACAACTTCGTTTCACTGGTGCAACTCGTGTTCCGATTACACTGCCAGCCCGTATGTGTGTTTTGCAGTCTCCGTGTGCATCCCAACCAATTACATTTGCTTCCCATACAGAAATCGCTTCTACGGAATGTGGGCGTAGCAGGCTCCTCTCCGCATTCACTGATCATCACCAACGCGGTTCAACTCGTTCTCGCAGTTTGTCATTCAACGGGCAATGCAACAAAGTAAGCAGCGCTCTCCTAATGAAGCTTCGGAATTAGAAAAAGTCGTGCAGGCAGATTCCTTAATGACAAGTCACTTGATCTTCGATTTCTGCAGCTTCGTGCTTCCGTCTCTAGACTCCCAACCAAACGCCGCAGATAGAAAATTACGCTCAGTATTGTCTACGCTTTGCTGAGGACACCTGGCAACCATTTATTGCATGAGAACGCCGCTTTTCAATTGTACCGTACGAGTCGTGACGCTTTGAAAGCCAAAGTTGGACGTTTTGTTTCCTGTCCGTGCAAAGTTGTTCATTTGTTTGGCTTGGTTTTGTTTCATGTCATTGATTTTAATTAGCATTCGAAATGTTTGAAAGTTTTGATGGTAGATTTTGAAAGAGGCGAATGTAACCAAATCTGTGGATATTTGCACAAGCGAGTCCAATTGCTTTTCATGGCTCTGCTGACTATTGATGTGGAAAGGACCTTGGCTAAATAGTGCGTAGTTAACGTTGTGTGCGGCTGGTTCTCCAATCTGGAAAAGTAAAGTAAGTAGGAATCAGTTAGCATGTGTAGGAGAAACCATGAAATGGTCATAATTGTCCCCGGAGGAATTACATGCACCGTTCCAGAAGGACTCGCAATCCAGTTCCTCTCCTTAGTCAGTTCTCTCTTTGTCATCTGCAGAGCGGTCCAACACGGCACGGCATAACTAAATAAGTAAGCGTGGATGCCGACGACTTTACAAAGAGATGAGTTCAGTTGGCAGAAATTTATGTTTGGCAATTTGGCTTGAAATGTGCGGAGTGCTTGAAATGTGGTGGTGGGAGGAAGGAGTTGGTATGCAGAGGAGAGTGGAGGATGATTGTGAGGGCGGGCGAGGATTGCCCGGGGCAAGAAGAAGAGTATCATTTAGCCATTGTGTCATTGGAACTGGGTAGGGCTGAAAGTTTGCTAATGCGAGGAGAACAAGTTTGGGTCGTCCGTTCTTCCGATTTTTTTCATTTCCACATTTCCTGTTGTCGTGGCTGCGAGTGCAAGTGAAAGGAAAGTCCTTGAAGCTCTGCAGCAGGGCCTCCTCCCCCCGCAACTCAACTCCATTCAATTCCACTGAATTCGATTCAACTCTACTGAACTCAACTCAACTTAACTGCTTTCCATTCACCACTCCATACAAAGTTAGAAAGTGTGGATTCAGGGAAAGCAATTCTCGGCCTCCAAGCCTCACTTTCCCAAATACTCTCTTCTCACATTACTCTATCAATACATCTTATTATTATGTCCATACAACTCTTTCAAACTCCTCGTTAGTCCTTTTTCTCACTTCCCATCCCACCTTCCCAGTTAGTCTCTCTTCCCACTTCCCATCCCACCTTTCCCGTTAGTCTCTCTTCCCACTTCCCATCCCACCTTTCCCGTTAGTCTCTCTTCCCAGTTCCCACTTCCCATCCCACCTTCCGCGTTAGTCTCTCTTCCCACTTCCCATCCCACCTTCCCAGTTAGTCTCTCTTCTCACTTCCCATCCCACCTTCCCAGTTAGTCTCTCTTCCCACTTCCCATCCCACCTTCCCAGTTAGTTTCACTTCCACTGCAGCCTGAATTTTCCACCTTCCCATTTATCCCGCCTCGCTACCAACAGCAACAGCACCTCGTGTAATTATGCAGCTAAACAAAATTAAAATTGTAGCTGCCTCCCGTGGAATAAATGCAGCCCAGCGATGTCACCTCAGTCCCCAAGCTTCGTGCCCAGCTCCAGCAACTGTCTTAATGAATTCCTCTTTCTAATTAATACTCACGTTTCTTCATCTTCTAATTGAACACATTTTTATGACTCTTCTTTGACAGGAGTTACTCAGCTCATATATTATTTCAGCACCAACCGCACTCAGTTTTCTTCTAATTCTAAAGATTCACTTAAGTTGGAGATCCCAGACGCTTGAACCTTCATACATATTAATAAATAGCACGGTTATGTTAACAGAAATTCCCTCCCGTCTTAAACTGCACAAGTAGAAGTTGGCAGACACCTGGCTCCTGCACTCCACCAATATTAGTTTCCTCCACTTTCTCCTATTGTATTACAAGCACACTACACCGTTTAAAACTCTCTTGCCTTATTATCACCGTTGTAATGCGCACAAACGCACTTTCAATTCTTAAGATACATTAGGCAAATCAAATTAAACAAGTTTGTGTACACAACTTGAGAAAAGTTACATAAGTGTAGTTGTAATCCAATACTTATCCAGGAAGAATGGTAGCTCCTACATAGTACTCCTGTCAATTTAAAAAATTAACCAATGCCAATGGCTAGTCTATTAAACAGAAGTTACTATTTTCAAATGTTCAATATCAGAGGTGCAGACCAAATGCTGAGTAGGAAAGTAATGTAACAGGAAGTCGGCTTACAAGTCCTGGAATTTCTTCCAGTCAGTTTGGATAACAATATGAACGATTAAACTGTATTTTAGGGATCACGGTGCAAATATTGATTTAAAATATAAAGGAGAGTTTTGAGTTTGCAATTATCTAACATTTGTTCAGGTATCTCAAGTTATCCATTGCCAATCTCGATGATTCCAGGGGAATTTTAGTTCTTCCTATTGTAAGTGTAGTGCATTGTTTTAGCATCCGCTATTTCTATCTGATGAATTTATACCACGCTGCATGCGTCTTTGATTTCTCACCGAGGGCTATTTAATAGGCAGGGGGAAAAGTTTGAAGGATGTTAAATGGAGATTCCTGAAGAATTGAATGAAAACAGAGAAGTTGGGCTCTGCGCTTGTGCTCAATCATAACGATCAGTGGAAATACTTAGTTCTCAAAAGAATTTATGCTCCGATTATTTTCCATATGAATGGGACAACGAACCGGCAAATGCGTCGTTTTTGATCTGAGCATAATCCGCCGATGCTACAAGATGCCTCCGTGCATGAAATCTGCCGTATAATACAGACATGGATTAAATTGACATTAGTTACACGTTCAGAGGTAAAGAGAACTAATCTATAGATGGGAACTGATAATCTTCAAATATTTCCCTCCTATTTAACTTACGGCAACCCATCTGCATGCACCTCCATGCGAACATGATTGATGTCCATGTGGAGTCACTCGGCCTTCCTCTCAGCTCTCTAGTTCTGGTAGTGCACCCCTACTGCACCCAGCCACTAGGCCTCTATGTCGTCTCCATCTAATTGGCTAGAAATGCGAGTTGACTTCCTTTCATCAAACAAATTCAATATAAATTTATATTGATATTGATATATATTCAATATAAATAAATTCAATATCTTCCCTTAACACGCAAGGTGCACCTCCTAACGTAGAGCTTTTTAAGCCAATCGAGGGTTGACATAGTGGCCACTGAGCTTTCGATATACTCTCCAATGATGGAAGAGCGCTCGACTTTCATACCTCAATGTGGTAAACCCGATGCATAGAGAGTCACTACTCTATGTTTGTCTCAAGCTCAGGCAACATAGTCCCTTGTCTCACGACACAGAGTGACCAACCACTTGTAGAAATCCTTTGTAGACTCATTCCGCATATCCTCACCACTTGCAGTCCATCCACCCCACTCGCAGTCCCGCCGTTCCGCCTCCATGAATATACAAGGCCTTATGCCTGTAATTATTCTATATAGCGAAGCGACTCGCAGCTTATAGCTGTTCTATGCTTTCAGGTTTCATAACACACCAAACACACTTTTAGCTCACCTGAACAAATGTTATCCGGGAATTTCGCGGCTTTAACCTTTATGAACCACAAAAAGTTGTCCGGCCCTAAGAAACTTTTTTAGTATTAAAATATGGTTGTCACTGATTAGGCCACTACTAAGTAAAACATAATACTAAAAGGAAAATCCTTTCCCATGAATTATTCTTAAGTTGCCTTTCATTTAGGACAGTGTGTAATTTCATTTTATCAAAATTCTCTATCATTTAACATGTAAAAGTTGATACTTCTAAAAAGTTTATTCAGACCAACCAGTATTAATTTCCTTACATGTAAATATTAATAATAATAATAATAATTGCTTTATTGTCAGACCAATTATCAACTCAGAGTAAAAACCCAAACTGTTTTCCAAATCACGACATTTACGAAGATATTGGATAAAATATTTCGATAGCATGACTGCAAATGTGTTTGCTCTGATTTTTGTCTTTTTGGAAAGTTTTAAAAATATTCAGATTTTAAAAAAGACACTCGTAGCCCAGTGACACTTGTGTCTCCGATTAAGTCATGGATGCAATATTAATTTGAGATCTTGAAATAGGTATGACAGTTCAAATCTTTTTTTCTTTTTTTAGAAGTTTCACTTTGCGTTCAAAGGAGAAAAAATATTAAAAATCGGAGCAAACATCATTGTAGTTTAAGTTTTTAGGTATTTTATCCAACTCCTACACAAACAGGAATTCTCGGCTTATGGCCTGGATAAACTTTTATAGCAGTCAACTTAGAACCATGAAATTTACAGGGCAAAATGCGGTATCATACACAGTTCTCAGTGCCAGTATTTCTCATCATCAATGTTTTGCCGTTTTCTAAAAGATTTTTCACGGTTTCGAGAAATGTTTTCAGCGATCTCCAAAATATTAAATATGATATAAAAGTGATATTACTTACACGACTGTGACTCAGTGTAGCGTAGAGGTGGAAGATAGAAGAAGCAAATAGAAAACTGTTTTAGGGAAAATAGCGATGGGTGTTCCTGCTTGCATGGCTTTGCCTTTCTCCGTTTGATTTGTCTTGGTTCATTTGACATCCCTAAGAAAGAAGTAATGGTTATGGGAAGGAGAGAGAGGGGGAAGGGAGACAGGAGTGGGAATCTGGAATTACAGCCGTATCCACTATCCAGTGCTATTGGAAATGTGACTTGGAAGCATGACTCCAAGAGACTTATTGTCTGCAGACATCAAGAGAGTATCTACATTCTGTAATGACGATGGTAATGGTAGGAGTTATAAGTAGATACAAAATACTACCGGAGGAGAAATGTGCTTCCACCGTTTGCGGGAAGTTAAAATAGTTTGTGGGAGATTTAAAAATGGTCTCCGTTTTATGGGTTTCTATATAAGAATTAGAGGGAGTAATGTCATGGAGAGCATATCTTTCATAAAGAATAGGAGCAATATAGAACGTATAATGATGATAATATGACAAAAGAGTTTAATAATTTTCCTCGACGATAAAAAGGGTTATAGTAGAAGTTTGATTTGATGGAGAAGCACTAAACGGTCTAAGCATCAGTATACATTTAATAAAATCGAATCGTTTTTTGTTCCACGGTGGAGAGGACGGGAAAGGCTGGGGCAATGTATTAGCCAAGTAATAATGGAGCACTGAGAAATCTTTCTAGTCGAGATAACCCACGTATTCACTTATTAATGAAGTTCTTGCAGCTCCACTCCAAATTACTCACGGCGCCGTACCTACCTTTGTTGGTGGCCGAGACCAGAGCCTATCCTTACCAATGCAATGTCTATTTTGGGAAGCATTATTACATTTACATCACTGTACATACTACACACATCCACAGCACCGACATCTGCAATGCTGTCCTCCCTTAACTCCCTCCCCACTCCCTGCTACTTAACTACACTCACTAACTAATGCTCCCAACTCCTTAAAACATCCTCCAATTATCCGCAATGCAAATTTCAAGTTATCTTGCAACCTGCTATCAAACACTATCAATTAAATTAAATGTGCAGAACAAATAAAAATGTGCTACCCATTATTTTAATCAAAACTGAAAATTTGGCCACTATTCAATTACGCATTTCAATAGTTTTTTTTCAAAAACTACGTAGAATAAACAATTATTGAGAAAGGAAATGATTTATTGTGAAACTTAATGATATGTGGTTATATTTGAGTTTCCTTCGGATATTGGAATAAATAGGATTGGATGTGGACATGTACATTGAATGTGGACATGTACATTGAATGTGGACATGTACATTGGATATGGACATGTACATTGGATGTGGACATGTACATTGGATGTGGACATGTACATTGGATGTGGACATGTACATTGGATGTGGACATGTACATTGGATGTGGACATGTAGATCGGTAAACAGGTACTTAATGATGGTTAGGGAGACTGGATTGTCCAGACAATGAGTTAAGGGGATTGTGGAGGCGAGGAGAGAAAATTGGAGTGAAGGTGCTTGAGTTGGAGACACTCGTGGAATAAGTGCGTACTTATGGATAGTTGAGAAAGTACAAGTATTCTGTATTGATACTTACGGACGACGTTCAGGAGCCATAAAAATAGTTGGTTTAGCTGCCATGCATTGTGGTGAAAGTGCTGCACCGTGCTTTCTCTTTCTCTGCTACGTGCAGCCGGGAGATAGGAATGCTGAGCCAAACGGCGGGCAGGCGGAATTGAATCATCAATAGACCTCACCAGCCGCTTCCCCTTCCTCCCAATGCTATCAGTCCCGTGCATCGCACAAAAGCCTCGATCCAAACCAGGATTTGGTTAAAAATGAAAAACCCGGAGCCAAGATAAGAGAAATGTGACCCAGGGGCATTCAGGCCGCTTTCCTTCCTGCCTCCCAAATATGAAGAATGACCACTCATGCCTAGGAACTTTCTTTGAGGAACACTGGCATAGAAGAGCTTTTAGAAGGATCATTCCTCCAGGGGCGCTCTGGTGGGCATTTATTGGGTCAACGGAGGGTGTGACCCACTGGCTGACCCAGAGGCTTCGGGGACCCTGGTTGCGGGAGATGACTATACAGAGGAATGGAGATAATAGGAGGAAAGTATAGTTGTGCTTTGCTGTGGAGACGACTTTGTCTATTTTACGGTGATAAATAGTTTTGTAGTTTTCCTCTTTATTATTAGAGACGGGCTTTGTTTGGCTCTTCGTGGCTTATGAGTTAGTGCATTAGATTAGTGGAGCAGGAGGGAGATATTGGAGGCTTTGTGGTTATGTTATGATCGGAGTCAGAGGAGAAGATTTAGTCATTTCCACTCTCATTCCGCCCATTGCTCTCTCCATCACATTTATTCAATTGACTTCCATTCGGCAGATGCAGACCACCCAGCGGATGCATATGGCCCTCAAGAATGCTTTAATCGCACCGCACAACTCCAATATTCTCAGAATGTCGACGAATAGTTCAGCAAATGCCCGGGCTTAGTTCTCCGCCGTGCAACACTCCGCAGCCTATCGCTCCTCATATCTCTCCTTCCTCCAGTCCCTACATCAACGCCAATCTCCACGCCTCGGCAACAAACACCGCCGGACCTTCCATCTCCTCCTTCGCCGCTATCACGGCCCTTTTCGCAAAAATCAGAATCTGCATGCGAAATGAATGGCATACCTACGTTGGAAACATAATTTATCGAAAGCGGGACTAGCCAGGTGGAGTTCAGGCTCAGGGAAAGTGTCGTGACGTAGTTTGCCTTCTAAGCATACAGGCGTGGTTAGTAAGCATAAAATCTGACATTTGGATTGCAATAAAAATTATTGCGATTTGATGAATAGTTTGCAGGATGCGAAATTGAAGTCATTACATTAAGCCTACTTAGCTAACCGACATATTTGTACTGCGCCTGCAGAATGGTGGGCTATTAAGGGATTTCCAATGACCTCTCCAGAGCTGCACATTACATAACTATAGATTTCCATTCATGTCCATTAGGGACGCGGTCGATATTCAGCATAAAAATGATAATAGTTGATTAGAACATCAGGCTGAGCTTTTAAGATGACGTTCTGCATACAGGACGACTAACCATAGGAACTGTCGTGGTGCAGAGACAATAGCGTGTTCGAGTCAGGACAAGTGTTTGGCGTCTGTGTGGCGGGCGCCACCCGCACGCACGTTCCTCGCTGAGCACAACTCCTGGACTAGATACTGGACTAGGCACTCGGGGAATGGACCACCGCAGCGGAGCACGACTCAGATAGCAAGTAGTTCAAGTTTATGGGCGACGGTGGCCGCCATGCCCCACCATGAATGCCCCACCATTAATGCCCCACCACAAATACCCCACCATTAATGCCCCACCACAAATACCCCACCATGAATACCCCACCATGAATACACCACCATGAATGCCCCACAATGAATGGCCCACCATGAATGCCCCACCATGAATGGCCCACCATGAATGCCCCACCATTAATGCCCCACCACAAATACCCCACCATGAATACCCCACCATGAATACCCCACCATTAATGCCCCACCATAAATACCCCACCATGAATACCCCACCATGAATGCCCCACCATGAATGGCCCACCATGAATACCCCACCATGAATATCCCACCATGAATGGCCCACCATGAATGACTGTGCAGTGTGCGGGAGAGTGGAATGCCTGGAGTGAAGAGGAGTGAGCCTGGGCCAAGCAGGAGACAGGCGGAGGAGTGGCGAGCAGCGTGGCACGAGAGATACGGAATTAAGAAAAGCTTTTGTTGACTTTGCAGTTTCCATCCTTCATTTGTGCTCGATCTCCATCGATAGGTACTACGCAATATGCAAACCTCTCCAGTACCCGCTGACAATGACTGCCCGCACCGTTCGCATCATGCTGAGTCAGTACTTTCGTCTTTCTTCCGCTTCCACTCCCACCGCCCTCCCGCCCCTCCTAAATAAATCGCTCATTCAATTGCACTTGAACGCATTCCTCCTTTATTTATTCTCTCTCCTGATGAATCAACTTTCCCCATTTCTCGGCCACGGGCTCCATACTTACTTATCTCTTTCTTTCTGCAGCTGCCATTTGGATTCTCCCGGGATTCGTGTCCTTTCTCCCCATCTTCGGAGGATTTTACACCACCGACGAACATCTCAATAGCAAAACTAAGGTTATTTCATTTTCATGTCATTTCCTTTTATTGCTCCACCAAATCTCAATTCGATAACCAAACTCTAGGCATACTCCTTTCCTCTAATATCCACCCTATTCATGTCTACATATCTGTACCTCTGTGTCCTCTGCTCCACTTTCTTCCTCTTCTGCCTACCTCCACTCAACTATGTCAACCAGTCTCACATTAACTTTTTCCAAACACCAAGACTCCAATCCCTACCGTACTAATCCTAATTCTCTCTCTTCTCACCAACAGTTCTCATTTCCTAAAATTCTTGATTTCCCCAAGCATACGTTAAGCAACGTAAAACTGACTACGAATAGCAAGCAAATAAATGTGCCAGTGTCCCCTAATAGGATGAACTAAACGGTTTTAAATAGAAAAAGTGTAATTGAGGCTGAAGAGTCGTGAGACAATACCAAGAAAACCTGAGGCCTACTCAAAACATTAAATTTGTACAAAATGCGACATGTAAACAAGAATTACTTTCTTGCAGGTTATAAGTCCAGCAGACGAGACAGCCTTTTTGTAGTAGCCAGTGTATCCAAATGCTAAATGAAATATAATTCCCCGGGATACATTATTTTGAGTAACACGGTTTACCCTTTACCAAAATATATTTGCTTAATATGTGTCTTTCATTCCACAGAAATAATAGATGCAAAGTTGAAAGCAAGGTAGTCCTTTGTTTGCATTACATAGTTCTTCTAACCTCTAAGCTGCGTAATCGGAGCAATGGAAGCGTTAGCGTATTTACGAACGATAACATTGTCCTTCTGGTATGTGAGCAAGGCTTCTGATACCAGAAGACAGGAAAGTACAACATTGTAGCAATTAAAAGTGACTTAGTTTTTCTGTCTTTCTATCTGAAGAGCCATTATTCAGAGTTCAAGCGCTGACAATTGCTAGAGCACAGAAGAATAGTAAGCGTAAGCGGAGATTTTACAGGGCACTATTTGGGAGTGGGTAAGCAATGAAATGCCCCATTTAGAGAGAAGGAAGTATGACACGTTAATTGGTGCAAATGGAGAGGAAAGAGTTGACGGACCCAAATGGAAGCTGGAAGCGATTCGGCGGAACTGCAGGGAGAACTAGGAGCCTGGTCTGGATGCGGGACTGGAGCGGAGCAGAGTGCAGAAATTCGGAGTGGAGCAGAGTGCAGAAGTGCGGAGTGGAGCTGAATGCAGAACTGAGTGTTTAGAGTCGAGTTTTGCATTGCGAGGACGTGTCGACTGACGGAGTCGGAAGAAGGGCTCTGCTAATTACGCATTCACCGGGAGACAAACAACGGAGTCGCATCTTTCTCTCGCTCCCGCTGTGCCAATTAATTCACTCCAGTTTTACACTTCAAACCAAATGAATACTCATTGGATAAGAAAGGAAAACAGCTCCACAATGTCCTCTCTCCTCTCACCTCCACACCAGTCCCACTCAGACAAACTAAATTAACCAAATTTCAATCAAATGTCTACATCTTCCGAGAAGTAGTATTTGCAAATGATCTAACAGCCATTGCCATTAGCCGTGCTCTGCAACACTGTTAACTTGCCCAATGAAATTATATACGGCATTATATTGCTTCGTGACTCGGAGCGTAGTTTTAAGTAGTGACTGGGTGATGGAGATGTTATCTTTTGCAATGAGCAGTGGCAATATCCGTGAGTGGGAATTTGGAGAGCGGGGATTGACTTCTCCGGGTAAGTGCTAATGCGGGTGAGCGTCTTGCATCTTGTCTTGGTAAACAGGGTTCGTATTTGCATGGAGTGAGTGGCGGAGTCGGAGTGGTGCAGGAGAACTTAACAGGTAGCAGAGCAGGGACATTGGGAGCGCGTGAGGAGAAAGTCGGAAGGAGGCAGATAAGGAACGCAGCATACTAGTTGCACTCCCGGAGCTGATGCTCAACTTCTGTTTTCTACTCATGCTCCTCCGACCAACTCTCACACTCCAAATTGCTTTCATCACTTACACTGCAGAATGAGCGTGTGGAGAAAGTCTTAACTTTCACCATATACGCATGCAAATAATGCACAGACGACTCTCCTTTCCCCCTCACCTAGTCCGCTCGCTCTACACTCCCAATCGTAAATATTGGTTCGGATATTTGCATTGTGGGCATTTTAATAAACCCACAGGGGGCAGATTTATTACTCTGATTCACACGTAAGTTCGCTGTTCGACAAACATTTATGCTCCCCAACCTCAGCCAAACATAACCTGATCATCATCACTTTCACATTCATTCAATCCATTCAATCATTCACTCCATTCCAAATCTAAGTCTATACTTTCCTCCCCAAACTGCGCTTTTCCAATTTAATTATTCACACCCAAGGACTTCTTCTACTTGCCACCACTCTCTTACTCCATACCAAATATTATTTTCCCCACTTTATTAAGTATGCAAATTCAGGAGCTAAAATAGAGTCCAAACATGATGATTTTTAACAATTTAAATTAGTACGCCTAGTGAGCCAAGTTTTCTTTAGTTTAACCTGCTAGGGGTCGACGCTAATTAAAAAGATATTCTTGACCGGAGATTTATCCTTTAAATTAACACATCTGTATTCGTATTTTTTAAGTTTCTTGCTATTGGGTCGTAATATGTAGAGATGTATTGTGTATTAAGACTAAGTCAATTATAAGAACTTGTGCGATGTGATGAAAAAGAAGTAAAGTGGTGAATGTTGTGGGTTGCAGGAAGAAGTTTGTCAGTTTGCCGTGAACAGAACGTACGCGATTGTGTCCTCGACGATTTCTTTCTGGTTGCCCGCCGTGGTGATGATCATCACTTACTGGCGAATCTACACTGAGGCGACGAAGCAGGAGCAGCACATATACCGGTAGGGACAAATTCTCTCTTCCCTCACCTTCGCTTCTTTCGGTCTCGTTTTCTTTCTCTAATTCTGAATTTTGTTCTCCTCCTTTGGTTGTCCTTGAGTACTGTCTGATATTTACACGCACCTCCAACCCACTCTGTTACTCCTTCCGTCACTGACTTCTGTCGACCTGTCCCGGCATCACATGCGGCCCTGAACCCCACTGAAGAGAAACCCTGTTGGTACCTGAGGAGGCGCAGCATTTACCTTGTAATCTCTACACGCCCTGCATAGCCCTTTAGCATTTAACAAATTCCGTTTGGATGCTCCCACACTTAGGAAATTGTGTGACTCCACTTGACTCTTTGTCAAAGAGAGGAGACGGAGGGAAAGGGCCGTCGGCTGCAGCAGTGCCTGCTCACCCAAGCCCCGCATCTCTGTTCTGTGGTTAATAATAGACAAGGAACCCAGTGATTTAATCCCTGCACTTGTTTTACTTACCTGCCAAGTGGCATACAGCAGACTACAACAATGCCTGCATCCCATCGATCCGTGTGGCGTCATGTTGCTTTTCATATCTCACTTACTGTGTGCCAACGCATGCAGTTCCACTTTCTCACAATTTACTCGCGGAGGTGACCACGGTGCTCCCCCTCATTGCTCTGCTTTCTGCGCCTCAGAACTGCATTATTATTTTTCTTGACTGTCATCAGTGCTGGAACACTACTTGGAACTGGTCGCAGGAGAAAGGCAGAGTTATTAAGTGTAATTAGAGGTCTTTACGGACAAACGGTCGATTCAAGTCTGAATTGGGTGCTCCAGGCACCAGTTAATCTATTCATCATTATCCCGAAAATGACTTTTGGAGAAACAAGTTCCTTCCGTTGTGAGACAATGGCTGCGCTCCTTTCTTTACTTTCACGCACACATGTAGCAAGTATTTGCACATCAAATCGCTCGTGCAACTCGTTCCCATTTATAATTTAGAGTTCAACTTCCTTTCTCCGATTTCTCCATCCGCAACTCCCGCTTTCTCCTCGTCACTATAAATACAGCAGCGGGAGCAATTACCTTAAAGGCTCCACTTAAAAGCTTTGCCAATGTTATTCCCTATTAATGCACGACCCGTTGTTCCATCCGTCCGACTGCAGAGAACTTGCATTCAAGGCTTACGAGTTCTCTGGGCCACCTTTCCCTACCTCTGTTTATATGTCACCGCCTCTGAGAGAATGCAGCCTATGAGACTCACAGCCTATTCTCTGAATTAAGAAACTCATAGACTAGCCTGTAAGAGAACGGTATCATTCAGCCTCAGAGAGAACCGATAATACTCAAAGGTACTGCATATTGCATACTGATAACTCATGCAAGTTATACAGTGTCCCAGAATATATATATATATGTTACAGGTATTTAGGCAAATCCGGAATTTCGCAAAATGCTTAGGAACTTTGTAAAATTTTATTCAGGTTTTGAGCCATCACTCTTGAGATTATTTTTCGATAATGTTGTGGGGTACCAATTACAAATGGAATTTCTTACAATCATTTACACGTAAGACTTTTATCATGGAACTAATTCTCACACGTTTTGAATGAGCGCCTCAAAAGCTAAGGAAAACTTTTTACAGGCTACATTCCTTTTTGCTTATATCAGCTGAGGAGATTAATCTACAATAATGGCAGTAGAAAAAAATGCACTAAGATTAATTTTTGATTTAAAAATAAATGAAATTGCATAGAATAATGAATGGTTTCAATTAGTAGACAACTTTCTAAATCTGATATCCCGTAAAAATTACTAGAAAGTACTATTTTTTGGGGTGGCATTGAGTATTTTAGGGGAGTCAAAAATAATATCTCAATTCCAATATCCAAGCAATTTTTTCTTCTGTTCAAACTTTATGGTTATTTCATTTGTCATCTGCTTTTGTTTTACTTGACTGCTTCTTTGTCTCCACGATACCTAGACCTGGTGCTCAATTTGAGTTTTCACAAAAGTTGTATTTTTGTAGGCTTTATTTTGAATTTTTAGTAGATGCATTGACAACAGAATGAAGGATGAACTGGAATTGCAAATTTCTAATTTTGTTTAAATCGCCCGCACAGTGTGTTATCTCGTAAGGGTGTTGTCTCATAAGGCTTATAGTAGCCTTGGAGGCCTTATAGCTCTTATACATGTCTTACCATTGGAATACATGGCTAAGGCTCTTACACAAAGAGCTTAAGTTGCTTACATGTAAGAAGGGCCTATTTCTCTGAGTACCCTAATTGTCACTCTAGATAATGTAGGTAAACAATTAAAATATACAGTTCACTAAATAAAACCTGTGTAGGGTCAGCCAAGGGTGTGCAATTGCATATAGCCTTTCTTGGAAGGGAATTAGTGATTTTATAACAAAAACATCAAAATCTGAGGTGGTGGAAATTTTGATTTTTTTGTGATTTTGGGAAAATTGATGAAGTTGAATATCCTTCGGAAGTTGTAAAATAAACTAGCGTGGATTTCGATGAAAATTGCTGGAGAAATAGCCAACACCGTGCTTAACTGAGTTGACTGCTGCATGAGCTACGCAATGAGACGCACAGCAGTTGCAGTTGAGTGTGTATGTGCAGCAGTGACGTTATTGTGTTAGCGGAGGTAGGAATAATATTAATTGCGAGGTAGATTACTGCTAAGGAGCTCTGCTTCTTAATTGCCAAAGAGCTAAAGAGCACTTTTCCGTGGACTGATGAATCCGGAGCGGAATGGGGAATGTAGAATGGCTGTGGGAACTCTGCGTGCATAGCCCGCGCACTCTCCCTCCACCAGCGGAATTATAGAAGGAGGCATTTGTGAAATTATTAATTTGCAGAGCCATAAGGTTAATTGGATGCAGCCGCGTATTATCTGTGGTTCTGGAGGGCAGAGCTCCGCACTCACATCTGCTACGACCGGAGATTACTAATATTATAAGACTGTGGCTGCAAAACACAGCTTTTCGTCTCCTGCTCCTCGATTTTGTTTTCCTTGTTCTGCATAGCTGACTGTGACTGTTTATGATACGAGAAGATTTGTTCGGAAAGCACTAACAACGCTGCTGGGGAAAAGTAAACGAACAAAAATTATGCTTCGTGCTTGTCTCCAGAGTCTACCTTTCTTTCTCCAGCTCAGTCCGCCCAACGCCAACTACCAACTTCCTTGCCTTTCTTATTACTTCACTTTTACTTCTCCTCTACTTACAATCTACTTTCTCGCGCTTCACTGCTTTCTATCTACAGTCTATCTACACTCCACACAACCTAATATTTCTCCCCTACTCCTGCACATATCTCCGTATGCACCTCACCATTTACACAGGGTTCCTAAAAACTCCTTTTTTAACCATCGCCAAATTTCACGAAAAACAACCGTCGCTCATCAACCAAAAATTACTATTTTGCACATTATCCTTTAATGACTTTCAGTTACCACTTTTGGGCCAAAAATTGCTGTCAAGATCTGTCGGTTAATTTTACTATAAATTAGTTTCTTGTTCCATCGCTTAATTTGCCAAAACATTCCAAGTTGAAGTGTGTTAGCGTTAAATACATTGGGGCATACATAAAACCTCCGTTGATAAATGTCACCCTTTTGCGGAAGGCGAAACCTTTGCCATTTCACTGCGGTGTGCACGAGTAAAGAGTGGTGAGTAGTGTTTTGAGATGACCCTGTATTTGGAAATAGCAGTGAATCGTAGACGATTGTCTTTTGCCTTGAGCAATTCTTTTCCTGTTTAACCTATCTTAGTTACCTTCTCTGCACATTTAGTTGTTTTAGAACCCTTGCGCCATGTGAGACACAGGTCTAACAAACCATATTTGATTCTAACGTGTAATTTACACAATCCTGGAAACCATATTTAGTTTCGGTACATTGCTCGGCCTGCTTCTTACATATCAAGGTTGCTTTCAGAGACAAGGATAGGAGTGAGGATCGTATAAAAATTATACACAAGGCATGCTTTCAGAAAAGAAGTATCTGAGGCAGAATTCAGAGTGGGACTTAGGTGTCTCACAGGAATGGCAAATATGCTAGCTGTTGTTTACTGCGATATAATGAAGATACGAGTAAAAGAAGGTTTCTATGTAGTTTTTTCGGATGAAGAGACTCTGTCGTTCGTTGCACCAAGAGTCGTTCGTTGTCTAACCTGCCCAAGTGGTACTTACACAGGGTATGACAATATCCGCATGTGTTTGTTTAGAGGAGACCCTGTAGAAGGGTGTGCAGGGCATTGTTCTTGGCATGCAGAAACAGTTGCAGCTGGAGCAATGAAGCCGTAGCGAAGGACTCAGTCTGTGACTTATCAGGGTAGTGGGTACTTAGTGTGTGGCTTATCTGAGGAGTACCTAGTTGTATTTCGCGTGTGTTATTTATTTGGAGGATTGTGCAGGTGTGGCAGGAGGGTGCGGCAGAGAGGTAGAGCGGGGGGCATTCAGTGAACTGGGGACAGAGATGTTATAAAAAGAGATTCCGAATAGCGTGTGAGTTGTGCTGAGTTTTGTGTTATTGGGTGCACTTGACAGTGTATTTTTGTCTCCGAAGTTGTTAAACATGATATTTTTGATGTAGTTCTAGTTAGTTAGGCAGAGTGGAGGCTGGATGAAAGAGACGTTCTGCTGGAGCCTGGAAGCGACGCTTTTTGCGAGTCTGCTCTTCACTTACTTTACGTATTCTTGTTTGTTTGTTTGTTTAGAGCTGAGAAAGTTTGGAAGTACCTTGTCGTGGGTTGTCGTGCAGTGTAGTTAAGTCTTGTTCAAAAGTAAAACTACCAACAGCCGTTAGTTTTGATTTATTTATTCTGTTCCCTGCCTCCTCTCTCTCATTACGACGGCCATTACAAACGCGGCCACTTCTCGCTATGCTAAACAGCAACTTCTCCACTCTCTAATAATTATCTCTGCTCCAGCCCCTGCCGCCTCACTTATTATTACTCACTCACTCATTGTCACCCTAATGCACTGTGTCGTCTCCTCCATCAACCGCCTAACTCCCTCACAAACTCCCTGACAAACTCCCTGTCACGGCCCGTCAATGCAAACGCCCGCTCCCGCTCCACTGCTCCCGCTCCACTGCTCCCGCTCCCTCCCGCACAATACACATGTCAACTCACCCGTCCCTCCACCATCACTCCGTCTCCAACCACTTCTACATCAGTCGTCGCTCCCATTCCTCAGAGACCCTTACTAACAAGTCTCCTGTCTGTCTCGCCTCCAGTCCTTCAATTCCACACTCCCTCCACCTCCATTTCTTGCGCTCCTAACTACTGCATACTCACCATCAGAAAACTCTTTCTTCTTTAACACTCATCAAACACCGCTTTCCATTTAAGTCTAACTCTCCCACTATACTATTTACACTACCTATGTCACTTCCTAAATTCACTTCGAATACTACACAAGTAGTACTTCTTACGGCACTCAAATATGGCTAATTTGTTGTCGCAACTGCAAGCCAAATTAAATGTAAATTAAAAGTAATACCTACTCAAGAGACTTGACTACTGATTGTGTTGGTGTAATGCTGATGAAAGTACAATGATGACATTTCAATAAAGCCAATTATTATTATGTCAAAGTTGTTCCAAATTTATCCCACAAAGACATGAAGGGAGTTATGGAGCTAAAAACGGCAAAGGACAAAAAGCTGGCTGTGAAAGTATCTTTTAGAACGGGTAGTTGGCAATGAAGATATGGATTAATGAAAGGATTAAGGAGAGAAGGCAGGTATTTGCGGTTTGAAGCGGAAGTTAACTAATGAATGGAAAAGGACAAGAATAGAAGAGGAGGAATGGTCAGTTATTATTAGGTTTGGAGAGTAAAGAGGGCGAAGGTGGTCGGCGCATTTCTGGAATATTCCGGTGGATTGTTAATGGAAGAGTGGTGGGGCTGTGGCTGCTGAAGGTGGTGGTGTTTGCGGTGCAGGGAGGCAGGCTGTCACTGTATAAGTGATGAGGCAATAATCAGCTCAGGTGGTGGTGTTTGCGATATTAAACAACATGTGACACTAATTAGTCTTGGGAGGGTAATTCGCCGAGCTCCTTGGTATTTTTAGGCTGGGCCGAGGAAAGGTAATGCCATTCCAATTTCACTTAGCAGCGCTTCTGTCAGGTTTGGAGAGGAGAGTCATTGGAGCCACCTGCTCCCGATTCACTGCCAATCATAATTTAAATAGGCATGTAAGGACACATTGCTCGCTCCCTAATTTCATGTTCTGCATGCAGTAGACGCCACATTTATAGAGATGCTCGGGAAAAGTACTTCCAGATTGTCAAAAAGTGTTTGGCAATAACTCGCGTGTGTCCTTGTCAGTTTTATTATTTACTTTCCTTCCACTCCAGTCACTCGCTACATATCCCACTGAGGAACCGTTTCCAATCTGGGAGGATAAGTATTGGAGATTACATTTTGAATTGAATTGACAGTCCTGACCGTGCCTCTCTCCTCTTCCCTGTCCCTACCCGCATCCCATGTCACCTCGCACTCTCCGTCCCCTCCCAATCACAACCAATTCAATTCTAAGGGCCTTCCGTTGTCACTGGCAAGTCAATCGCACGTCACCAAAACCCACCAGCCCCCGGCAACCTTTCTACCAATAATTCCGACAAGGGGATTTTCAGGACGCGCTACCCCGCTCCAGGTTATTCTTATTTAAGCCCTTATTGAAACTTTTGAATTCCTCCTCAATTTCGATCGGCAAGTCTCTAATTGTAAAGCGAGTCGCTCCTCAATTCCTTTAGTATTTTTATTTACTCCAAACAAAGATACAAATGTGAAATGTTAAGGAGACTTAAAGACTCGAAAATGAATCATCGCTAGTGCAGCATGGGATTTGGGATGGAAACTACGAGTTACAAGGAACACAAAATGGAGAGTCCCTACTCAGGGAATGTAAGCTTAAAGTAAGTTATAACGAAGAAGACGAAAGTTTGTTGTAGCAACATGGAATTCTGGTGGACGTCATCTGCTATGCATAGGAATGGGAGTATCTCGTAGTACAAGAAAATGTGCATGCAAATCTAATCTGAATAGCTGTCTGCTTACACATTAGGAGTGAGAACAGTTTGTTGGTCAGATGTGGAGCGAATGCAAAGTCACTTAGGCATCGGAGTGAATTGTGGAGAGCGAGGAGCAGAACATTTCTGGTCAGAGATCCTTGAATTATGTATTCTGTCGCCTATTTTATTCCGAATTGCGTGTAATGTGATTCATGCCTTCTTGTCATAAGGCACAGAGCTTCAGCCATGCATCTCCATCAATAACCAGCAGTCCGCACCACACCGTCCGTCAGCACACAGATAGCAATCGGCTTCCGCTAAGCCACTCTTTCTCCACAATTTCCTTTCTTGCCTTCACGATCCCAGATCAGAGATCACACTCGTGGAAAGACTGGCTGCAGTCACCGCCCTGTGCCCGGCATTGGAGACAAAGTGCCAGTGGAGAGAAGCGATCTTGGGAAACTGAGTTCCAAGTGAGTAGCAGTCTGCCCACTTGTCTTAGTTAGTTAAACTTTCTGTTTTATTGCCCCACCGTCACAGCGCATCTCTCCCTATCACTCATATCGCAGACGATATCTCTGTCTCAACAAACTCATCACCACAAATCCCATTTTCCGGCAGGGAGGGCGGCGGAAAACTTGCCTACGTGCAGCGGGTCGCTGGATCAATTCCGCCGCCCTTTCTGCCCAGGCAATGCTCCCCTGCCCGGTTCGAAGGCAGATAAATGCGGAGCACAGAGCGCCGATCACTGGAACATTGGTGGGAAGCATTGGCGCGGTCTGCGAGATGCGGGGAGGAAGGAGCGTCCATTTCAGTTGGCGCTTGTCCATCAGCGAGTCTCCAGCGAGTCTCACAAGTCACGGTGGCCCAGTCAACCCGAACGGAAATGAACCCGATGGCTCCTACATGCAAGTCCATGCAAAGGACAAAGTGAGAACATGGAATTTTTTGCTTCCAGTCAACACACGAGTTCATTTCCTAGAAAGTGTGGCTTCTCGGATTTCTTCCCAGGTTGATAGACAGCTTATAGACACCCGTTCCCCGATCTCTCTTTCTCCGAATTCTCAGCTCAACTTCTCTTCCACTGGGCTTTCTCCGAAAAATAACTGTCCTTGATATTATCTACAACCAGAGCCATTTGTTTCTTTTTCCACAACTACTTTACAAACGACTGCAAACTACCCGCTTCAATGGACAGCAGTCCATTTCCTCAAACGCTAGAAAAAGTTCTGTCTGCAGGCCATGTGCCGTGCAGCACATACCTTCTGGAACTATGTGTGACCCTACATTCATGGACATAATTAATTGAGCAGATAGTTAATCAATACCTCTGGAAGGCACATGTGTATTGCAAGCCAATATAAGGTCTATACCATCACCAACGCAATTTTGGCATGGCCTAGGTCTGCATAATTAAGATGCAACTCCTTAGCCAATGTTGTGATGAGAAAACCTGTGTTGTTGGGCAATAGAAATCCCTCATTTTGTATTGCAAAAAAATCCCAGGCAAGCAAGAATGCAGACCCAGGGTTTTTGGGTTTTTGAGCAAAAACCCGATCCACCTTTTTATCAAAAACCCATGGGTTTTTGGGTTTCTGCTAGGCAGGAATGTGAAATACACCGTAATTTTCATAACAAATTACAGTTTATCCTGCAAAATATGAACATATTTGACAATAATAGTTAAAAACTATCACTCTTCATCATTTATGTCTCAAAAAGAAGAAATATTAAGCAAAATACATAGAATGTTACATTATTTTAGTAGACCAACTACCCAAAATCCCAAAAACCCATGGGGGAAGGTTTTTGCATCCTTGCAGACAAGAGTCGCGAACAAAATATTTGTGTTGGAAATTACCCAATGGCTACTAATTTGTTATTGCTGTTTTCTCACAGGTGCAAATAGCATTCTCTTTCCAGAAATTGGATTTCTGTGAAAAGAAATTGTATCGCATTCAGAGACGCCGCAAATCAAGAGATTACATAACATGATAATTTAATAAAGGAAACTGCGTTTGTTCTACTATTGCACAGTTCCTAAGAATTGCAATTCAACCGAGCCATTTACTGTCTCTTCATGTTTCCCACTCTTTGTGTGCGCTTAGAGGCAATACACCTTTCGCTTACAAAGGGTATCGATTTTGGAAGATCTGCTGAAGAAGTGCATTAATAGGGATTCTGCAATTTCTAAAGTTGTGCTCAGTGCCGTAGCCAACCGCTGGGGCAGAAATGCTGCTTTGGGAAGGGGTTCCTTCCGATCTCGGTCTCCGTCACCAGAAACCCGACCCACCCGCTTCCCGCCCACTGAACCACCCGTGCAAACGAATCTCCCCACCTCCTGAATATTTCTGTTCTGTTTTTATATTTATTTCCGTCTGTGTTGTGTGTCTAACTACTATAAGTTAGGATAAGTAGAACATGATGTCAGCATAGCACTGGGTATGCCAAGAAATATCCAGTGCGATGGTGGACTCCGTAGTCTGTGCCATGGAAGATGTAAATCAACAGATAATTATGCAAGGACTTTGGTTTGGTTTCCTTTGACAGGACGAAAGTGGCTGCCGCTCTTCTTAACAAGCATTTACAAATTAGTGAAATTCCCATATCAGTACAAAATAACTCGTCAAGTTAGTAACAACTCTTTCAGTCATCCTATTTGCTGTGTCGTGCAATCTGCTCAGTCTCTTGTCATTTGTCTCCTGCTCTCCTATTCGTGTCGCTCACCTAACGCTTAACTACTGTCTCCTCATTGTCCTCATACAGTGTGTCAACTCTCCCAATCTCCCTCCAACATCCCCCACCCTCTCACCACAACTTCTCTTGACCTTGTCCAATGTTGCCAAAATATGTCGTCACTCGAGCATTCCTTCTCTAGATAAACCATTCTGTGTCCATTGTCCACTGCACTCATTAAATGCATTGTTGACAAGTAGTTAAGTTAGTGTGCTTGCATAGTTGAAAGGGTGCTGTCAGAGTCAAAGTGCTTTGAATTCAAGACCTGAGGACCGAAGCCCCTCTCATGCACCAAAGGCCTGCGATTTACCCAACTCCCCAAGGCTCACTGAGTCCTACATTTAGGACGACAGCTGTAGAGTAGGACCCTATGGATCCTTGTGAGTCATTCAGTGGTATGCTGACTCGCTCAATAGAAATCCCCTTACATCCTAGCATTACCAGGATTCGAAATTGTGTGCTCAACTACTGACAGAATCGTCGCAAATGGCTTTACAGACAGAATGGAATGACGGAAGCTCGTAATTGTTGAACAAAATAATCCTAATATGCTTAATATGATGCAATAACATCACTAACACATTTTCTGAATTCATTACCTTACTGAAATAATTCCCCAGACGTCCCCAGTCCCATGGAATGGTAGTCCCATGGAAACTTGTAGCGGCGCTAACTGGATTGATTACTATTGATGAGATCCATCTGCAGTATTTTTGGTGTACCATATATATTTACAGTATCAAATATTTCAATTCACTATTTAATACGCTCCTCTTTCCTCAAATTGTTCACCGTCACGACCAATTGTTGAGTCTTAAATACACCTGCTTTTACTTTTACATGCCGGTGCCCAGTTTTGTTATGTGTATGAGTTGTGCACTTGTGCATGTTATGACATTGTATTTGTGCAAAGTAGAGTTTTCAAACTAGGTAAGCATGTGTGAATTGTGGGACAAGGGTGATTTTCCACGCATTGAAGGATTCTTTCCTTTTCTGAGAAAACACTTCCTAGAAATTCAAATTATTTATTATTTCAAATAAGTAGCATTTTTTCCTTTTTACAGGATACACTTTAAATATCAGGCTTTTAAAATGTATTTTCTATTTTTAAAACCACTGTTTTTAAATAGACAATTTTAACAAACGATTTTCTCAATGTTTAATGCTTATTTGTCAGTTTGCATAAAAATATGTAAATTGAATACAGAGTACATTTGCATCTCAATGGTGTCGTTATTTTTTTCTTTGTCGGTTGAAAAAAATTGCTTCTTTGTTGAGCTGCAATATATTTCATCAGAAGTGACGGTTTTGTACATGAAGGAAACAAAATAGGAAAGAAGACTATGTTATCCTTGAGAATTAACTAATGACCGGATTGTGTGCACATCAGCAATTAAATATCTCGTGGGTTACGCCACAGCTCTCTAATTCTGAGGCCGCACACAATTTTATCATTAGGAAGCAATTCATGATGAACGACCTAAATAATAATTCTATTATCAGAGTCTGGGCACTGTGCATCTAATCACAGTTTCGTACCCATTCTCAGAACACCCTGTATGTAATGCGTAATAAGTCAGCCCAACTTGCACTGGAAAACTTGGTTGCTGTCTACGTGACTATGGTGCTTAGCGCTTATGGCTATACGAGCAAAAAAATTGATTCAATTCTCGCGTTTGGTTCACTCCATGGAATCACTTACCGGATTATTCTCCTAAACCCATCAGTTCAAAAGTTATGAATGAAACTGAAAATATAGCACTAGAACTTACAGTTTTAAATTAGTTTCTCTGTGGAATTCCCGGTAATGATGAAAGAGACCGTAATATTGCAGTAATTTTGCTTTCTTAATGATATCTATAATAAAACGGAGTCTCAGGTAAATGTGTGACTGCAGTTGGTATAATAAAAGCAATATTCTGAATAAATGCAGGAAACTGGGGAAAGCGAAAGTTTACGAATGTGTGTCTTAGAAAAGTCCCCAAAATTCTTTTTATTTGAAATTGCAAATTTTGGCAAGACTTTTGGTAGAAAATATTTTTTCCGGATTTTCATCAGTTCTTCACTCATAATTTTACTGCTAATATTTCTTTTTATTTAAAATTACTGTTTCGAATTAGGATCTGAACAGTTGTGTTACAGCTTGCAGGTGGAATTTTATTTGATAGCGTCTTATGACACCGTACTTGAATTTACAGAGGTTGTAAACTATTTGTATTTAATAATTTTGTTTTGATTTGTGCGATACTGTTTGAACAAGTGGTTTGGGTAATTGCATGGAGAATAAAGCCGTTGTTGTTGAAGAGACGTGAGCTCCTTGAGAGCAATGGGAACTGTGAGGTAAATTGGTAATGCAATAAAGAATAACCGGCTGAAAGATTTGGCGAATGAAGAGGATAGTAGTAGTAGGATAGTAGTGAGGATTGGAGGAGACACAATTGCTAGTGTGTCTGTCAAGTTGCCTATAATATTGCGAATTATCATTTGATGGTTCGCATTGATGTGCGCAGTAAAATCTTTATTTGAATTGAAAGTTGAAAGTGTTTGAACCACAGAAAAGTTGACTAAATGGCAATTTATTTAGAGTGTGTTTGATTAGAATGTTCTTTGAAATGGTGTATGACGGAGGAAGTTATCCGAAAGGAGAATATAATGTGCACGGCAATAGCAATTTGTGGGACATTTTTCAATGATGCTTTTTGATTTCGACTCTTTGACTAGACTTGCTAATATGAAAGGTAATTTAAATTTTGTAGAGCGCAACAGAGCGTTTTCTCTGGAACCAAGAAAGGAAAAGTTACACATCAAAGGGGAGAACTCTTTTGAGGAATGATTTTTATTGCTGGTTGACTCCATGTTAATTTCCATACTAGTATTGCAACTTAAATTTACATTAGACCCAGAGCTGTGCTGAGTAGTATGCAAATAACTTTTAACTCTCTCTTTCTTCTAAATGCAATGTTGGGGGAGAAAATTACACCAACTAAATACGGTATTTTTATTTTTCCTAGAAAGAATTCTGCTCCTCGACAAATTTATTCTTAAAAATAACATCTCTAATGTTTGCATCTTCAGCTCTCAACCTTAGTATTTTCGAGTGTCAATTAAGAGCCATGAAAGCTCTGAGTGGCTCATCAAAATGGAGGAGAGCGTTCTCTTCCCCATTTATTCCCCCGCCTGAATTGATGAGCAAAGATAGCTCTGCCTAATGCATTCAATCGCCCGTCTTCTAAATAACGAGTCCTCTTTTATTTGTAATCACATCCCCACATCCAACAGTTTACTCTAAGCGCACTTTTCAAACACTAAGAGCTTGACATTCACAAACGGAATGAATGCCTTAGGCGTCTCAATTTCATTTCCACACCAAACCCAATATTTACTACTTATTTAATCTTTCTTCTCCTTTTTTATTTCTGCTCTTCTAGATCTCGCCGAAATTAAAATCATTGTCAACCGAACCAAAAATTCAGAGAATATTTTCAAAATTGCAAAATATTCTTTTCACTCAAAACTTGTGGCCAATTAGGCCAAAAATATGGTTATTCAAGTGCATTTCAGTGAAATTGATAGGGTAAGATTTTTTATTACAATAATAGCACTTCAATGCGCCTAGCACTTCAATGCAATCAAACAATGATGGCGTCATATTTGCATGTAACAATACATTGCCAAACTACAGATTGATTAGTACGTATATTAAACGCTATCGTAATTATTATCAATTTACACTGATAGCTGATTGCAAGCAAGAACACTCAGGGAAACTCTGTCGACCGTTAGTCACATGATAGAAACTGCCCTGTGTGAAGTGCCTACTCAAAATTTCAGTTGACAATCTTCTCAATATTGAGAAAACGGGGCTAGCTAGCAAAATTTGGCCGCCAGATATCAAGCAAGGAATTTGTTATGCTAAAAAAGTATAAAAATATAAAAATATATATTTTATGTTTAAAAGCTTAAAATTTTTAAACGAATATTTGAGGCCGTAGGAGCCCCTTCAAAAAGGACCATTTGAACGAGAGTGACTACGGAATTGAGCTAGGTAGGGTGCGGTAGGGCTTGGCTGATAAAGTACATCATCCCAGCTGTGAAGCTACACTAGCGCCAGCCCCCAACTAAGCTTCCTTATAGTTTAAACTCTTACTTCAAAAAACTTGACAGACTTGGTACAATATCCATATTTGTCTATAGAATAATTTCGTTAGTTTGGATTTGGAGAAAGTAGGTTGTAGGTGTTTTAGGAAATGTTTTGATACGGATAGGAGACGTAAATAAATGTGTTGACAAGGAAAGCTGTGTGTGTGCATTGGATGAGATTCGGAGGAGAGTTGGTGGTGCTGGAGCCTCGTGTCCTGTTATCTGGTTGTTGACGTGTGGAGCGGGCGAGTTGGAATGCGAACGGTGAGAAGGACGGGGAGGAAAGAGAAATTGACACTAATTGGGAATTGGGAAGTGGATGCGACGTTTGTGCTGCGGAGCTATTAGAGAAAGGAGTGAAAATGCTTCTTCGCCACTTGGCCAACTGATTAGGGCGCCATTAGCGATGCACGCAAAGGCTTTTATTATGAGCTCCGAAATTGATAAGCGAAAATCAACCTGAGTGCTTCTCACGATCCGAGTCTCGGGGAATTATGAAAGTGTTGCATTCTGTGCAGCGGGCCTTTTACGGAGTCTATCAGCTCATCCTCTCCAGTGACACAATTTTTACAAGGCTACGAGAACACTTTGCATACGCATTCCTCCACTCGACCCATTTCTTGTCAGCATTGCTAAGTCATAAATAAGCGACCCATGGAGTTTCTCTCTTCTGCCAAACGCCTATCCAGCAGACTACGCCGACAAGGCAGATAATTCCATTAGCACTTCTATTTAATTCACGTAATGCCTTCCTAACGAAATATTCATCCACCCTTCTATTCAATACACTTTCAGTTATCATTATCATCTTCTACACAAATGTTCTTTAGAGGCTCCTCATATTTCACCATCACATATTTCACCATTATAATAAAGTTTTGCCGGTGGATTTCAAGGCACGTGGACTGTTGTTACGGTTCCCGTAAGGTGTCCGCTCATCCTACCCTTTTTAAGCTTTTCACCTTGTGTAGACACTCTGATCAATTTGATTACACTCGTTTTTCAAGTGGTATTGTCTTTTCAACTCTTTTTAATTTTATCTGAGAAAATCTTTCTGTACTTTTTGAAAGACTGATCGTTTATAGAAAAGTAAAATAAAAGTATTCATATTCATACATTTATTCGGTGGCAAAGAAAGCTCAATAATCAGAACCAAACTATAAAGCCCCAGTTCGAAGTAAGAGCCCCAACCCTACCCAAAAATATGCATAGAGATTAGTACCACCTTTATGCGTCCTTATTCAACCTATATACCCATATCGCTGTTATATGGCAAACTATCTAGAAACTAGACAAATGCTAAGTATTCTTAATGAATAAGATAATTGCTATCGTAGAAGAATTTTGGGCATACAGTTTTAGTTCGTAGACATCTGTCTTACTTCGTTAAAGCAAAACTGGCAGTAGTAAATGCAGATTAAATTAAATATATAACATTGACAGAAAATGTGCTAGAAGATATTATTATTATTATCATTATTTATTCAAGTCCGATGATGTGATCGTAATCTTAAATTAAAATCCGCTGCAGTCGAATTTTTATTACTATCCATAGAAACTCCTTTGACTTATACCAATTTTATCATATATTTGTCATATTAAAAATCAACCGGTTTTTAGCCTCGGAAAATCAAAAAAGGATTTCGAAATTCAGCACCGGTTTTGGATGCCCTAGTGAGGAGTGGCTAAAATGCAAATAATTGGAATGGATTGGTACTGAAGAAGTGAAACTTGTTGGCTGTGAATGGTGGATGGCTTGGATTTGGTTAAAAAATGGAAATGCTTGATTAATGATGAAGTGAAGAGAGTTGCGTCTAAGGTTATCTGTGTGTGAGAGACTTCTGGAAGCGTGGGGAGAGCGCGGAACGGGAAGGATGTTGCTGTATCTTAAGAGGTGTTCCACTTTGTCAGAATTGGTTGGAGACGCCTTGAGACAGTAGCTAATGTTGTTATTGCTTCGTATTTAGCGGCGGAGTGAGGATATTGTTGCGGGAATGGATGCCTGCATAGTTTGGTGAGTATTAAGTGATTGGTGTGCCTGCGATGAGGCGGAGACCTGGAAGGAGGCCTGGAAGAAGGTTTGGAAGGAGGCCTGGAAAAAGGCCTGGAAGAAGGCCTGGAAAAAGGCCTGGAAGAAGGCCTGGAAAAAGGCCAGGAAGAAGGCCTGGAAGGAGGCCTGGAAGAATGCCTGGAAGGAGGCCTGGAAAAAGGCCTGGAAGAAGGCCTGGAAGGAGGCCGGGAGGGGTTTGTTTAGTTTGGTATTTTGGGACGGGAAGGAGATGTTGGGAGTGAGTGTTTGGAGTGTGACTGGAGTTGGCATATGTTGGGTCCACTTAGGAGTCGGGTCGTCATAGGGGCATTAGTATGTTTGCCTTGGCGTGTCTTTTGAGCTGCGCTTTGAGTTGGGTGAATGGCAGAGTCGGAGCGGAGCTCAAGTAATCATAATTGAATTATTTACATGAGTGGGCTTTTTGTTCCTTAACTTTATTAGACTAATAGGGGGAGTGGGAGCTGAGTAAGTGGAAATTCTAATCTCTGCCAACCTTATTTACACAAGAATTTCATTTACTTCTCCCAAAGCTCATTTCTCGTGAATTCTCTGTCGTCAGTCAACGCAACGCGACTCCGGCACTCAATTCTGCGTCTCCCTTCACGCGACCTTTCAAACCCGCCCTCCCCGCCCCAGTCCCTCCAACTACATCACACTCACTCGGACACACCAGCTTCGCAAACACCTCTCCGCTCAACAACAACTGCAATCATCAACACTCCTTTCGTCCACCGCTTTTCCTATCTCTCTTCCGTCTTCCCAAAGGACACACTGCTCTGTCCACAGGCTTTCCCAACGCAGCTCTACAGTGTGTCTCAGCAGAATCGCCGCCTGACCGCTCGGCGCTCTCTCATTTCACACACGCACGCAGTATCAACCGGCGACTTCTTCCCTCTCCTTCCAATCATAGTTTGTATTCATCCTTGTATACAGAACGCCTTTGGTACACCGAGCAAAATATCTTGCGGACGTATTAGCATTTAGTTGTGACGTCGTATGCTCAGAGTTGCACAGAGCTTCACTCTCTCATCAGCTCCACTGCTGATAAATAGTCTCTCAATATCTTTAATTACCAACATTTCCTCAACACTAGTTTGGGAAGTTGGATTATAAATATTATGGAAGGGCCCAACTACCGAAAATGCAGCGCATGTTTTCACGGAATTAAAAGTGAAGAGAGTATAGGGCGGAGAGTCTTTCTCTAAAAGCATTATGTAATTAGACTTTAGGACTCCTTAGCATTTCTTCGTCACTCAAGCTAATCAAATGAGGATTCCGATTTTACAGTGAATTATCATGTGAGTTGACTTTCGTCCGAGACTGAACACACTTCGCTTCTTCCATTCACAGAATTTCTTTTTCGAGGAAAGTCTGCAGGAACCATTCATGGCGCCGGGCAGAAACAGATATTTAATCCCATCTCAGCTTTTCATACGGCTCTATTCATTAGTTGGAAGTCGCTTATAGCGAAGGCAAGAGTGTAAAGCTGTGTTAGCAGTCAAGTCTGCTCCTTGTATCAGTTCCTATACCAAAACAGTAAAAAGCATTCTCCCTCAATTTATACACGGCGGGATATTCTACCCTTCCCTTGTCCTTTGACTGTGACTCGTTTTCCGTGCATGTAGAGTGGGAAGTTATAAGCAGCCATCGCGTCGCAGGGATCTCTTGCCTTCCCTATCAATTCAGCGCCACACAGTCAGAGTGATATCTGAAAGGATAGGTAGAGTGCATCCAGACATGTTTCATATCCACTTATCTACTCATAGAAATATGAGAGAAGGATTAAGTACTGCATGGGTACTCGGAAACCAACTTAGCGCTAAACAAACTCTTACCCATTCACTTAAAGCTTACTTAATGGGCAAAAGTGGCATAGCAAAACTAATATTGGAGACAAGAGGTGGAAATTCGCAACCTTACACAATGTGTCATAAAGGAGACCAACTGAATTAGCCTGGGGCATGACACATGCGAGCAAAGGTCGAATTGGCATCAGCCCCTGAGCTGAGTACCTATTTCTAAACCGCGGCATTCCTGAGCCAAAGAAGCGGTTGGGTGGAGTTGTGGGAGCGCCCGGGAAATGGTGGTGGGAATGTGAATGCTACCTGGGGTGAAGAAACAAATTAGCGTGTGTGACCTTGCAGAGCACCGTAGAGTGGTGCGTGTAGTGCCTTGTGGTGCGTAGTGTAGTGTAGCAAGTACACGTTGCCTTGGTTGTGGTCCCTGTGTGTGTGCAGCGTAGTGCTGGCTGACTGTGTGCCTGTGCGGAGGTGGTTGGGAGCGGCGCTGCTTGGCTGTGGTTGGCAGTCGCGCGCCGAGCGCGGAGGGCGGGACTTCTAAATTGGTTTTCTGTTGATTGCAGTGCAGAGTATGAAGCGAGAGCACAAAGCCGCCCGCACGCTCGGCATCATCATGGGTGTTTTCATCCTTTGCTGGCTTCCATTTTTTACGTGGTACTTGGTGACGTCTCTCTGTGGTCCGCAGCAGTGCCCCACTCCAGACTGGGTGGTAGGTGCCCTTGGGTGTGCAGGAGAGCAGCGCCCCCCGTGTTGTGCAGGTGCTAATGCGTGTTTGTGTGCAGGTGGTGCTGGTTTTCTGGATCGGCTACTTCAACAGCAGCCTCAACCCCATTATCTACGCGTACTTCAACAGAGACTTCCGCGACGCGTTCAAGAACGTGATCAACACGGTGTTCTGCCGGAACACGACTTCGGAGCGGGAGCGGGACAGGGAGCGGGACAGGGACCGCGAGCGAGACAGAGTTGTTCCGCAGTTGCCTCCGATCCCGAACCCCGTGAGTACAAACGAAAACGTCATCACCACCAGCGTAGACTCGTAGACTGCTCCGACGTCTGCCAGGACTGCGTCCACGTAGCATTCGACGCGGTTTCCGAAGACCTCTTCTCTCCTACGTTGTCAGCGCACCCAACCATGCAAATGTCCCGAATCTCTACCCATTCACCCGTTGCGTTAAGTTGACTCATGCAATTAGAGCTTCATTCTGCTGTGTGTTCATTCAATACTTACAGTACTTCTTACGATGTATTTATGTACCACAGAGCGCGTATGCACTCACCGACAGACCCTGCGTACCCGCGGGTCTACACGGAGAGTGGCTGGCAACTCTAGTTTCTGTAGCAGAGGCACGTAGCATTACCCACACAGGCCACACAGCAAAACTTCGTGGAATCAACACCCTATACTTAATTATCTAAATGTACGTCTAAAGTGTTGTGTGTACGAAATTAGATTCAACCAAGATTACTAACTTACTACGACTAGCCAGTACGGTACAGCTCCAGTGGTGAAATGCCACACCCCCTTAGAGTGAGCAACAATAAGGTGCCCAACTATTTCTATAATAGACGTAAGGCTTGCAAATTGACGAGCGGACTGGTTGCCAGAGGAATTCAGTGCAGAACTGAAATGGGGTGACAGAGCCAGGAATTCAGTGGGTGGTGGGAAGGAACGGATATGCAATTATTAGTTGATTACTAAGAATAAGCGACTCAGCATGGATGATCGGTGCAGCCGAGTAAATAATAGAGTAATTGAAGAAGAAATAGGAATGGATGAATGGAGGTAGGACTAATTAGCGAGTGAATGCAGGTGGGGAGGGTTGAGGCACCCACCCCACTTCTCCGCTGCTACGCGTCTTGCGGCGAGGCCTGGATGGCATTGGGCCGCAGAGGAAGTGTGCGGGTGTGCAGGGTTCCGCAGTCCATTAGCTCCGCTCAAACAGCTCACATTTATACGAGGACATTAGCCAACAAACACAATCAGCTCATTGTCAGCTCTCTAAACTATTGACTGGAATGACAATCGTGGAACGTCGTGACGTACCTATAATCTACAGAATTACCCACTCTTAGCAAACACGTAGTAATTATGACTGTCTAGCAGCGACCTCCTCCTTCGGCTCCCTCTGCAGTGCTGGGGTTAGTCAGGCCAGTGCAAATACTTGTGCTCCCACTAAGGAATGTCTGCAGAATACGCCGGCACTGTTGTCATTATTTGTCTGCCGCCGTGGGGATAGCGGTGTGGCCTGGCGCCTTATTTTATTCATTTTATTCTTGTTCATTCAGATAAGAAGGATATTGTTGCGTATGTCACCAGAACGTTAAGCGACAAAGGAACTGGTTCAGTAAGTGGAGTTCCTGGAGGAGCTGTGGACTTGACTGGAGAGCGGAGTGCCTGGAGAAGTGCAGGGAGCGTAGCCATTGACAAAGAGACGGACTAAGAGGCTACCAATGAAACTGATGAATAAAGTATGCACCTATAAGGAGTGGGTCCACTCAGTTGAAACAAATACTTGCAGTGAAACTGATACTCCGATGAATGGAGTTGATGGCTGAGCTGCGCTTCTTGTCTGCCGAATCAGTTCCTTTGATATTGGATGCGACTGCTAATTGCACCTGAGCAGGGGGTTTCCATCAGCGTGGCAGGCCATCAAAACAGTTCGGATTGACATCCATACGCAGTTTCGAAATAACAATAGTGCTCCGTCACTCGTAATGATTGGTGTAATTATGCAGGGAAGAGAGAGGCAAGGAACTGGGACGCGAGGAGACAGCTCGCGAGTGGATGGATGGAATGCCGCATAATAATTCATTAGCCAGCCTTACTTACTCACTTAGACAGAACAGCAGGAATATTTAGATGGTTTATTCTTCTTTTCAGAAAGGTCAACGAGAATGCTTAGCCGACGAAAATCAATAACTAGCAAATAGGATCCTCTATAGTGTAGTATCTCCTCTGTGTTCAATTTCCTACTGTGGCAATGGCAATCAAACGTAACTAGGTCGATTACAAATTAATGTTAGTACTACTGTACAGATTAGGCGAGGTCATAATTAAGGTTAGGCTAGCGTTACTGGGGCACTAGGTAAGCCGTCATTCTTTATTCACCATACTTCGGTGTGTTGTGCGAGAGGAGTAATGGAATTCAGGTGTTCCGTTTGGACGGACATTCCTGTGCACGTAGTGTAGTCAGTGTAGTCGACTGTGTTCGTGTACTCTAAGAAAAAGGTCAGTACTTTTCTAAATAAGCTGACCAAATCAAAGAAACCCTCCCTGACGAAACTGTATTTACTAAAGAATAATTAATCCTTTTCATTTCTGGCTTTAAAAGACACCTTGTGAACTGTTTGGGTAAGTAAGTAGTAGAAACAAAGTCGAGTAGATCTTCTCTCTATCCAGCCAGCCAAACCAAGAGTCTTACTATCTGTAATTTATAAGTACCGAATGTATTAGCGTAAGAGTTGTGACTAGTCGTGGATGTGTGCATTTAAAAGTGTTATTACTACGAATAATACAACAAAGTCCGATTTAATTAAACCGATAACGATAGCTTCTACAATACTTACATTAAGGGTAACTAAGTGTTAACAGATTCCTCGCAGTATTATCTCTAACGACATTTAACGCATTTTATTTCTCATGACATGTACTTGTAAGGGTGTCACAACTTTGTACCTAGAGGAAGTCTTAAGAAGGACCTCTGGTTGGTCAAATCGTTTGGTTGCCAAATTTGGAGTTGGCTCTGGTATTGCGATTCCGTTAGCGAAAGCTTCTGATTGGTAGAAATACTCAACCGTTCATTGAATTACTTCGGTGATTGATAGAAAAGAAGTGGGGACAGTGCGGAGAATATTTTTGACAGTTTGCCGTGTTGCTGGCGCAGTTCGTGATTTGCAGGCACCGGGATTAGTGTGGAGGGGCGTCGGGAAGAGGAATTCATGCGGGGGCAGCGAGGAATAGATGAAAATCTGCACCTCACGGCGGCCCTCTTGGCGGGAGACTGCCACGAAAGGCGCGGTGGATTGGAGAAAGAGAGGCGCGGTGGACTGGAGGAGATAGGCTCCGTGGTTTGGAGGGAAAGAGGCGCTGTGTGTTGGAGGAAGGGGGGACGCTTGGATTGGTAGAACAAAGGTGCGGTAGATTGGAGAAATAAAAGCGCGGTTGCAATAGAGAAATAGAAGCGCGATGCATTAGAGAAATAGAAGCGCAATGCATTAGAGAAATAGAAGCGCAATGCATTAGAGAAATAAAAGCGCGACGCAATAGAGAAAAAGAGGCGCGGTGGATTGGAGATAAAAGAGGGGCGTGGATTGGGGAAGGATATGAGGGTCGATTGGAGGCAGAGAGGCGCGGTGGATTGGAGGATGAGAGGCGCGGTGGTCTGGAGGAAGAGAGGCGCGGTATGGATTGGAGGAAGAGAGGCGCAATGGGTTGGAGAAGGGAGGGTGGTGGGTTGAATTTGTGTTATCTGCTTATCGTCCCTCTTCATCAGATAAACCATTTGGATCATTATTTCCAAAAAGATGACAAACCACATGCGCCAAATTTTAAAACTGATTTATGCGAAATGGACAAGTAAAGTGGATTTGCGTATTAATTGCCTGATTAGTAAAAATAGTCGTAGTGGGTGCTTCTAAAATTATTTCACTTATGAAAAAGTTTCGTGTGTTCCAATGACACTAAATTTCAATTCCTTGTGGTTTATCACGCTTTGGAAATAATTTAGTAATTTTTACGAAAATGATCAATTTGGGTTTGTACTTTTCTGAATTAGTGATCAAATGAATTAAGACCTTTCTGAACCAATGATCAGGTGGTTTAGCACCACAGATATAGATATAGTATTACTAAAACTAGATTGATTGAGAAGTACAATTTGGTAGGGTAGCCTTAGGAGAATAAAACGCTGGGACAAACACAGACAAATAATCAGCAAAAAAGTGCGCCAAGTTCATATTAATCAGGAAGACCTATTAACCCTGTGTTACATGAATTTGGTGAGAAATTTATATCTACACAGGTAGGATACGCATCATAACTTAGTCACGTGGTTTACTGGATGAGGTCTATACTAAAACATTATAACCACCCGTTTGTTTAGCACCTATCGGAATTAGTGATCAATTGGTTTATCACCTTTCTGATGAGGAGAGACGATGTAATATATTTGTTTGCGAAGTGGAGCATTTGAGGAAGTGCTATCTGGGTAAGTGGCAGGATGTCAGTTCCCATCCAACCTAATCAAATACTCTGTAAACCTTTTATCTCTATTTAGATATTTTATTGATACTTGTCTCCTCTCTTTCTTTCTCTCCAAGTCCTCCATGAAAAATTGCTATTGACTTGGCTGCACCGCACACCGGCTCTCAGACTATTACAAAAACCGCTTCCGCAGATATTCCCACTTCTCATCCCACTCATCTCCACTACCACCTAGTATGACAACCATCCACTGCAAATTTGTACTTCCTACCTAACGGGTATTCATTGCACACAAAATCTGGCATCTCTTTCCATGCATACTCCAGCCACTTTCCCCCAAAACTAAGTTACTTGTTCCTCAATGCAAAATAGGAAAAGATTTTTGTTTGACAAAGGAGAACGAGATTGTTTACTGCTTCTTGGAAAACTCAAACGATTTTACTATTAGTGGCAAAACGCAAACGGCAACACGGGTAGCATTACTATTTTAGAAAACATGTACATTATACCTACATATTAGAAGAAAGTTCGTCTTTTCCAGGAATGGTGCAACGGTTGCTTTACCTTATATATTACCATGAATATGTACGAGGTATTTAAATAATGTTGTTGTTTGCAGTTGTAAGTGTGGATGCGTACCAAACCCAATTATGACTAATTAATGTATGTAAAGCTGTTTTAGTGAAGAAATTGAATTATTGGAAGCTGGGGTAAGCGAGAGTGGAAAGGAAAATGTCATAGAGTGTTATAGTAATGAAGTATGAAGTGATAGTTAGCCGGTGAGCGGAAAGGAAAGGTGGGGGAGGGCGGGCGGTTGGGAGAAATGGGAGTGGTGTCCAGTCGGATGCAGGAGACTGCTGATTCGAATCCGCCGACAGAATCTGACCTGATCTAACCTACACACAAACTTGTTTGATACCTTTCAATATTTGTAGCATAAAATATGATAGCCAGTCGTGGTCCACGTCATGACTTCGGATGTCAAATGTTTGTACCCAATGAAATACATGTTGTACTTGTGTATCCAATAATACAATACGGTATCACCAATGTTAATAAAGTTCAAAGTGTGCTGAAGTTTACAGGCGCTCTTTCTTTCTGCTAATTATCATAACCACAGAGCACTCACGCAGCCTCATTTCCACCTTTTTCACCAACCATTTATTAAAACTTTTATGAACACAGTTTAATAACCTGTCATTCGAAAATAATACAATTATTTACCAATCTTCTGCAACTGCCATTGATTCGACGCAAATTCTACGGCGACTGACAATACACACATCAACGGACTTCAAGCGGATTAGAGATCGAAGAATATCGTTGTTAAGCCTTGATAAATTTCCCTTTTACTCATTTCTTATTTCTGGATGTTTTTAGTTCATTAATCAATTTGGGAACAATTTACAGCTCATTACAAACTGGTGCAGTAAACTGAAGGGAATGACTAGTTTGTAATTGCGGTGCATTCAAATTGGAAGGAGATGTTGCCGACTGCAACTACAGGGTTCGCTGATTACTTTTGCATGTTAATGCATGAGAAGGTGTGCGCTAATTTAATTGGCTACTCTAAAGTTGGTGAAATACACATGAGACGACGAACATCACAAATTGCTTTCGCCAATTTATGTAGGTACTACTGAGAGAGTGAAGCACTCTGGGAAAACTACTTACCTATCCACTACGCTAATCATGCAAAAGTACACAACGGTTTCTTAGGGCCCAAAACTCTGGCTCTCCCATCCTTTCATCCAAATGACGCTATTTATGTCATTTCATTATCGAAAAGTCGTCAGATTTAGAATAAACAAGAATATTTACCTACTGAATTGCCGAACCGACTTTACTTTTGGTACTTTTTAGGACTGGCGAATATTATATGACCAGTAGATCACCTTTGTCTGCACATGGGGCAATAACAGTTTGACTTGTCCAAATAAAGGGTATCCGAATGGCAAATGTAATAAGTATTTCTGTAATAATTCTATAGTACTTCATTCTCCTTTGTGTACCCCGAAGCGCAGAATGCAATGGTAAGATTAAATACAAACAGAGTATTGGTAGATGAAACCACAATCAAACACCTCCTCGACTATTGATGAGAAACCCGTTCCACAATCGCAAAAGGTTTTAAGTATGCAATTGTATAGCTTTCCAGGACCAAAGGAGTTTTCCATTTGAGGTTTCTACGTAGCCAATAATTGTATTCTGCGTTTGTTGTCTGTAGCCGATGATTGAGCGTTGGGAATTAGAATCCGAGATACTTTATGTAGTTTCAATTCCTTTTGATATGTACTTTGCTAATTCTAGTACAAGACTTTGTGTAGCCCAGAGCAGCCTGAGGGAATTCTCCACTTACTTTAAATACAAATACCTTGTGGTCAATGCCGTTTTATATCGGTCAGTTTATTGCGCCAAATGAATTCAAATCTTTCAAATTTATTGGAGATTCTCACGCTTTCCAGATTACACAAATATTTTATTTAATTATTAGAAAGAAATGAACTATGCTTAAACATTCCCACACAACCGGTTCACGTGCAGTAAAATACGTAAATAATATTTATCATGTAAATAAAATATATCACGGAAGAGAGTCTATTCTTTAAATGTGCATATGTCACCGTCACTGAGCGCACACAGGCTCTGAGGGCACAAAGCCAGAATTTATATGCAAATAACTCTTCCCCTATTATAGATGACGAAATGAAAATTGGTCCACACATTGGAAGGCATATAATCAGCATTTTCACCAAATTTCATCCCCACAGTTGGCACAGGAAAAAAGTTATTAATGAATTACTTGAAATAATCAATGAAAAAATTTATTTTTGAATGTTATTCACTAATAACTTTTTTCCTGTGCCAGCTGTGGGATGAAATTTGGTGAAAATGCTGATTATATGTCTTCTAATGTATGGACCAATTTTCAATTCTTTGAATCTATAATAGGGGCAGAGTTATTTGCATATAAATTCTGGCTTTGTGCGCTCAGAGCCTGTGTGCGCTCAGTGACGGTGACACATATGCCTACTGAAGATGTTTAGGTACTCTGTTTGAATTCTGCTTAACGCTATACAACAAAAGCTTAGAAATAAAATGTACACTTCTCCTTACTTATAATTTATATTATGTGTGTAATCATTTATTTGTTCTACACACCGCAAGTCTCTATTTAGCTTACTGATGGAATTCGTTAATCCTTGTAACCTGTCATCCTCATTTATGACATTCAATAGTACACATGTATCTCTATTTAGTAAACATTAGATCAAATTGACTTAGTAAATTAAAAACTGACATCTTTAAAATTAGGAATATTTTGTAATCACTGTCAATCTAATTCTTGTATTCAAACATGCATTTACTTTAATTGACGAAAAGCCAATGAAATGTTTCGTGTACTCTTCTTCTGCTGTGCTGCAGACTAACTCACAGGTCACTCAAATGTATAACAATGTTTTTGAATGCAAATATTAATTCTATAAACTAATTAAAAACCATTAAAGTAGTGTTAGAATTTAAGATATTAATAGTACTTTTGAATATAGGTGAAGCTCTCATTTCAGTGATAAGGGCTCAAACTTCCACTCAGCGCAACGGTAGTACAGATTGCCTAATTCTTTTGACAATACATGCAAATACTATTTACAAATAGATCTAAATACTTAAAAGTACAACTAAAAGAACATCTGCCCTAATTCCTCGAGTTCATGAATATAAAATATCAATTCTAGGAAATATCTGTTGTGTATTATTTGCAACGAATTTAAAAATGGTAAGTCATCCTATGACTGATAAGTGTCATTAAAGAAACTGGAGACTGATTGTGCAAATAGCCCACCCGAGGAATTAGAACAATATTAGCTTCTATGGCTTGTCGCATTTCAGGTGGACAGGTTACCGTAACTGTTGGTTATACCCAAAAGTAAATATTTTGTCCAATTCATGTATGTTGACACTCACTCAAGTCTCTTTGTAGTTGTGATCGGGAGTAGAAGCTACTTGTCAGTCCAATTTTCTAAGTTCGATTCAACGAGGTTCTTGGTTTCAAAGTGTCATTTGTAAAGAGGAACTCGAAAAGGAGATAACTTAGCTCAAACGGGATCGTTGCACTGGAGATCTGCAGAGAGAATTGACAAGATATCCCAGAGTCACGGCTCCATAATCATATCTTCCAACTCCTTCGGATTTCTGTCACTCTCGTAAGACTGCGACTCTAATGTCATTCCTCCTGCAAAATATTAAAATCACTTTCGGATTAGTTCATCAAGCATAGCTAATTCAGTCTCAATAATATATATATGCCTAGTAAAATCATTGAACCAAGTAAGTGGAATGGATATAAAATACAACAGCGCTCGCTTTGAATAAAACCGCGGGAAAAACTGTTCATAACTATTTACTCCATGAATGCTTAATTCAGATAAGTCATAATGATAAAATAATAATGTTTTTGCTTTAGAATAGTTTGCAGGTTTTTAAATGTTATTGGACCGGTTTCAACAGTAGATTAGATGCGAAGCTTAAAAGGTACGCATTAAAGCACAACTCAATAATTTAAAGTGAGCTCTTGCTCAATATTTCTAAACAATCATTACTCTATGGCGCGTTTTCTTTCTCAACCTTATGATAATCCATCTTAAAATCCCGAAAGATAAAAGCATATATTTCACATTTACATGTGTACATCTAAGCCTTGTCTAAAAACTTCTTCTCCACAAATACGATTGTCTTGTAAAACGCTCGAAGACCAGTAAACTGTTATTTTCCCCTGCACAATATTCATGTATTTACAGTTCAATTAATAATTATGACTGAAAAAAGGAAAGCGGGATACTTATCTATAAATTGAATAAACCAGTAGAGAAATGGTTTATTTAGTTAGCAACTTGATTAATTTAAAGGTCTACAGCACAGGTCAAATAATTCCGATTGCGAACTAATCGACTGGGAGTAAAGTGAAATATTATGTTTTAGCTTCGCATTTGGTGACTACGTGGTGAACGACGCGAGTAGGACATTAAAAGTTGACCTTCGTTGAGGTTATTCGTAAGGAAGCCTTCTTGCCGGAGGGAATTTAGGACAGAGGGTAGTAGCTCCAAAAGAATTGAAGTGGAGAACATCGTCTCCTCGTCTTCCCGACCGCCTACCGTCATGTCCCCGTCATTCTCTTTGTTTTGTCGCTCTTCCACCTCCATATGTTTTCGAAAACGTTCCTATAAAACCCAATTTCTTAGTTAAAATAAATGCTTTATTTGCATACGGTTGCTACACCTAAATATTAAGATCCACGTAGCATGACTTTTGCATACACATCACCACTATTAGAAAAATGTTGAAAACGTGCAGTAATTAGAATCATTAATATTATAAGCGTAATTGGAAAGCAGTGAGAGGGATTGAACCTTTTCAGCAAGAATACGTTGCTGTTGTTCGTGAAGGAGTCTCAGCTCTCTCTGCTCTCGTTGGCGGGTTTGATGGAAGCGATTTTGCTGTTCTCTCAGAGCAACTAGTTCCTCTTCTTCCATAGTTTCCAAAAGACACTGCACAATTTACATGATTTTAGTTTCACGCATTTATTCTTAGAATATCCAACACTTGGGTAAAATCACTTTTCTTAAAAATTATAACTAACGAAATATCTCGGTCATTATTTGATTCATCACCACAGGGACATGGCTAAATATATTCCCCAGGATCCTCAGTCAAACACTGTTCCTCCTATTAAATCCCTTCTACCGAAGCCCACAAAAGGCTAAAGGAGTTAGTTCCTTGTCAGAAACGGAGAGATTAGAAAAGACATGCAAGGAAGCAGCACCAGATGGCACTTTACCTGTTCCAAAATTTTGGCGACGAGAGTTTTGAGAACAGGTTGAATCTCTTCCTCGAAGTCGAAGAGTTCTTCTGGGTTGACTTGGGTGGCAGCGTCGACTCCGAAGCTGGAGGAGACGGAGGTGGGGGAGGGGAAGGGGGCGTCGTAGTGAGGCTCCGTCTGCACCACGGCGTCCGTCTCCTCCACCTCCGCCTCTTGCTGCAGCTCCTCCAGGATCTGCTCCGTCTGCAGCGGGTGGTGGCGCCGACCCGCCAGAGGGGGCGGCGTCAGGCGACTCGCCACTTTGTAGCTCCCGCCCGCCCCGTTCACCTTGCTCTTGTTTCGCTGGTGACTCCGCCGCCTCCGCCCTTTCCCCGTGTCCGAAGAGTACGTCTCCGCCACCTCTCCCGATTCCTGCACACAATCATCCCCACATAAATACAGCAGCCACTCCCACCTCCAACCATTATATATCTGCCGCGAGGCTGCGACCCCAAATAGGGCTGCTTCCGTCGCTTTGCTACTTTGGACATCTATGCATCTATCAAATCAATGCAGATTTTGGTGGAGAACTTACGTGTTCCTGGAAAGCTTTAGTGGTGGTAGTCGTCGTTGTTCCCCTGTGCACATGGGGATCCCACATTACATTGAAGTAGTCATGTACTCCTCTAGGCCTGTTGGTACACAAACAAGCAAGTGTTGTTAATGCTAAAATCAAATCTAGTAGACAAGTACAAATATTTATGATATCTTTTGACTTGAGCAGTGCAGTGCGACAAGGTGAACTGCACACAATTTGTCAAGTACTTAGTCAAATTAAAAGTCAAAGCGTGATTTTATGAATATAAACAATGAAGACAATTTTCCATAACTTAGTATAAGGCGGAAGTAAAATTTGGAAACGCAAATCAAATAAGCAGTAGGAAATAACAATACTTTGGAATACACAATATATATTTGTTGACCGTAAAGCACACATGGTTTTATCTGCACTTATATCCCCCTATATTACTCGTAGCACGGCTTTTCAAAGACTGAAATTCAACCACAATCAATTTCAACGACTCGAAAATGAAAATGTAAAGACAATAAAATTGAAACTTGAAAGTTCACAGTAACCAGAAACAACAGTAACCAGAACAACAATGTTAACTCAACGACAATGAATTTCAGCGACTCCAAATTCAACGACAGTAATCTCAACGAGAGTCAACGACTGCAACTGAACAACTCTAGCTGGAAATTCTGGATAAACCAATAATTATTCAATATCGTAATTATACTGGATAAAGTAGCCGGTGACCGTCTCGATTATCTGTCCTGTGTTTTTGCAGTCGACAGTTAGACAGTAATACCTAAAGAGGAATATGCAACTGTTCTGCGCTGCACTGACGAAACTGCAGGGTCGAAGTAATATTAGCGCGCACAGCGTAACACAACAACTTAGTAAAAATATTCAAGGATCTATTGGTACAACTGTATACAGATTGTAAAACCTCATCTGTTCTCTTGATGTAGTTGCATTTGGAGTCATTGAAATTCATTGTCGTTGACTTTAAGTTGCCGTTGAGGTTGACTTTCGAGTAGTTGAAATTAATTGTCCTTATGTTTCAGTCGCTGACAGTCACTGATTTTCATTGTTGAGAAGACGTGGATTATATATCATTATTTTATTCATCTGTATTCCAGTTATGAGAACCGAAATGGCCAAACTGCATTGGTATTCAAATCAAATGGCAAAAAAAGTACATAAATTACAACGTGAGTTGTCATTTTGAAGTATAAGCATATAAGTATAGGCATTGTAAAAAGTGACTGCAATTTTAATGCGCTCAGAAAAGTATTTTTAATCTGGTTTCAATTCGAAAATTAGCAATCCTCTATTAAAAACCACATTGTTCATAATTTTCTCAAAATGATATTGTCATCAGTGGCCCGCACTCAACATATTAAGTATACCTATATAGATAGGTAGGTAAACAGAATAAACCATTGTAAATGCATATAAAAAAGTAGTGGCTATGAACCTATATGGACATGACATGGACATGGACATGACCATGGACTTGACATGAGTCATACGGTACATACTGACAATTGGTACATCGGGCATTACCCTAAAGTAGAGTTTCGCGAACACACGCACAGACAGACAGATCAGGCATTATTATAAAGTATCTGACCGCTACTTAATAATGAATGGCTAAGAGACCCTGAGCGGTAATTAAGCAAACATTGCCATATCAAGAAATCAATAGCTCCAAATTTTATTTATATGCCAGATAGGTAAAGGAATGTGTTGAAAATCCATTCAGTTTGCCGATAACTATTCTAGGTGCCGAGCAGTAGCAATGTTTGTTTGCTGAGGTGTGTATTTATAATTGAAGAAAATTGTGATGCTATCTGACCGGATTATAAATTTGTGCATTGGAAAATGTAACTGTTAATTTGGTTTAGCAGTAGGTATGCGGAAGGGCAATGACCAGAGCACTAAATGTAACGATGTAGGTAAATGCAAAGTAGCTGCACAAAGCAGTTAGCTTTGTTGGAAATGTAGTAGGAGAGGCATTGAAAAGCAATAAGCATTGGGAGGAATGAAGAGGGAAGGAAGGAGAAGCAGGAAGCGGACAGAAATGGGCATAAATGGGTAATAAATGAGCGTGGCGAAGGTGGACGACCGGCAAATAGCGGCGTGCAGCGACCCAAGCCTACTGACGACCCTTGTGGGCCAGCGGAGAAAGGGAGGGCGTACTGGGGTTTGTTGGAGTCTGCGGGGCGTGTGTGGAGGGCGCAGTGATGCTTGGGGATGAGGCCGACGGGTCTGGGTCGGCTGGAGAAGGTGAAGATGCTCCTCTCCACCATCAGGTCGAACTTGGAGGGCAGGAAGCGCCCCCGGGTCACCGTCGTGATGAAGGGCGGGCGGTCGCAGGAGAAGCGGTTGGAGGAGTGGCCCTGCACGCCGTTCGTGGCGGGAATGGCCATCTGCGTCCCGCACCCGCCGGCCACTAGCACCCCAGACACGAATCCGTTGTGAACTCTCGCTCGGTTCACGCTCATCAAAGTCAACAGCGGCAGTCACAACAAGACACGCAAAAAGTCACTCCAGTCAATCCGAAAGTCATTCCAGTCAATCCGAAAGTCATTCCAGTCAATCCGAAAGTCATTCCAGTCAATCCGAAAGTCATTCCAGGACTGCTTCGGACGCTCGCATCCTCACTTCCGCTGCACGCTCCACCCTCAACGGAGAAACAACACCGATTTCATGGAGACATCCATCCCGAGGGCACCTCCTCAGGGCTACCTCACCTTTTGCTTGAATGCTGCCTGAGAATTCAAATTTTATGGGAGTCACTGAGAACTGTAGGGAATTGTTGGTTGCACACTGTGTGAATTATTAATATTTCTAGCCAGTTTTCCTTCCACGGAATTATTGATCACTCAGTTAGACTGCTTGTTGTGAAGCACTACGAAGTGTTAACGAGGTGAAATACGTAATGAAGAACGACGAGTGAAGAAGAACAATTTTTAAATGAACTCTCAGTGCTTTAGTTATGAATTGCAGAAGAGAATAGATTGTGTAGAGGAGAGAAAGCGGCTGAGGCAACTGCCAGTCACCGAAAATGGTTTTGTCTTTGGTGGTGGAGTGTTTGAGTTGCTGTGAGTAGAGTTGGCTGTGTGGCGGAGGACGACTTGCGAGTCTTCTCTCCGTCCAACTTTATTATTTGCACTGACACAGAGACAAACGAAGCGAATTGAGTGGATTGGAATATTTCGTCGAATTTGGTCATTGCATTGCGATGTAATCGATCCGAGTTGGATTTGTGGCAGGCAGAGTGAATGACTTTCGTTCGGCTAATGATGTTCAGCGAACTTTTACGCGATCGACTTGGAAACTATAAATGCCAGCGGAAAGGGACAATCCTCTTCTTGCTGTCGGTCGTGGCACATTCCGTGAAACAGGCACCAAGCATTCGCTATTTACTCGCAGTTAATTCCATTGTCAAACGTTTTACATTCGGAACTCTTTGGTGGAACTGACTGGGCACCTATCTGTGCCCAACTCTATTTCTCGCAGGCGATATTCACCGGACTCTCGCTGCACAACTGTTTCGCACCGACACTCGACATCCTATGCACTCGGCCACTTCTTAACTACGCTCGCCCTCCTCACTCTGCCTAACTCCACATCTTAAATTCCCAGTTACTCTCTCTTCTCTCAAGGCTCTTTTTTAAATCAATAATTACACTGCAAACGGAACAATAGGAGAGGCTGTTAAAAATTTCCCCATTCTTTCTGTCCTCGCACCACTCTCTACACTACAACCCTTTCCTTGCTACAGCAAAACATGTTTATTCATACGGAGATGTAATTTAAAACCAATAAGCGTGCACTGCACAAGGCTCAATCATCATTCAAATGACAGCCAGTGACAAATGGCCTAAATTCCCTCCATGCAATCCAATGCACTTCCACCAGAATGAAAACCCACCAATGTCAGCTCTCCACTTATTTTAAGTGTATCGAAAAGTGTTCACCTTCCTAATTGCAATATTGGGAATAGTGCAATTGCACACTTATAACCTTAATAGAGTCATTGTATACTCTATCCGCCCTAAAAATGTGCCAACTACGTCACCGTCACATGGAAAAGGAAACAAAATTGCTAATGTCGACTACGTAGTTTTTTAATTAATTTTGGAATGAATGCATACAATTTAGAATTTGGTTGTGACAATAGTAAGTGTGAAGCTGTTGCAGACAAAGGGACAGTTGGGGAGTGGAATGGGAGGAGTAGCTAGCTCGTCGCATGCATGGCGCTGCAACGCTTTGGCTATGGGCAACTGGAATCGGACGGAGTTGTTGGCATTAGGATTGGCACAATCCTAATGGCAATCAGCCGATTGTCAAGACAGAATTGTGTGTAGGCGAAATCGATTCGTTCGATTCGATTAGCTCACGTGTATTTCTATCTCCGGGCATTGCATGGGAACATGAGGGGCGGCGGAAGGAAAGCAAACGACATTTCCAGAAAACCATTTGGATTAATTTACTTTCAATTGATTAGCTGCTGGGGAGCTCGTTGGCCAGGGGCACTCACTGGAACCCCTCGCAACACCTCACGCCTCCGCTCCTTGTCCGCACCGGAGTCCGGACCACACTCCTTCAATAAACTGTCTCCAACTCCACAGTGTACGTACGCTGTTCACCAACCACCACAACTCCAAGCTCTCGCAATACACTCCATGAATATTCTACGGCAAACAACTCTACTTGTGCAGCTCATTAATTAATTGTAGCCGTACGAGAAATAGATGAAATGACTGTCAATAAAACTTGTAAAGGAAATTCAAAATAGTTATCAAAGTTAATGCTACTTCTACCTAGAGAATGGCCATAAATATCGACATTCCGGTTTTTAACTTTCACATGAGTAGGAAACTTTCCACCTTGTCACACCATTTAATTATTCATAGTGTTTAAAGTAAATATAAGCCCTTTATGTGGATTGCATTGCTTAACTTACTATAGGCATTAACAAATAAACAGCATAATATATAACCACTTAAAATTTGGGAAAAGCCAGGAAACTCTTGGGAAATTGAATTATAGTATGTATGTAGTTATGATATGTGTACAAGTAATCTCAACAGTACGAGGGAGTATTCCGAGTTTTGTGTTCAGCAAAAGCCAATGCTAAATCAACAGGACGCAAGACAACCATTTCTAAGAGCAACTTCTTGTCATTTATGAAAATGCTATTCGGATTTCTTCAATAGGCAACATTTCCATTGTTAAATGAATCCCTTAGCACTTACCTAAGCAAATTAAATTCCGCCGTTATGTGCAAAATTTAAAAGGACCACATTGGTCCGTTTGTATTTAATGACTGCTATACCGGAAAGGTATAAAAGTGAAGCGAATAATGATTTAGAACGTAGAGTAAGAACGAAGGGACCTGTGTAGCATATTTATCCTGTGGTTGAGCAGATACCTATTTTTAAATTTCCGTGTAGTCTTTGGAAAAGCCATAACTGGGACGACAAAGATCTTAACAGAAATAATGGCCATAATATTTACTACGGAGTTCATTTACTATGCCGTCATAAATTGCATTCTGTTCGGTGTGAACTGAGCAGTGGCATTTGTAGCGTGACCATGGCAATGGCATTGGAATATCAGGCAGTGCCGTAGTCCATTCTCCAGAATGCCTTCCGCTCCGATTAATTTTGCACGCGATAAATAAATCAACCAACTATGCCCTCAAATATTCATTTTTTACAAACACCCAATTACTAGCCTTAATTTGGCTCTATCGAAAACATACAAATACAGTCTGTTCCCCAAGTAAGTCCACTCACCGGTAAGCACATTACAGAATTAGTTGCCCAAGCTGATAACCTTGGCCGTTTTAATAATAAATCTGCTATGCATTATTACTACCTATAGCCGCAAATATGTGTATTTTTATGGGCAACTCAAATTAGTTCCGACGAACAGGTGGAACTGGGCAAGTCGACAAACGCGAAATGTTTTCCAATGATACTGATAGCCTATTTACGAGATTCCAGGCTCAGGTAATGGAGAAATTGCAATTAGGCAGTTTTTCAAGATATTTACGCCATGCATTAACCTCATAATCACAAAGGCAAAGGTGACGTCTTTGGAAGGACAGCGGAAAGGATTTTGCATTTCATTCAGTTTTTCTGCATACTTCTCCGTGGAGTATGCAGTGCCAAAGGTAAATGCGGACCGATTAAGCAATCTCGGAATCTTGGCGTCGACAAATCTACGAGAAAGGCCAATTAATGAGGATAAGTTTCCTGAGCGAACTTTTACGAACCAACTATTACGGCCAGTGCAAATAAAGCTACGTACCCCGCTGAAGGTTAAGAACTCAGAGAATTTATCTTGGAACACGGCTAAACATTTACTCCGCGAGGTTAATCCAGGAATTCTGACATTATGTTTGTAAATGTGAATCGTTAGATTCCAACTAATCTGAGGACCAAGATAAATCGCTTTATGAGTTTCTTCAACCAGGGACGTTTTCTAACACCCGCTTACTCAACTAGGTATCATACGTAAGTAAAGTAAGCCTTGCCTATGGCACCAATTCTACTCTATGTACATGGTTTATACTTCTAGTAAAATCGTATGCATATATTATTACCATGCACGTATATGTATTTTGTTGTACTATTTAGTCAAATACGTTACACAAGAATTAAAGTTCCTCTAACCCCAGTCGTATGCAATATGCCATATTAGGGCAAAACTGTACTGACAGGAAATACCAAGCGTAAGCGATGCCACACCCCAGCAGCCGAATACGTTTATTCTTCCGACGGAAGCGAATGGTGGAGTTGGAAATTGGTGGAGAGACGGAAGAGAATGGTGGAGTTGGAAATTGGTGGAGAGACGGAAGAGAATGGTGGAGTTGGAAATTGGTGGAGAGACGGAAGAGAGTGGTGGAGTTGGAAATTGGTGTAGAGACGGAAGAGAGTGGTGGAGTTGGAAATTGGTGGAGAGACGGAAGAGAGTGGTGGAGTTGGAAATTGGTGTAGAGACGGAAGAGAGTGGTGGAGTTGGAAATTGGTGTAGAGACGGAAGAGAGTGGTGGAGTTGGAAATTGGTGGAGAGACGGAAGAGAGTGGTGGAGTTGGAAATTGGTGGAGAGACGGAAGAGAGTGGTGGAGTTGGAAATTGGTGTAGAGACGGAAGAGAGTGGTGGAGTTGGAAATTGGTGTAGAGACGGAAGAGAGTGGTGGCGTTGGAAATTGGTGTAGAGACGGAAGAGAGTGGTGGAGTTGGAAATTGGTGTAGAGACGGAAGAGAATGGTGGAGTTGGAAATTGGTGGAGAGACGGAAGAGAGTGGTGGAGTTGGAAATTGGTGGCGAGACGGAAGAGAGTGGTGGAGTTGGAAATTGGTGGAGAGACGGAAGAGAGTGGTGGAGTTGGAAATTGGTGGAGAGACGGAAGAGAGTGGTGGAGTTGGAAATTGGTGGAGAGACGGAAGAGAGTGGTGGAGTTGGAAATTGGTGTAGAGACGGAAGAGAATGGTGGAGTTGGAAATTGGTGGAGAGACGGAAGAGAATGGTGGAGTTGGAAATTGGTGGCGAGATGAAAGCAGAAATGGATGAGAATAAGTCACCTGATAATGTTATTTCGATATCTCTTGGGTCGTCCTTGGACAGGTCTGGGGGGACTGGAGTAGGTGTAGTACACGGTGGACGTGGAAGATATTGCCTTGAACATCGATCTTGGTTCAGAGGAGTCTCGGTCCCCCACCATCTCCACTGCTCCGCTTTCTTCCTTAACGAAGATCTGTCAAACATAATGATATGCTAATGAAATGCTTAACCAGAATTTGCATCTCCGCTTTCTGTCTTTTACGAGGACCTCACCGTTCCCAAACCAAATATTCACTATTTTGAATTAGGAAAGTCAAGATTTTATCTCATCCATCTTCCAATTCAGTTCACAAATAAGAATGTCTGCAAAAATATCCTCACGCAATTTAAGTTTTGTGACTACTGGATTGCAAATGATAAGTGCCAATAAGAAACATGGGATACAAAACTGAATTTCAGACAACATGACTGCTGTGACAGCAGGTATCACGGCTGCATGACACAGAGGCACATGTTTGGTCACATGTGAGAATCACATTGCAAATATTGTAGTGAACGGATGGACGTCCAGGAGAAAGTTGGAGGCGCATGAAAATTGTCATTTGGTGCACACTTGCGGGTGAGACCATAGTGAAGGGGAAAGAGATAGTAAAAGCGAATGCTACAAACCTTGGTTGGTATGGTGTAAGCTCCTCGTTGAAGTTGAATGAACTTGTAATTACTGCTCCGTTTGCATTTCAGAAATTTTCACTTGCAAATTATTAAACAGTGTTTGAATACAGTGCAAATGAGTTATGTACTTAAAAACTTAGGTTCTCTGTTTAAATATTATAAAACTTCTTGGTGTATGTTGTCTTTAGGTTGCTTTTATTTTTAATCAGAGGGGACTTACTTCGGAGTCTCTTCTGACTGACTGAGTAAGAGAAAAGCTGCAATCCAGGTGGCAGAAGTAAGAGGAAGTTGTTGAAGAGAGCGAGACTTTTGAGTGTGGATGGAGATTTGTGGAGAGAGGACTGTAGAAATGATTTCGGGCGGGGAGAGCACTAAGGACGCAGCTTGCGATGCAGAATATTTGTCGCAACTAACTGGAGGCAGTTTGGGATATTTGTGTTTGTGCATGCAGGAGTGCGGAGTGTTGTTGGCATTCGTGCCACTCCGTGCCTCGTCTTCCAAGAGGCAACGCAACGGAGCGTGAGCGACTGCCGGCCGCTGTGTGCATCAGGACACGTACCTCCAGTCGGGCGTCTAGGCGAGTCGCGTCCCTCCGCACTCCGGCCCTGCACCCTCACCAGTGAACTTGAGGCCAGACCTCACAAATTGACCCACGCAGACATGCAACTCGCTGCACACCGCACAACTGCACGTTCCCCACTTGCCAATGCAGATGTCTGGCCACACAAAACAGAATCAGAGCAGGCATGCATGGCAGAGATTACACGGATTCAGTACTCGATGAAATTGCTCTGGACAAAGCAATCGCCAATCCGATCCAGTCGACAGAAGAGTTCCTGTCCCACTCAGCACGGCACGCAACAAATATTTTCACAGCTATTTATGAACTTCCACATATTCTGTAGCTTCAGTTCTTCGGGGTAGTCACCATCACCAGTTATTAAACTCGTTTTGCGTTGCTTAAACACAGGGAAGGATAAAGCCAGCTCACAAAATAGGAAAAGCTGGCTTTTGGCTTTTTGACTTTTTGCTCTGACGGAATTCAGCACATAATCTACTATTACTTTAATTTAATTAAGTAAATCCTGCAATCGTGTCAATAAATATGAAAATGCATAAATATCATAGTGTAGATATGTACGCTGGATGGCAGTTGGTGTATCAAAAAGCCCAAAAACTGGTTTTTTGTTGCAAAAAGCCGACCTTTTTCCTTCCCTGCTTAAACCATGCACTGCGTGGATCAATTAATAAGCTGTGTACAAAGTGTACATTATCACAAAATCGCAAAAGAGAGAAGATTCTCTTTTGCTACATGCAAACAGCTTTCGTCTCATTCATCTGCCGAAGAACGCAGATGACGAAATAATGTGATGAGTTCGGCAGGCGACCTAAAGCGACCTGTTGCTCTGCTCCTCTGCTGCCATTCAATTCTAGTATCAGAAATAAAAAAGGCGCGTCATTGCCTATCGAAAAAAACTACACCAAAAATTAATTGCATTTTCTCAGTCTTCTCCTCTTATATGGAGTTTGGCCGTCAAAAGTACTGTTGTCCAACTGAATTCTAAGAATCTTTAATTGTGTCCCTAATTATTAGAGATTTACATAATTTTAATTAGGAGTTAATTCTCTTTTATATTTTTGGTCCCTTTTTTAAAGAAACTTGTGAGCTAAATCAAATGGAATGGATAGGGGTTCGATGGAAATGAAAAATGAAGCATCTCTTCTGTAACTTTCACTCAAATATGTGAAGGGAAAGCAGTGAAAATGTTGTCACTGTAATAGGTTGACCAACAAATGAAATTAAAATAGCGAGTCTCAAGTTAAAGTAAGATTTTGTAACGTCCAGGCCGCGGAGCACGCATTTCAACTTTGGGTAGACACGGAAGCCACTGTGACTCCATCTCTCTTCGGACATTTGCATGACGGCTTTCACCTTCCACTTTCTGATACAGACGGCCCAGTCAGCGGTTTCACTCGATGTAAGGAAAAGAGCAGAAGATGATGCTACGCGTCCTTTCTGAAATGAAAGGACAATTCAGGCAGTGAATTTCTGGATGGCGTGAACGATTTTTCAGGGACTATGGAAAAGTACATATGAAATTGGATTTCTTGTTTTTAATAAAGTTGAGTTTTGACTTGGTGTAGGGAAGGGTTTTTAGTTATAAGTGAGAGTGGTGTATGGTGTTGTGGGGAGTGGGGAGCGAGGAGGGCAGGATTTGCATAAGAAACTGATTTCGAGAGTGGAAATTAAAGGATTTATAATTCGGTGGAGATGGAAGTGGGGAGTTGTGAAGCATCGATTGATTTTATTATATTTGCATGGAAGTTGTGTTTGGCGGACCAGCGTTGGCGTTGGCAGTGCGGAGAGAGACTAACGAGAAGGGATTGAAATTATTTCTTGCTTCATGCATGCTTAGCATTCGGAAGAAGGAGACGTGTTTGGCTAAAAGATCCGAAATGAAAGACGACAGACTTGACGAGAAACTTTCTGCCGACACTTCACTTCCGGCCTGAAACGACCTCCTCCGCTCCTCTGTTGACATTATGAATACATCAAAGTCCATTATATTAATTATATGCCAAGCCAAAGTGACTCGAACCGACTTGGCCGTCCTCGCACTCAGCCTCCCAGAACTTTTTGACTCATCCTCATACCTAATCCTATTTACTTGCAACTCACACCACCAAAAACTGCCAAAATAACCATTTACTAACTTCAACACAGAATTTATTTACGGCTCTTTCACACAAACTCCTTTCTCTCAAATGCCCTTTTTCCTCCTAACCCATACAATATAAACATATATTTAAATTAGTAGTTCTATCAGAATTATCACGCTAACAGAGTACTTCCTCCGACTCCTACATTTTATCCTCCTTTAATTAGCCGATTAAACATTTCTCTTTATTCCACTTCCATGCACTCCTTTTCACAATTGTTTCAATCTTTCGCCACGCTTCACACGGAAATAGCATCGAAATACAATATCTCCTAATTATTGGCATTATCACTCTCTCTTTTCAAAATAGTTGTCCTGCAAATGAATCTCTAACTAAAGCCTCCAAATTACATGGCAAGATAATGGAATAATGCTGCAGTGTGCCTGCACTTCTACGTGGGCTAGATCAAAATTTAATTTCAAAAATCGTGTCAATCTGTTTGACTTTTTGATTTACAACAGTGGTAGAGTGTGTTGCTCAGTAGCTTATAAAAACACTTTGACTTGTTGATTTAGATTAACCCTTTATCCACATAATGGAATTATTTGGGTACTGTCGCCTCGACAAGTATTTCATTACTTCATTAATACATTCTTCCCTATTTCGACACGGTTTACCACAAAACGCCCGCTTTAGTTTTCAATGTGTCCAATTAAGTTTATTAAACAATGGTTTATTGCAACGTGAAATATCCTGCTTTCATGATTGACAGTGGAAAGTTCATGCTTTCCAACCTTGGACATGTACATATACCTATAAATCCACCCTCAATAAGATCATGTTCACGAAGAATGTGGCTGTTGTAAAAACGCTGACTAACAATTGTCTTTTGAAATCATTCTAATGAGGTCAGCACCCGTTAGTCCATTTGAGATTTTCTGCTTTAAGGAAACTACAACAATGAATTGCATTAAATGCCATCCAGGGTTGCTATAAAAGCTAAATTAATTTCCATTTTACTGAAAATAATTTTCTTGAAATGCAAACTTTTTGACTGTACATTACATTATAGAGCTACAGAATGTTTGTAAAAGGACACATATCCGTTATGTAATCACCATAAGCAAAAGTGAAGGAGTTGAATGTTTGGATGTGTCTGATTCAGTTATTGTTTCTGTTCACGAGTTAGGGAGCATCATGGAGATTGGAAGTGCAGGAGCGTAGCAGGACTTTAGTTGGTGGTGTGACAAGTGCTTTGACGGTTTGGTTGCTACAGAAGTTATCATCAATAATGAAGGATGTTGAGTCAGGTTGGCATAATAGTAATAAGTCATGTCAGAATTAGAGGAGAATGGAAAATAGGGTACTAAGTAATGTGTTTACAGAGGATGTGCGTCATCTATTTGCAGTCAGGTCAGTGTTAAATATCGCGTGTTGATGTATGTATACGAGGACATGTTGTTGTCACTGAGAATACTGTTAGATAAGACGGGATAAAAATGTAACCCGCTATTTATACACCACGCGGAATAGAGAAAAGTCAACTGACGCTCAATTGTTTGTTTTGCCTCCTTCCCAGTCGACTTGAAATTCCAGCGGCTTCCGCAACCTGCCATACAATTTATTAGCCTTATTGTAAAATATTGGTGCTTATGACACGAACCCTCGCAAGCAGTCACAGTGATAAACGATTTGAAATAGGTGTTAGACTTCGGTGAGGAGAGGAATTGATGATATATTGACTATGTTTTATTCACATGTGGATCAAGCAGGATTTGGTCCTTCTGAGCCCGTCGTATCCCTCCCCATTCCTCCGAAATATGGAAATACAGAGGTGGAGCCAAGATCTTCTGAAATAAATAAACATGACAAGGATATCCCTCTGAAGAACCACTCTTAAGCTTATCTGATCTCTTGGCATGTGGCTTTCCAGTGTTAAATCAACTCCACTATTTGTATCCGCGTCGTTAGAGTCACAGACGTCTCATTGCACTTTCTCTGCCTTTTATTGAACCACTCTTTATACACCCAAATTGGGAAATTGAAAAACTATTTATCACTTTTGACGGGCTATTATAAAGCTATGGGAAAATAGAAATAGAATTTCCAGGTTATTCCCAGGTGGACACGTCTTGCACAACAACTGTTAACATCGTGCTTGATGTCACTGACTCCATACGTAGGCATCTCGAACTGCTTCAGGCCCCGAGTGGCAGTCGGGACTGGCTAGCGCTATTCAAATGCAAATAATTTATGACTGAGTGGTCGCTGTAATGACGGGAACTTGTGTTAGGGTCGTGCCATCGCATTTGTAGAGCACCGGGATCGTTGCTCATTGTTTGTGTGGCGCGCTGGCGTTGAACTGCACGCCGTGGATTATGTATTCAAATATGTGTACACGGTTACCCACTTTTTCCTTCCATCAGCCAACGACGATCAATCAAATTCCACGGACAAGCTCGCCACTCTGAACATTTCCATTCACTTGTCACTGCAGTCATGTCTGCTGATTTCTCCTCCGCAGACTCCCTTCGCCAACAGTCGGCTCTGTCGCTCCCGTATTTATCATTATGCACACACCTATTAACTCTTCCTTTCACACACCCAAATAAAAAATTCCCAACATCCATTAGTATGCATTCATACATTCCATTCGCTTTCCCTGCCAAGCCCAACTACTTTCCGCTCCCCATCCCCCCGCATTCGGTTCTTCTCCCCTCAATTCACTGCCATTAGTTACTAATTACCGCTCCCTCCAGAAGTTCTTACAATTAAACCTACCTCAACTATTATTTAAGTCATTTTAACAATTCAAATGGGTCAAATCCCTCACTTTACATGGAATAAGATACAAAAATTTTGGCCTGAATATTAAAATATATTACACCGCTTCTACAGGTGCTTTCTTATCGTGATAATAAAATCTTTTACTCTGTTTCCAATTTATATATGGTAAGATAGACAAATGAGGTTTTTAGGTGTAAAATAAAGTACACCGCTTTTAGTAATTTCTTAATTAATGGTTCCACTTATAGGAAGCGCGTAGCGCGAATCCTAATACGTAGCTTTCTTTGGCACGTGGATACAGACGGTGAAGCTGCTGTTAGAAGTGAAGAGGAATGGGAAAGCAAATCAAACTAACAAGCTTTCCCTGTTACAAACATTGCAATTTGGAGTCATTTTCGTCTTTGCATCCTATGTCGATGTGCTCAGAAGCCGTGGCCCTTGTCCTTCCCCCACAACATGGATTGTGTGTGTTCACATCTGCATTAGTATTTCATGTCTGTAGCCTACGTCTTCTAATTTGGACAAAGACACTAGGTCCTACAAACGCTCATTCATTCATACATTTTGACCTGTTTAAATTAAAAGCATCCATTCTCCAGTCATCTACAGTGTGATTAGAGAAAAAGAGCCCCGCCACCATTTATTAATTTTGGTCATCACAGTGTTTATAGTGTAAATCGTTTCATTAGCCACGTACCCGTACTTACACATCGGTGATCAGATTACACGTGCCATTAGTCAGTGGTGCATGGACATGTCCATTCCTGGCTTCTAACTAAAATTGACTTAGAGTAATAGTACTCCAGACTGCAGAGTAGCTGGTGTTAGTAAATGTTTGATGTGCCTAATGGGCAGCATAAGTTTTTGCGTGCCCTGTAGTTAGGAAGGTAGGTAGTAAATGAAATCTGTTTACGTCTGGCATTTATGTATAGGAAGGTGGACTAGTGTGTTTTGTGTGTGGGTGTGAGGCGAAGCGAAGTGCGAGGACATGAATGGAAATGTTGTTGGAATTAGGGAAAGTCAGCGGAAGTTGAAAGGAGAGCGGAACTTTGAGAGGAGGCATTGAGGTCGGAGAGTGAAAGTTGGAAGTCGGTGTGCGGAGGGCGGCGGAGGCTGAGAGGAGAGGGGCGAGACTGGGAACGGGTCGGAAATGAGTGCGTGCCATGAAATGGAAATAATACATCTTGGTGCTTTCCTAATTTGTTTCATTTCAAAAGAATGTGGATTGCGGATGCGGAGCTGGGCTGAATTGGGAAGTTTCGCTAGAAATTCGAGTTCCGACTGCAGCCTTCTCCATTGTCAGCCTCTGTGCTCACCAGATCTTCTGGCCAGGCTCACGTTCCGTGTCGACTCAACAGAGCCTCGGGATAGGCGAGTCAGTCCTCGCTGATTTGATGAGTTGCGGTCGCCTCGTCTCCTCTCCCATCCTCATCTCCAATATCTCACCACTCTGCTTATCCATCATACACGCTCTGCATTCCTCCAATTCATATTACATCTTATCGGTCGCAAATTCAAAGAAAGCGGTGTATTTGCGAGAACTGCCTTGTCTACGGGTATAAGCAATCCGTGTGTGCGTCGAGATGAGTGTACTCTGTCTACAATATAGGTGGAGGCACTCGGTGTATGTCTACGGGTGTAAGCACCCAGTACATGTCCACGGGTGTAAGCACCCAGTGGATGTCTACGGGTGTAAGCACCCAGTACATGTCTACGGGTGTCAGCACTATGTGTATGTCTACGGGTGTAAGCACCCAGTGGATGTCTACGGGTGTAAGCACTCAGTGCATGTCTACGGGTGTAGGCACTCAGTGCATGTCTACGGGTGTAGGCACCCAGTGCATGTCTACGGGTGTAAGCACCCAGTGGATGTCTACGGGTGTGAGCACCCAGTGCATGTCTACGGGTGTAAGCAGAGTAAGCACTATGTGTATGTCTACGGGTGTAAGCACCCAGTACATGTCTACGGGTGTAAGCACCCAGTACATGTCTACGGGTGTAAGCACTATGTGTATGTCTACGGGTGTCAGCACTATGTGTATGTCTACGGGTGTAAGCATCCAGTACATGTCTACGGGTGTAAGCACTATGTGTATGTCTACGGGTGTCAGCACTAGGTGTATGTCTACGGGTGTAAGCATCCAGTACATGTCTACGGGTGTCAGCACTATGTGTATGCCTATGGGTGTCAGCACTATGTGTATGTCTACGGGTGTCAGCGCTGTGTGTATGCCTACGGGTGCAGAGACACGGGTTGACTTGTAAGTTGAGGAGACTAGACGGGGGCATTGGGATGAGATGTGCGAGTTGAGTGACTTCACTCTTCATTCAAGTCAAGTCAACAGAGGAGACGAGACAGTTCCTTTCGGTTTGTTTGGTTTGGATGCCACACTCTTCCCGCACTCTTCTCAACTTTCCTCGCACACAACCACCTAATCTTAGCAACTCCCTCAGATACCTAATGCACTGCATTAATGGACATCCATGCATACGCCTCGACAACTTTTTCATCTCCCATCGCTATAGCCAGCAATTCTAATTTTATTTATATATAAATGTACTACATAATAACGACAGGGCTTCATTACATGTGTACCAACACCGCCGTCCCAGCCTCTGCAAATAGACCGCTCTCTGTACTCGCTTCACTCCACACAAGACCTCTCCAAGGCCTCTATAAGGCTCAGTGTCTCAGGCGCCTACTACATATTAAGTATCTCTGTTTTGTTGATGTTTACTTTGAACTGTGGTTCAGCTTCAGTCCACAAAAGTAAATATTATGTGTGCTTGGCTTCTGTGCTTCCCGAGTCGTTCTATTTACTTTGAAAAGATATTATAAATTGCTATACCAAATATATCAAACCAAATAACGCTAGGAAAATCTCATCCTATGCATATAAATTTTGGAGGCAAACAACGCCTATAATTGTAGATGACTCAACTATAAATCATTCAGTCTGGAAGATAAATAAATAGCAAAGAGAAATACTTTGAATTTTTTCTTATATCTAAAGGAAACCACACAGATTTATTAACACTCCTTTTATAAATCCCAAAATATCAATAAAGAGGGTTTCCGTTTAACTCTAAAACTACTAAAAACCGTTCCCCGTCATTTTAAAATTTCAGTCATTTGCCCAACCAGGAAGCCCCATTCTAAAGTTTCTTTCAATTTAAGTCCATCTTCTTATGAAGTTCTTATCCAAGCCAAAAAATAATCCGATTTCCTGGAGCTTTGAACTTTTTGCACTCTGTCCTCGCTCAGATTAGTCTTTTCTTGTGTGACAACATTTTGCCGTAAGTTTTCAAGCATTTAAAGTATATACAGGGAGTGTAAATCAAGCATCCCAATATTTGCATTGCTACAAGGAATCCAGAGTGTCACTGTTTGTGGTACTTCAGCTGTGCTGTCTCCGTGTGACACCTCGCCTGACCTTTTGTGTATTTGTGTCGATACAAAGTGAGCGTGTAGACGTGGTTACCTTTCAGAGACAGGTCGGTTATTAGGAAATGTCTGTCTAAGAGAGAAGTAAGTCAGAGGAGAGAAAGACAGTGACTGGGAGACTGGGGAAGGGAGGTCTGTAGTACACACTTGGAGTTTAGAAATCAATAATAGAACCAGAGGGCACAACCATTAATAGTCCATATCAGAACTCACCGAAAGCACAAAGCAAACTAGAGCAGAGGCCAAGAAGACACCAGCAAAGTCCTCTCTGTCCCCCTGAATCCCTTTCCGCCAGACATCCGAATCCTGTCCTTCGTGACAGCACACCACAAACTCAAAAGGCCAATCAGCGGCGTATATTTATACATTTGACACTATGGCTATTTAATTGGTTTCCGTGCGAATAGAGTGGTGAGGAGGGATTTGCGAAAGAGTCACGGGATCCTTGGTCACGAACATTCCGAGTAGCTCCTAAATAAGGTGGTGGGGTTGTCCTGTGCTGACTGTGAGCATTGGCGGAGGAGGTGGAAAACTGGCAGGGTGGTAGTTGTGGGGAGGGGCAGGGTGTTTGGCGTTGGAAGGAGCTGGAAGCGTGTGGAGAGAGTTGGAGGAGTGTAGCGGGAGCCAAGAAAGCGTGTTTTTTGGATAGTGCACTCGACTGGTGTCACCGTCACCGCGGAGGAGCAGAGACAGCAAAGCGGAACGGAGGCGAGCGGAAGAGGCTGAAAGAGAGTCATTGATTCTGGCCCGGTGCCATCAGCAGTCCATTGATATGTCGAGCAGCGCTGTGTCCAAGCAACTTTGACGAAAGCCCATCTGAGGAGCAGCGTGGAATTGAATGAGCGAGGCCTCCTCTCCTCCACAACAATCACTCGCTCCGCAGCCCACTTTCCCCCAACAACTCCTCCGCTCCCAAGGGAAAGCCCAGTGCACCCTTCCCTCCAGTCGCACTCACATTATTGCAGCTCCCAGACTCCATCCCGTACTTAGCCATCACTTGCCCAACCAAATTCATACACCGCCCGATAATAAATAATGGCAACTTGACACAAAATTCATGAAATGTCTGAATTATTGGTTGGCTTCCAGCAATTTTTATCTTTCTCCTCAACTAACTATACTCCACTCGTGTATCAATTTTGGATAAAATAGTTTTACTGCATAAAATCTCTCTGAGGAGAGATCCTCCTATTTATATAAATATTAAGGGCCCAATCCTAGCAAAGTTATCAAATGAACAAACCAATAAAGTAAACCGAGTGTACTACACTGCGCATTTCAATATTTCATCAACATTTCCAATAAGTAGCTAAATTCCCTTCCTAATACAGATACTGCTGCCAGCATTTCTTTCCGACCTTTCGCTCAGAGTTACCGAAACCAACTCTACTCGCCTTTCTTTCTGTCCGCTATCAAAATCCCATCTTTGACGAAATGACTTTTTAATTAATAGTTGTTGGTAATTAGAATTCAGAGAAGAAGCTAATACATGAAAAATCCTTTTCCTGTACACACCAAGCAGTAACTCTAGAGTCTAGTAACTCTAGTAAGCCATACAGTACCTATACAAAATTTTGAAGCCCCCATATACAAACTTGATACTTTCGTGACTAAGGTATGCATCTTAAAGAAATCTTAAAGAAATCTTAAAGAAATCTCTTCAGAACTAACTTAACTTTACGCTATAACCTATAGTCTGCCTAGCTTTGTGATTATCTGATGGCACAATGAGAGATGGTCCTAATAGAAAAAAGTAAATTAATGACTCTCATTGAAACCTTTCCGAAACTCATCTATTTGGAAATTAGAATATGGGAATCCCCTACGTCCTTTCGCTACACATTCTTTGTGCGGAATATTTTCATAATTCCCTAGCGTCCCATCGACAAAAACATTTTTATGTGGATACAAAGTAATCCCTCAAATAGCAACTCGCAGCCAAGAAGTCTTTTCTAAAGAAGAGTAGGCCAGCTATCACTCTGGGCTTATCCTCTTGCACGTATTAATTTGGAAGCACTAATAGCGCATGCATGTTTTGTGCCATGCAAAATAAAGAAGGACTACAAGTTGTCATTTATGTAGAGGAAATATGGGTCGAGAGTCGTGGAGTGCTGAAGACCCTTGAGTTGGGAACCCTGATATCATCCTTTCTCCTTCACCGTCCAGTTTAATCAACCTGAACAAGCCGAACAAATAAAGCTGGCCTGATAAGCAGGCTGGTTGAATGACTTGCGGAAATCTCAAGTAATAACAGCACATTCCTTCGCCTTTCAGCCTTTTTACGACTCTTGTATTATGTGGCTACATTAACTGAAAAGAAAAAAATCTAAAAGTGCCTACTTGCTTTCTAAAGAAGAAAGGAATATTTGAAAAGCAGATTTTAGAAAGTGCATTGTTAGTGAGAAGACAATGAGCTCGGTAAAAGAAAGAACACTAATATTAATACAATAGTTACCTACTCCCTATTATAGTGTGGAGGGAGTGCACATGAATCACAGAGGCAAATTGCGAAAAGACAAACCACTTGTCCTACACATTTTCATTAGTAATAAAATTAGCCCACTGCTTTTAGTATACTCTGCTTCAACTTCAGGTTTCTCTTGGTTGACCTGCTAACATCGGTAATGAAAATATTAAATCAATTCTACTCTTTGAAATTCTAAAAATTAACTTTGTATTTTATAATAAATTTTAAATATACATTTTGAATATACATGTTAAATGTCTTTTAGTTGATAGTGAAACATTCTAATGTTGCCAAGTTTTAAAATTAAGCTTCAAATAAATTAATTAAGCAAGAAATAGAAAGTAGAATTACTCATTAATCTTGAATCTTGAATGGTATGAATGATATTTTTAATAAAAGTTTCCACTTGTATTAATGAGAGAATTGGCCCTGAAATATATTTTTTACGATTGGAATGAATCAATTAATCCAGAGTATCCCAATTAAGTAACCGTGGATTTGTCTCTCACTTATTGTTTGGTGTTTTGCAAATGAAATGATTAGTACCGAGACCGCTAGACTAGGCGAAATAAAAAGAGAGAACTAGATGGGGTATTGGCGAGAGGGAGTCCGTGATTGTTGGGAGTCCCCTTGGGACTGAGCAGTGTGCGTGGAGTGGATGGATGGACGGATGGCAGAGTGGATGGCTACGAAGACTCCTTCACTCAGCTGCACCAGTCGCCTAGTGCCACTTCTTGTTCCGTCTCGCAGCACTCCTCTCCACTTCTCCAGCCAACACAGCCTGCACAGAAGACTCGCAATCCCGGAGTGGAAAGACGTTGGTCGTCGAGTCGCTGAGTCAGTCAGTCGCCGGACGGCAACCGCCACAGCCAAATCACTTTGTCCAAATCTCCTTCCTTCTCCTGTCCGCCGTGTCTCTCTCTCCCCGAACACTTCCTTCCAGTCAGTCCACATGACACACTGACACCCACTCACTCCCAATCGGTCCACGTCCACAGTTCTCGCACACCTGTGCACCAACTGGGTCACACCAACAGAAAGCAGGAGATAGTGCATCCTCCAGTGTGTTTCATCCACACATCATGAGCTGCACACGGAGTTCTGTGTCCACCAGGACAGTACACCTAAGCACGGGTCTAAGTACTGGCCAACAGTTCTGAAGTTGCCAATTGCCATTAGGAGGAGCTCCAATATCTATTAGCAGGACAGGGGAGTAAAAGTGTTGGCGAAATCATGTCTTCCGCTAAATAAGGAATAAGCAGTGCCGTGCCAGTTTTTGCTTGTGAGAGGAAGCGGCAGTGTCATCGTTCAGTTCGAGTTGAAGTGAAGGACGGAGCGAGGCCACGACTGCACTTAACGACGCTCACGTTGCCCCACGCACTCAGCGGGAGCCGCTTTGCATCTCACACACTTGCTGCCCCACCAATGACTTTGCCCCCGGCGGCCCACGTGGCCCCTCTGGTGCAGTGTGCCATGTGACCCCCCACTTCAGTCTAGTTCAGCAAAAGACGTCTCAGGTGGGGTCAGCCGCACAATGTTTCAGTGTGGAGGGGAGACGGTGACTGATAGACCCGTGAGGATGCATTGCTCCTGAGAAAACAATTGTGCCGGCGACCAGGCAAGCACTTGGACATCTGGGAACATTGGTGAACCCACACTGACTTCTCCGTGTGTTTCTTGAGTGCAGGCCAGGCCATGTGAATGAGGTCAGAGGCTCCTGTGGCTTGTCAATTGGATTGTCCGTTGGTCCCTGGAAGTGGCCGCCGACCCCGGCGCCCGCCGCCCCATTCGCTCTCTCCCCTCCGCCCTCCTCCGAACAATGAAAGCCTTCCTCCTCCTCTGGTGCATCGTCGAGAGCGTCTCCTCCTTGCCGCAGGTCATCCGAATCGGTAAGTCTCTCTTTATTTCTTCGCGCCGCTGGGTATTTCTTCGCGCCGCTGGGTATTTCTTCGCGCCTCTGGGTATTTCTTCGCGCCCCTCCATTCTGCTTTAACAACCCTCTGCCAATACCAAACCCAGGTATTTATTTTATTTATTTTTATTTATTTATTGAATATGGCGTACAGGGATTCAATACACGCTACTGTAATAATTACAATATAAAATTGGCAATTCTAGCAAGAGGACATTCTATTCATGGCGACACCGAATACCTCCTAGTAGCATCTTATAATACACTTGATAACATATAAGTGAGGGAGTTTGTTTATTTGTCTTGCCGACATGCTCATTAGCTTAGAGCAAAAGAGGCGCAGACTTTTAAAAATCCTACTTTTGAAAACGTTCAACCTCACTGATGAAAATTGAAAGCTAGATTCGTTTCTGCAAATCGTAGATTTGCTTTGCGGGCTAGATTTAAGTGAACGCTCATTAGGGCTAATCGGCTTGTATAATATAATGCAGTAAGAATCACCCTTCTCTAATCGTACAAAATCAATTCTTCCATTCAACCTTGAGTTAACATAAGCTGTCTTAATAATGGAGACCCAGGACTAGTTATGGTTTGTGATGAATGTACCTAGAGAGGGTGAAGAAATTCACCAGCTAACCAAATTTCTGAACGTTTGAAGTTTTCTATTTAGCTGGGTTAAATTTATAAACATTGTTATGCTTAGGAGAGCTTTATGAAGGGAAGTAATATATAGAGTGCTTTTAAGAAAATTGGGAAAGACGAAGTAGATGCTGATTAGTGATTGATTGAATTTATAATTCAAATTCGATGCTCTTCCCTGATTATATTACGAACTGGACATGGAATAATTTGGACTGACGTGTCTGACTCAGATTTGGGTTTAAGAACTGTGTGCGTGGAAATTGTTGGTTGGCGGATGATGAAGATGAGGAATTGACCTGTGCGGAGCAGGAAGCGTTGGAAGAAGTCGATGTAATTTAATGGTTGTAGGCAGAGTGGTTGAAGTTGAATCCCGCGGGACTTCGGCTTTCAATTCATCATACACGGAGTACATGTGTTCTTGGTTGTTGAGACGGGGAGGAGAGTCTGGCAATGAAGAGTGGCGAGAGGAGCCGGGAGATTGATGTGGAGCCCATTTCGTCACGTTTACAGCTCCGGGAACATCCCCGTAATCCCAACACAATCATTCAATGGAATCAGAGCTTTTGCCATTCCTGATGCGTCCTCGCCTGATTATTTGCAGCCGCTTCTGGCCTACTGGCAGAGGCTCTTTCGAAACACCGCTCCCCTCCCCCACCCCCATGTGTGTCTCCACTCCACCACAGCCACAAAGATACAATCATTCGACCATTCCAATGATGTTCTGCTAATTGCAGTCCAAGTACCACGCCTAATCTCAAAAACACTTTACAAGCAACTTCTACGCGAATACAGAGGAAATACCTACTGAAGCATTAGATTACTCTTTACATGTAAGAGCTGCACTGTCTATCATTTTGTCGTTAAAAAAGTATGACTTTCTTTCCTGCACCTGAATCTCGCAATAATTTGGTCATTATCTGAAGATTGGTGTAGGGTAGCATGTAGTAATTGCATATAGCCAAAATATAATATACCATGTATAGAAGTTGTGGTAGGAAATTAGCAATCAGTTTATAATTTGCAAGGACACTTATTTTTCCGGGATTAAATTGTAATTAGTATTTTGCTGACACCAATATATGCATCACTTTAGGATAAAACATTGAATTGACTCCATAGGTAAGTTACACCACAACATACTTATACATAATATAGGAAACTGGTGAAAGTTAAAAATCAAAGTAGTAAAGTGTTGATTAAGTACTGAGTAGAGGAATATAGGAACTAGGGTTGTGAGTAGAATCAGAATGTAAATGAGTTGCTGGAGGAAGGGAGCACGGACGGAGCGACAATTATAATTGAACAGCAAGCGTTCTTTGAGGACTTTTGCTAACATGAGGAAGTTAATGAGACGAGTGTAAAGAGTTGGAGTGGCGTGACGAAGAGACTATATTATAGGCATTAGCAGAAAAGGTGACCGGGAACACGACGCTTAGTATTAACGAAAAAGTCAAGAATTCCCTGGACTTTAATTGAGAAATATGAGGACAGCTTTGAAAGTCGCAGAAAATAAATCCTATTCCGTAATTCGTATTTCCATATGCGCGTCATGTGCTCAGACGTTGTGAAAAATGCGGAGCTTTAATTGCACTTGCTTAAGATGCCCCTTGCGAGTTCCTCGTCGCTCTGGTTGTCTTGGCGGGTTTGTGGAGGCGGAGGCCGGCGGATAGGTCGGGTCACTGGGGGAGGCTGCGGAGGGAAAGAGAGTGGACGGCCACATGACAATTGAAGTAGTGCGACGGAGTTGAGGAGCGGGAGAGCGGAACTTATGACAAGTGATCTGGGATTGGATGTGAACTGATCTGATGAAGCGTGAGTCCCCACTGCACTCCTGATAAATATACTCCTCAATTCGCATTCCCATGAAATAGTGCCAAAATCTCATTAGACTCACATTGCACACTCATCAGTCATCACTAATATCAGCCAGACTCAGTCAGTTAGCTCACTCCAAGGAATTTCTCTCTATCTCCGTCACTCATTCCTATCCTACGATTTACTTTCGCTGTTACAGGCATTTCTATTTCCAGTCCCCCGAAGTAGTCTCCAATACATAACTCTCCTGGTAAATTCAGGTATTAAGTAATCTGGATCTGGTCAACGCTTAATTCAGGACGGCAGGAGTCTTCCAGTGAAATGGAATGTCAACGTCGTTGCCGTACTGTGTATCTCTATTGGTCAGGTGACGGCAGGAGCAAAATCAGTTTAAACCATAAAAATCGAATTGCACATCTCTCCGTTAACATATTCATTTTAAGTGTGCAATATTATAGAGGTAGACGAGGATGGCTGCAGTGCTTGTACACTACTCCCTGCCTGTCTGTCTTCAGCATTGTACGTGATAATTCCGTTTCCGTGCTTCTGTCTTGGGAATCTGAGGCAAACCTGAGAATCACAGCTTTTCAGCTTTGGCTGTCTGGCAGACTCTATACAGGACTGCAGAGGTTATATTTAAGTAAGACCTTTAGCTGCTGGAGTAATGACTGGAATTAATTTCTCTCAACGTCATCCAAAGCAGTCTTCATAATCTAGAAGACACGGGTTTTTAGTCGCCAGAAAGAAAGTAGGGAGGGAGGGAGGGGAAGAAACCACAGAATCGTTTCCCTGTCATCACACTAAGCCACAATTCTTCGCAGTCCAACAATATTCGCTCACCCTCTCCACACATTATGTAAAATTAAATCCTTATTTTTCAAACTCCTCCCCTCTCCCGTTCTAATTACTTTACAAGTCATTCCAAACCCATTCCTGGTTACGAACCTGGCACAGACACATTATTATTTTACAAAGATTAGAGAGTGTGGGTATCCAAAATACAAAAAGTTGCATTAGAAGGATAAGCCTTACTAAGTGATGTTCTGGGTTACCAAATGTAGGTCATTATGCTGGGCATTATATGTGCCATTAGTTATTGTTAGGGGACGATGATGAGCGTTTCTAAGCGATGAAATGTGTACACCCATATATTATGCCAGGATCTTGTAAGACAAATGCTGAGAGTCAGAGGGTGACATTTGTTGACAAGGGAACACATGACAGTTGGCATTGACAAGGACATGACTTGAATGACGTTGAATCATACGCTTACAGGAGAGTTATATGTACATTAGTTCAAACAGCTTTCCCGAATTCCCCAGCTAAGCGACCAGCTCAAGGCAGAGGCCAATATTAATACTATGTCGCGGAACAAAAGTAGATCAAAGTCTAAAGTTGAAGGAGCCGAATTCCTACAGACGTCGTGTCGTAAACAGCAGAACACAAAGCAGATTTTTGTTTACTTCAGTGGCGTAACCGTTGTCGTTCGCCTCAACAGCAGAAATGGGAATTCCGCATGGTTCCATGGAATTCCTTAAGACTAATTATATTTGCGCACTAAGGTCGCAATTCTTTTTAATGTTCTTTATTGCGGTATTGTTTGAATTAAATTTAATAGCAGATTCTTAGTTTAAAAAAGTAGGGTTTTCTTAGGATCAACTGTGTGGACCAAATTCAATGCCACTTTAGTCAAAATATAGCCAAATGTCTGAACCAAAGCCAAATGTACTGCCAGGGCGTTTGAAAGTTTAAGATAGAAGCTGGGACTAAGAAGTAAATACGCCAATGGTGGGATGCATTTATAATTCTGAGGAATGTCAGAGACAGAGAGCTGTGGGAATATTTGAATTAGATTTAAATATGAATGGAAGGTAGCTAAGTGGAAAGCAGAGAGGGATGAGAGTGACATAGTTACCTATTAAGAGTAGGTAACTACGCCCCTGTGGCTGTTGATGATATAAAGCCGGGAGCTGATAAAAGGAAGGATGGTGGTGTTGGGGAAAGAACGTCAGAGGAAGAGCCAACAGTCTGTGCTTGAAACAGAAGAGATCTGTAGCTAAGTATGTGAGTGAATGTATTGTAGTGTATCTGCCAGAAACAGTTTGTATGTCAATGTCATTGTCATACAAATGATACAGATTTTGGTATAGCGATTCGTCGACAGACATCAAACGTTCAACTTTCGCCATTTATTCATCTCATCGAATTTACTCGTCTGCTAAAAGCCACGGTTTTAATGCGCCCAATCGATTGTAGGTTCGGCAGCCAACTCAGAGAAGTAACCAAAGTGCCCGATTGCAGCAGGCGGGTCCTGGACCCGGAGCACTCCCCACCTGCGATGACTACGTCCGCCGCTCCGCTGTTTAATAACAGCAGACAGATTGGCTTAAGTGAATGCTCTCCGAGTGCACAATTCTTTGTTTGTGTGTAGCTAGGTGGCTAACTCCTTTCTTCTCCCCTCCGTGTCTAGGCACACACGTCAAAAGTGCGGTGGGTCGGGCGGAGAGGCTTCCCAGTCAAACACTGTAGTTGTTGGCAGACAGAATTACTTTCCGCTCAGGCAAATGAATAGAGCGGAGCGAGAGAAAGTGGAGCGTGGTGGCCAAGGGGTTCTTATTGCTGACAATAAGTGGCTTTCGTCGGATTGGAGTGATGAAGACGTACAAGTGCCAACCGGGGCTCCCCACTTCTAATCTCCAGCTCAGCCACTGCGCACCCCACCCAGAGCACCTCCGCTCACTGCCCCCCACCCTCCCTCTTCCTCCTCAGCCTCCGGAGCAGCCACGGAAGGCCCCTCTCTTTCTTCTCAGACTACCGTAGGCAGGCACGCAGTGTAGGGGAACATCAAAGTGGCTCCTGTGTGCCAAGCCATCGCTTTCAGCATTCACAAAGCGAGACTTACCAAAGGTGAGCAATAATGGGCCAAATATTACGCAGCGATACATACAGCTCCCCTTCCTTCCTCTTTCTTTGCCAATCTCTGACAACCAATTTGCAAGTCGGGCGATTTATTTCCATCTCATTATTTAAAGGAAAACTTTGAACCTGGGACGCAGTTATTTATAATGTACTTGTAATTTCCAGTTCACAACTACCTTATCCAATCCACTTTAAATTTAATTCACTCCCAACTTACACAATTACAGCAAATCTGCAAACTATGTACGCTACGCTCTTCCAAATTCACTTCTGTGGCGAAGGTAACTTTTCCGTCACGCAGCAACCAATCTCCGGTCTTTTCATGCGACAGCGAATAATTTATGTAACTCGGCACTCCTTACAATACTGCAGGCAGCATCCACACAACACAAAACTCAATCAGGGTTTAAATTTGTTCCTAATATTATTGGCAAAACTAAATGTTTCCTAACCCAGACAAAATTAGCATTATTTATTAGGGACACTAAATGGATTTAGTTATAAAATGTGTATATAAATATTGGAAGTGGGTTTTCGGATCAGTAGTATGGTCTTCGTCCTGTGGTAGTTGGAATGAACTATGGTTTGTAGATATGTGCAAACATTAGTTGAGTACCTATATCAGTTTGCCTGACTGTTATGTTGTGGTGTTGCGTGAATTGGCCTCAGCGCACCAATTAAGGTTTCATAATATATTTGAGACTTTAGGACTATTAGCTGGTTGACGGTAGGATTTGCTGCTGTGATGTGCGTCTGCAGGACCATCTACAGCAGGACTAAAATAAATTTGGAGAGCAGTTTGGTTCTCCGTGGTGGTTGTAAAGTGAGTTTGAGTGTGGCTGGTCTAATCCTGGGAGAATGAATTGGAGGGATAGGATGAGGGAGGACTGGGTTCATTACGACTGATTTGCATGGAGAAATAGAGATAAATATGGAGCCACAGGGTATGGAATTGTGGTAAGTTTAACTCAATAATAATAATAAAGTTTGTGCAAAGTCTGGTTGGGTTGTGGAAAAGACTGGAGTTGGACTGAGTTGGAGGAGAAGGGCAATTTGATTAGAGGAGTCGATGCCACTGCGAGTACAGGCTCCATTAATGCAATTCTCAAAACAGTAAAATAATAGGATTGATTTAATGGTAGCTATCAGTTCAACTGCCGGCCCCAACGCTCCCTCCCTTCACCTCAATCATCACTATTTTACTACAACACCACAGTCATCCAACTGCATCAGTGTCACTCACCCAGTCAAATGCCAACTCCTCACTCCGCGCTCTCTCCTCCACCTTTTATGCCTCTCACTACTTTTAATTCTTTCCCTCCGCTCCCCAATCAGGCCCACACTGCTCACAGGCTCCTCAATCAGACCCACACTGCTCACAGGCTCCCCAATCAGGCCCACACTGCTCGTAGGCTCCCCAATCAAGCCCACACTGCCCGCAGGCTCCCCAATCAGGCCCACACTGCTCACAGGCTCCTCAATCAGACCCACACTGCTCACAGGCTCCCCAATCAGGCCCACACTGCTCGCAGGCTCCCCAATCAGGCCCACACTGCTCGCAGGCTCCCCAATCAGGCCCACACTGCTCACAGGCTCCTCAATCAGACCCACACTGCTCACAGGCTCCCCAATCAGGCCCACACTGCTCGCAGGCTCCCCAATCAGGCCCACACTGCTCGCAGGCTCCCCAATCAGGCCCACACTGCTCACAGGCTCCTCAATCAGACCCACACTGCTCACAGGCTCCCCAATCAGGCCCACACTGCTCGCAGGCTCCGCAACTCCTCTTCCGTCCCAAAACTGCCTCCAGCCCACTCGCAGGCCTTTGCCCATCGCCAAACGGCAACTATCCCTTCTGTGATATAAAGCATTTTTAAAGCACAACCCAATGAACTCTGACTCTCATAAACATTTCACTTCGCTCACTCCTTCACTGCCTATCACTATTTCATTTCAGTTGTAAACTTTGTTGTAAAAGCATTGCTACCTTGCCTGGACTGCAGGAATACGATAATATGCCAAGTCGTAGTCGTAAATAGCGAAAGAATTGCAAGTCTAATTTTTGGCCAAGTTCTATATTTCAATTCGTATGCAATTTCCACCTTTACAATATTGATTGTTTTCTCAGCCTTATCCTCCTTGGTTATGTGTCGTTGTGCACTGCTTTGATTTAGCGACCAAGGAGAAACAACGCATGCATCATGTAAACAAATTATGGACGATTAAAGTGAGGAGTGCATTGTTTCTTTTCCCTCAATCTAATTAGAATAATACAACGAAGGAATTATACCTAAACTACACAAAGACAGTCTTGTGGATGTACACCTTATAATGTAGACTGTTGGTGTATGCCTAGAATGCCTACTGCCTTTGGATGCAAAAAGCTGCAGTCGGAATGGTGTTTATACTATTTAGACGCATAATTAGGTATTTAGTAGATTTGTTTGGGAGAGGTGCGATAAGTAGGGTAGGGTTGACCTTTGCAATGGTGGTTTGTGATAAGTAGCAGTAGGTAATGTATGGATGGCTGTGGAGGAAGAAGAAGATGAAAAGAAGTGAGGCTAGAAGGATATAGGATTGGGAATGTCTAAGTATGAAGTGAGATGTGAGGGAGTTGTGGATCTGAATATGAGTTGGCAGGCCGTGGTGTGTGGTGGAGGAAGGAGACGTTGGAAGAATGTCTGTGTACGGAGCAGTAAGTAATTGGTTTGCGAGATAATAGATAGGAGATAGGAGAAAGTTGATTTGGCTGTTGAGACTTGGAAGAGCTGCTCTCTGCTTAGGCTAATAAGAATGGCTGACTTGACTTGGATGCACGTGGAATGAATGAGGGTGGCTAATAGGAAACTAAATATCTGGAGGTAAGTCTGTCTGCAGTCTGCATCTCCGAACAACACGCTCCTCTCCCACTATCCGTCTGCCACAGCCCCGCTAACTAACTAGCAGGCCGCTATAGCTGTAATAAAGCAGTCTCGCAGAAATAAGTTTTGTTATTTGCCATTCACTGGCTTCGCTGCCATCCAGCACTCACATCTCGCTCCAGACAGACCCTGCTGTGTAACAACCAGAAGAGACACAGACTCCGTCTCAGCGATTACTTATGGATGGACGACCAAGTGTACCAATAACGTCTCCACCCCTATGCCCTCCTTACGAGGCGCCCTGTACTTCCTCGTGTCTCGCATTACTACTCCAACTACACAGCACAGATACACACTGCCAAATCACACAGGCCACCTATCCAGTAATCACATTCATTCACAATCCACGCAGACCCTAGCACAAATCCTGTCACTGTAGTCAGCCAGGAAGTCCTAGTAGTAATATATATTACAGTACCATTTAGTAGTAGTAGTAATAATATATAGTAGCATTACCAGTAGAAGTAGTAGCAGTAGCAGTAGTAGTAGTAGTAGTAGTAGTAGTAGTGGTTGAGCCACCACCGTGGACAGAGTGGCATATTTGTGAGTGCAGTTGTTGTGGATCTCCTATGTCTTCCGTTTAATTCCTATTGATTGCGATCTACATGCCGTCGGCTGGGACGAGTCCGTTTCTTCTTCTATTTCCCGGGTTTTTCTCTGCCGGACATTCTTCGTCAGCACAACACACACTGGGCCTCCAGCTCTGCCTCCCGGTCTCCCTGCCTTCGCCTCCTTCACTTCCGAGGCAAGGAGAAGTTGTCTTTCATGGAAATATGAGTGCCATAATGCCATTGATCCCGTCCTCGCATTTCTTTCGCCTCCTTTCTTCACACACGACACACAGAACACAAGAACCAAAGCCAACATCCACAATAACCAAATAAATATGGGTCTGTCATGTGCCACAGCCTCGATACCCTTCAGCTCCTAACTCCTCCATCCTCCCATGCCTCTCTCAAGCCACCACAACATCTACAACTTATCAGCCCAGACACGGCTAAAACTTTTCCTCCTAGACTCCCTAACTACTCTGCCACACAACTAATATTATTCTTTCACGTCCCTGTTGTCACATTTCAGATCACAGCCACATAGGTGAAGTTATCCACCAGGAACAGAAATACCACCCGTAGTATAAAAATAGGATGCAAAGTTGCAAAATGCAATTTTTACGTAAAAAAATTAAAGTAATTCGGCAGTAGAATAAAGTTTCATTAAAGTTGACACCAAAAGGAAAAGAGCAGTAATTTTAAGAAGCGGCAATAAAATTAAGGAGAATCCTTCAAAAAAGGCAGTGGCAGTTAGAATAAAATAATTCAGGAGTAATTTAATGGACACAATAAAAATATTAGTTGCTTACAGTTTGTAGCGGTAGTCAATAATGATTGTAGTAGTTTACAAGTTTACAACAGAAGTAAATATATTAATCAAAAGTGAACGATTGAGACAGTTTAATAGACAATTAATGCCTTGCATGCTCAGGAAAACTGTATACACTGTTCTTGTAAGCTAAAACAAAGATGTGTTTGGACACATGTTTATTTAATTTTTATATTAGTCATTTTCGGTGACTCGATTAGTGGCTTCCAGGTGGGTATCCCACTGCCAAACCTTCAAACAATCCGTTGTTGTTCCACAGCCAAGTCGCTTGGAAATATTTAACAAATTCTTCACATTGCTCATCTTTAGATTTCCAATACACTTATAATAGAAGCTTTTGACTGTTACAACAAAACTTCTGCTTTCCTTCGAATTGCTTCCGATGAAGCGTTTACAAAAGGCAATGTGTAATGCTGAAACCCTTATTTCTACACACACTACACAATAACAGTATGCATATCCATGCAACAGTAAGCAACCTTAAAATCGTCAAGTTGTATAGCACAAAGACGAAGACTAGTTTTCATTTTGTATCTGTAAGACAACTGGCCAACTAGGCTTGTAAATCTAGTTTAAAGGAAGAAGGTCTGCCATTCTTTGACAGATTCATAAGTAAGGAATTTTAAACGGAGAATTTAGCAATTAAATATTTATTCTTGTGCTGATGACATGCCATCTGTTTATGCACCTAATATAGATACGTAGATAGGTCGTTAGATTTCATAGAAAATAAGCTGTCCAGTGAGCCGAAAGAGAGTTGGCCTGGATTTGGACTGGAGACAGCGGAGTCGGAAAGGAAAGACCTAAGTGAACAGAGGGAATTGTTCTGCCGACAGACTAAATTTACCGTGAAACTCGATTGGCGATATAAATGACAATAAAAACGGCTCAAATGACAAAATGAATATTTTAGATGTAGTTTTTACTGTCGTACCCGTGAAGCGGCAAAGCAAGGCTCAGACTACTTTAGCCATGGCTCAGACCGCTTTAGCTTTGGCTTACTTCATATGTATATTTGCTCAGGTAAACACCCTCATATAATCATGCACTCTCCTAAAGAGAGGATTGACTGCCCAATATCCGCTTTCCGTCCTGTCGGATGACTCTTTATATGCACTTTCTCTTTGCCTTTCTCTTTGTTTTCAGAGGCACTTTTTCTTTGCCTTGCTCTGCCGTACCCTAAACTATTGCGTGCTGAACTTTTGATGACTTATACGGCGATAGAATTATCTCTAACTGATTGCCAGTTCAAACTGCTTTGGTAATACGTCAGATCAGCAGTACTTCCTACATATTCACATTGCATAAATCCTGTTACTAGATCCAATTTAATTTTAATGACCATTTTGTAGGGACCTGTATAAAGCTTTTATTGGGGTAGTAAAAATACCATACCTTGATTATTCCAGACTCAGGCGGCTACCATATGGAGACGCACAGTTATCTTCTTCGAAAGAGTCTTCTGTTGCACAGATAACACTGACATTATAGAGCGTAGTTCTCTTTGCCGTCTTTGCGTCATCGTCTTATATTGAAAACAGTTCGGTATGCAGCTTAAGTACAGTGGCGATTGGTAAAAGATTATTTGACAACGACAGATAAGTCATGAAACAAGAGAGTCTTCAAATTATCTTACTGCTATTCTGATGAAGTTACCTCAATTACTTTCTACTTTCTTTGCCCTGACTGAACGATCTACAATCTAAAATTGCTGCTGAAATACCCATATCCATGCTTTCAAAAGTATTCCCTTTGTCTCATAAAAATCTAATTCTTGCAAACGTTACACATGAAATTAGTACATATTTAAGTCAGAATTGTATTTTTATTGCAATTCAATTGAATGCAGCATATAATACAATTATTTTATTTTAGATTAAACTTGGCAAATATGTACTACAAATTGAAAAATCTTAAATTTTCATGGTTGCGCGCCGACGTTTTGCTCGACGGTTTTTCTTTGAAAAATATTAAAAATATGTGAGAAAACTCCCAGTTATGTGAAATTAAATGAAATAAACAGGTTTTAACAATAATGTGCTATGTAATAATAATAAGCATTTTACTGACGAAATAACAGTCTGATTTCCACATTTAACAATTGTTAGCATATAACAAATTGATTATTTCCAATGTATTTGTAAAATAGTAGCCAGAGAACAAATAAGCTAATTTCTAAAACTTGGGATTTTATGTGTCCATGTCCATAATACAATTACCAGTCCCGGTCATTAATTTGAAGTACATTATAAAGTACAACGATAATAGCAATTTTAACGCGAAATTCGTTTACTTGTTTTTACATGCGTATGGACTCTGACATATAATTATGCAATGAATCCATTTTTAGACTTTTGGCTTGGAAAGAAAAGCAGACGTTTTAAGTAACATATTTGAGGAGAGATCAAAAGACATGAAATGTGCTGGTAAAGTGGGGGATATTGTGTAGGCACCTATGCATGTACAATGTTAGCGAGTATTTGAAGAAGCGTTTATAGAAAAAGTGTGTCTAGATAAGATTATTGTGGGGAGCGAGTAAAAAGGAGCAATTTCCCATGTGCTGCGTGAAGGAACTAAAGGAATATTGGAGCGAGAGCATTTTGCTTTCAGTTGCTCCGAACTGCGAACAATTGTTAAGATATGCATTTCCTGACGGCTCTTAAGAAAGAGATGACTGGGCTAATGTACATAAGATTCTTTGGTAATGGATACTTTAAGGGAGGCTTATCTACTCCAGAATTTAATATCAGTTCTTCTCTTGGACCAATTTGGGAGTCTGCCGACTCCAACCGACTCAGTCTACATAAAACCATCTAACGCACCTCCTATCCCATTCCCATCTTTACCGACCTCACCTCGTCCTCGCATCCTACTCATGGGCTATGCAAACTCATTCTCTACGGCTAATGGACTCATCTTGGCTCTTGGCGGTTAGTCAAAAATGCGTAGACCAGTGCACAGGGTATTGTAAGTATCTGCCACACGACTTTTCTAGTAATACTAAATTATCTTCAAGCATTTCGGGCTAGTAATTAATTTAAATGGTTTTCTATATTTAAGAAAATCTAAGCCATTTATTAGTATAGTAATATTTATTAGCTCTGTCACTCTGTCCACCCATCTGCCAGTCTGTTCACATTTTGTCGGTGGTATAATTTTAGAACACACGTACATAATCCAATTTAATTCAATTTTTTTACTGCATCAGCCATTGAAATACTTTGCTCCCTGTTGAAAATGTGCGCTTTCGGACTTTTCTTCTTGACATAAGGGGAATTGGGATAGAAGCAACGCTAAAGCAAGGCAGAGACTTTCTGACTTTTCGTCTTTTTGCAAAATATCTCGTAAACTAATACTGGGTGCACCCGTTGTGAGCGGTTTATTTTACTTTATTTGGGGTCAAACTTTACAAAACAGACGAGGGCATGAGAAGGAAAACGCCGTTTGGTAGTTGTGAGATATTCAGAATGTGTGCAAGGGAAATGGAGGAGACGACAGTTACGAGGGATAAAGAGAGACAATGAAAGCAGACGTTTAGTGAGGAAACACGGGAGAGCGAGGTAGTGAAGAGGACAGGGTGTCCCAGAAGTGGCGAAGAAGCGTGCGGGCGGGAGGGCCATCGGGCGGAGACAGTCACATGGCATCCGAGTCTGCCGGCCCTTGATTAAGGAGAAGTCAAGATTTATATTCACGCCGTCTCCTTCCTGCTGTACATGCCGATATCCCGTTTGCAGACATGGCTTCACTCCGTGCAGCAGATAAATTCACAGTGCAGGCCTCATCTTGATTGCCAGACATTTGGAGACTGATGCGATGGCGTCCCCTGAACTCCGGCAAGTCCCGCATGGAGGATGAGGGTACCTGCCAGACTCACCTTGGACGTGCACTTAGCATGGGACGAGAAAGAGCGTAATCGGGCGTTGCAGTAAATAGTTGGGGTGGCACACGTATGTGGATGGGAAAGTTGAGTGGAAGTTGGATGTCCTTTGCCGCTATGCAGTTTAGGGAGGATATAGTTGTGGGAGGACGCAGTTTGGGAAAGGACACGAAGTAAATGTAAAGTGGAGGCCAGAGGAAGAAGACATTGCACGCGATGTCTGGTCTGTTGGGATGCAGCCGAGGAGTTGGAGACGATAATATGAAAAGATGAAAGGATTTCTTCACAGGACCCATGGGGGATTTTCCTTTTCAACTGAAAAAGCGATGACGTGAAAAGTATGAAACGATGTCCCAACAAGACACGACAAGGCAAATCTCTTACCCTCACTTGACTTTACTTCGCTTGACTCACACACGCCCTCCAGACATCTTCGCTGACAAGGGCTCCTCTCCTCGTCGCACTTCTCACTCCTCCCTCCTCCGCATGTAATTAGGCCAGACATGCCACCACACTCTCATTCTCACCCAAACGTCTGCCGACAACAATACCTTTATTGCCACCGTAGTGTGTCTACAGAGAAGGATTGGCAAGAGTTAATTTAGGCGAAACTGCTTGTGATGGCTGGAGTGAAATTAGATCCAGTGGTGAGGGAGCGTTCTGGCAAATAAATGCCCGAGGAGAACTGCGGTGGGTGGAGGAGAGGCGATGACAAGGTTCCCTAGTCATTTTGCTGTATGAAATGCGTGTATTGGTGTGGACTTGTCCAACCTTGACTTAAGTGAGTAAAAATAAGTAAGGCGAAAAAGATCTTATGGGACTTTGGAGGCAGCGATGTCCTGGAGTAATAAGGAGAAGTTTGTGAGTGACTGACTGCCTCACTCACTCACACAGACACTACCGTTCCATTCGAATCAATAATGGACTAAATCCCTAGGCTTTTATCCGATGAGAATTGGATTGGAAACATCAGTCGAGTGAGACTTCCACGGACACAGTTCTGCCCACACTTACACGGACACAGTTCTGCCCACACTTACAAAGATACAGTTCTGCCCAGAATTATAAAGATACAGTTCTGCCCAGAATTATAAAGATACAGTTCTGCCCAGACTTATAAAGATACAGTTCTGCCCAGACTTACAAAGATACAGTTCTGCCCAGACTTACACGGACACAGTTCTGCCCACACTTACAAAGATACAGTTCTGCCCAGACTTACAAAGATACAGTTCTGCCCAGACTTACAAATATACAGGTCTGCCCACACTTACACGGACACAGTTCTGCCCAGACTTACAATGATAGAGGTCTGCCCAGACTTACAAAGATAGAGGTCTGCCCAGACTTCCACGGATAGAGAACTGCCCAGACTTCCACGGATAGAGATCTGCCCAGACTTCCACGGATAGAGATCTGCCCAGGCATGCCTGCCCGGGCCCTTACTTTCAGCTCTGTGCCCTGGACGAACCTTCTGCTCACATGAAATCATATGAACGGACAGCGAAGCAACTCCGACCTGCACAGTTGCCATCCCGACTGTCTACATACTAATGTCCCACTCTTGCCAACAACTCGGAACATCTCAATACAGAAAACTTCTTAAGACAATCGCTCCGTCGGCACTTACTACGACTTCCTACTTAACATCTTTTGTTTGAGATCGCCTCTTTATCCGCATTTGTTGGAAAGGCTTTTGCAACGGTCAGTTAGTCGGATTTATATTTTGACTAGTCTTTCCTTTGTTTCCCTGCCTTGGGCCTCTGCTCCCCCTCTTGTTGACATACAACTGAACAAGTGTCTCCAAATAGGTAGAAAGTAGGAGAGAAAGCGACTGGGGGCAACTTCCGAAATAACTGCCGTGGAGTGGTGTGTTTGCCCCGACCCCTTGCCCTGGCCTGCGTCCGGCACACGAAGCGTTATTCCGGTGTCGCTTGGAGTGTAAGCGAGGAGAAAGCATTTGTGTGTGTGGCTGAGTAAATAGTGCGAGGACTGCTGAGTAGATATGTCATGTCAGTTATTTGTGCGATATGGGTGTTGAGATGGAGAGATGTGAATGGATGGCCGTGGGTGGATGGGCTCTCTGCCTTGTGATGCCGCGTCACGTCTCTGTCTGTGCAGGAACGCAGTCTGGATTATTAATGGATCGGAAGTGCTAACCCTTTCTGCTTTCTCCACTCCACTCGTCAGCATTAATTTCGCTTCCTTCTACTTGGCCGCAACGCCACTGGACAATAACTCCACTCCAGCCAGCAACTGCGGGCCGAGAGAAAGTCGGGAGCAACTGGCAATAATTGTGGATGGGAGTGGAGGGCGCTCCTGCCCGCCCGATCTCCACTTGCCGCACAAAGCTGCACAATAGAAACTTTCTCAACTCGCCTTTCTTTACTTTCTTTGACTCTTTGGGAGGGAGTCGCTCGAATTCTTTGCGGTTTGCTTTCTCTGCTCCAGCTTTTGTGTCACTCCGTGTAGCGCGAGTGGATGTCGAGCGGCGGAGACAAAGAGCAGAGCAGACAACCAAAACGGTTCCTTTGTCACGAGGAAGTGAGTTGTGTACTATTTGTTCGTCTCGAGCTGAGTCACTTTACCATTGCCCCAGTCCTCTAACTCTATTAGATTAGTGCAGCCGGAGCCACTCCAAATACACTCTCTAATAAAGAAATATCAGTTCTCCAACTAGAGTCCCAGGCGAGCCCAAATCCTCCTGTCTATTTCTACGACTACACGGAGCCCGCAGGTCTGCGACTCCAGCTTGCTCGGCCGTATTTCCCGGCTTGGGCCCTTCGCCCCGGCCACCGTTGAGTTGGTGAAAGCAGGAGAAAGCAAGATGCGGGGAGTAATGTGAGTGGGTTTTGTATATAGTAGGTAAGCGGGACGAATTACTGGATGGATGTGAGTTGGCTTAAGACGTGGAGAGATTTTGAAAAGTCACATCCTGCGGGAAGTGCATTCGGATGATGGAAGAGTCGGTTGGAGAAAGTGTGTTCCGCTCTCCTCGTTTCGCTTGACTCCGCGCCCCGCCGCCGCTCGCATCACATCACGGAAAAAATGTTTTTCCGGAATGGCAGACAATAAAGTTTGATACTGTTCACACGGTCCAATTGGTTCGTGTACCTTGAGGCTTCCTTCAGCCTTCAGCAAATAACATTCCCTCCGCACTCCACGCTCTCACCCACTGCCAACTTCTTACACAACCAACCCGTGCTCCCAGACAAAAAATCTCTGTTACATCTTCCGCTCTCTCAGCCAGACAATCGCAATGCATATCCCAGACGCACATGCAATCAACCCACACATGAATACATCCAGCAGACAACCAATTCCGAATGCAGGACGAAATCAAACACAGCAACAAACACACTCACAGCATCTTGTCTCCCACCTCGCCTAAGTAAGTGGCTGCAGAGACAGGCCTCGCTCGCCATCCACGCAGCGACTGCAGGCAAAGCGCCGAGAGCTGCTCTGGCACCGGAGAAGGCCTGCTAATTCCGCTGAGCCAAGAGTCGCCGAGTGAGTCGATCCATTCAGACACTTTCTCCGACTTTCTCCCGTGCACTTTCTCTCTCATCTCATCTGATCCGATACGCCAGCTCTTTCACTTTGTTCAGTCAGCCAGGCTAAGCCGAACACACAGACACGCTCGCATTTTCATTCACATTTGCTTTCACTCCCTTCCACTCTTCATCTGATGTCTCCTGTCCACTCCACTTCCCATAATATCACTTTCCTCACTGCATATGCACTCTATTTGTTTACACGCGTGTAATCCAGTCAGCCGAACAGCCGCCCTCCCCCTCCTCCCAGTGCACTCGTACACACTCATTGCAGTCGAGGCACCTGCTCCTCCAATTCTCCCAACCCACACAGAGCTCATGTAAGCACACAGCGATGAAATATTTCCACAACTGCATGCATAATGCATTTGGACAGAGACAGGTCAGAACTTTCTCCTGCTCCGATGAACAGATATGAGTGCATAAATTAGTGGCAGCGAGATTACTGGGCGAGGGCAGTGAATTAAGCGGATCCGAGGAATCTCTCTGTTCTGCACTAATCGCACCACTTTGCCATCTTTGCCGGGACTTTTTGCAGTAGCTGCGGACTGACGGGTGGACTGGGCCTTGGCTCACTGCCTCTGCCGATTATCACTCCACACAGCCTGCCATTCACTCCATCTCCTCAGCCCACTACATCATCGCTTTCTCCACACTCCGCTCCGCTCTCACTCACTCCACCTCCTCCAGACACAAACGCCGTCTTCCTTCTCCGCCACACTGGCAACAATACTTATCAACTTCCTCCGCCGCCCCAACACACATCGCTCACTGCACACTCCTCACAGTGCACTCCCTACTCCGAACACCCACATTTATGAACACACCCTCACCCCGCACTCCCAAGCCCTCCACTCTACACAAATACTACAATGAATAACCAACCAGCTATGCATCCACAATGCAGTTCAATAGCTCCTTTCAGTCCAATTAAGGAATTCCATCAACCACTTCCAATTCCGTGATACTCTGTCTCTGCACTCTCCATCCAAACATAAGCCACAGTCCTCCGAATTAATGCGCTTAACATATTTCTCTTCCATCCACTAAAATCTGGGCTCAGGATCACCAAAACCCTGTATGATAATAAGGTTTCCTATTTCATATTGCTTGCAAACATTCTATTCGAGCAACAGGAGTACACTGTTTAACAAAATTGATTCTCTGCTAATTCTGATTGCATTTCGTAACCTCTGGCTAGGCTCAAATTTTGATCGCCAAAATTGCAAGTAAGTAATTACTGATGCAATGGCGGAAAATTAATGTCCTAAATAAAACATTTAAAAACCATTAGGAAAAGGGAAGTATGCAAGGTAGTAGCTTAAAGGCGGGACGCGGAAGCATTGATATTTAAAAGGACAAGGGAGAATTAGGAGAAAATGGAGTCTTATAATTATCGGAATGCAAACTGTTGGGAAATGCAATTAGGAAAAGCTATTAAGGACTCTTGGCCTTGTTGTGTAAATAATAATAAAGGAAAGGGCAGAACCTGGCCGCATTCGGCATAAACCGCTATAAAATTGAATTATTTATGGTGCTTAAACGCTAATTAATTATTCGACGGGAAATTTCCTTTAAATAACAAATGGCTTGGCTTTTGGTTGGGGACACACTAAACCAAACAACATCCATTCAGGAAAGTTAGAGCGGTAATTATTGGCTTGATTTTGGCTAGCCCTGTCAAACGGCGTCCCCTGCAAATAACTCGGTGCACAGAAATATAATATTTGGTGACTGGAGCCCCATGCTGGTCAGTTGCACGAAGTTTGCACCGTTGATTTAGCGAAAGGAAGCTCACACTAGAGACTGTGGGTCATGTGGACACTTTGCTGATTAGGAACAGGTTTGCAGAGACAGTGGATTGATGGGTGAGAGAGGATGGAGCCCGAAAGAGTGTCTGCTGCCACGGGTGGCTATGCAGAAATAGAATTTGGGGATGAGACGGCGACTTGAATGAGTTAGGAGCGTTGTGATGATTTGGCGAGACTGGATGGTGGAGCGTGTGCTAATAAAGTAATTGGGAGTTGTGTGCGAGGCGAGGGAGGTTTGGAGGTGCAGAGGTTGTGGAGGGTTTGAGGCCTTGCCAAGGAGCGGGAGAGGTTGTGGAGGGTTTGAGGCCTTGCCAAGGAGCGGGAGAGGTTGTGGAGGGTTTGAGGCCTTGCCAAGGAGCGGGAGAGGTTGTGGAGGGTTTGAGGCCGAGCCAAGGAGCGGGAGTTTGGGGAGCTGAGCGTGTGCCAAATGTGGGGAGGGGAGGGGAAGATGAATTGCGGTGGCGGAGAAGCTTTGGCTGCAGTGAGAGCGAGTGCTGGAGAATCTCTTGTCTGTGGAATCTGCTCCGGCGGCCACGCTCTCCACTGCCTCCCTTTTCTTTGTCACTCTTATCTCCGCACTTGACAAGTTGCTACTCAGCTGACAATGGGAGGCACTCCAGCCAACTCTCTTTCCTTTGTCACATCTGCACACCACCCAAATCTTGGATGAAACTCACTCCACGCACACAATTACATAAAACTCTTATCTCCACCAGGCATAGACACTATCTCCAGGCGAACATACCAGTTAATATTGTTATCCAGTCGCCCTATGTCCTCCCCAGTTAGCACGTACCCTGCCCTATCCTACCCAGCCTCCCAACCTACTTACCAAGGTATTGTCTTCTTTCAGCTCAAGTAGGTCTTTAGGCACGCACATATTTATAGTAGCAGTGCTTCGGCTCCTACTATTTAGTGCCGGCTCTTGAAAGTATACACACACCGTGTTATCCGAGCAACGACGAAATCCCACGCTCTCCACATTCCCCACATTAGTAGAACAACAATTTATTCATAATTTCTAATTCGTATGCACGAATGTTGCCCATGCATTCCTTTGTGTGTGAGTGTCATGTCAGCACTCACTGCTTCCTCACACAAATATCAAGAACGCATAAAAGTAAAGTGTTTTTTTATGTTCCACCGTACCCTTCCCTACTTCACTTTCTATTGATTTCTGATATTTAGTATTGAAAAACTTTCCAAGGATCATCACAAGGATTGTCCTTCTACTTACCATTTCCAGGTCCAGTCTAACTCTTCTTGACATCCTACATTTTACAAACTTTTTTGAATGATAGCCATTTCGTGTAATATGTGTCACTTCTGCTATACGATTTACGGGAATCGATTACACTTGAGATAGTGTCACGACATTAGTATTTACACCAGAAAATACTCACCTAATGCAATTCCAAGCAGAGCAGTCGTTCCTCAACAATAAACGCTCACTACTCCATACACTGTTCAAGTAGCGATAAATAATCGTCAGTCCACCTCAACCTGCTTTTACCAAATGTTGACAAGTAAATTCCCTCCAATATGTCTAAATCCTTTTAACTAGATATTATACCAAAATAATGCAAAAGATTTTTAAAGACAATATAATTTCGGTTTTGCTTTAATATATCAGCTCTTTTTCTAATATAAGATTATTGGAAATGAGGTTTAAGAAATTATGGTCAATGATTATATTTTTTATGAATAATTAATATCTTTTTTTAATTTATCTTTTACTAAATTCGATTATATATTTTTAACGCATTATTTTCGTTTCCCAGTTAGGCGGACAAAGAGCGCTACTATATTTATAACTCATACAGCTAAAAGTTAAACGGAGCTAATAACAAAAATGTTAGGTGATAAATCCAAAATATTGTTTCAGTGGTGAATAAAATACATGAAATTATACTTCTCAAAAAGACATGAATATAGCAAATGTCCGTCCATGGTCCACATCTTGTGAGTGGTATAACTTTAGAACGAATTCAAATAAATCCTTCAAATTGTTTTAAAACGTCAGTCATTGAAATTACTCGCTCCCTGTTGAAAATGAGCATCATCGGACTTTTGGTCCTTCTGCAAAAATTCGAAAACTGCAATTTACCCATGTTTAACGAAGTACAGATAAAACAAGGCAATGATATAAAGCCCCTAACAATGTAACTATTCAAATTCAATACACTGTGTCCGCATATCTCTGAAACTAGGTACACCCGTTGTGTGCGGTTTATTAAGTTTCGTTAGATACTTTATGTGAATACCCTGGCCGTCTGTCCGTCCGCCTTTCCGTCTGATAGATATCTCGAGAACGGATTGATGGAATGACTTGAAACACATTTAGTTAAAGTCCAATGTGAGGTCAAATTCGAATATGGGGTCAATCGGTCAACCGATTCCAGAATTAGCGTTCCTAATGTACACTAAATTTTCAAGTATTAACCGACGTTTTGCTGTGTATGTAGGTTTAAAAACTACTTGCAATATACAATGCACATGCGTCAAAACTCAATTACAGCATTTCATCAATGCACATTTCCCCGCGACAGAACAAAAGTTCAGTTATATTTCATTACGGCCGATTCACAGAGGGGTTCGGATAGCCTGCCCGGAGGGCAGGCTATCCAAACCCTCTGTGAACCGGCCTCCAATCATGTAATTGTAATTTCTGTTCACTCATACTCGCACTTTGGTCACCCATCATTCCACATATCGTGAATTATTGGCGGCTACGCCGCCTAATTCACGATATGTGGAGTGATGGGATGACCAAGCGCGCGAGTATTCCTTGCCAGAAATTATTCAATTATACACCATGACTTCTATTATTCACTTCTATCGTTTGTTGGGCCGCTTTTGTGGGCCGTTGTCAATGTTTTTAATGTCCAAATTACAACTGTTATCCATTATTGTTGTAAAGGGAATCAGTCAATTTAGTATTATGTACACTACTGGTACAACATTGCTACCGATGTAAAATTAGACATTGAAACACCTTGGTTTATTCACCTATAAAATGGTATAAAGAAAAAGGAGCCTAAACTGTAACTAGGGAAATTAAGCTTTAGGGACCAATCAAACTCAAATTCGATTCTTCGGGTTGCTACGGCTAAAGTTGACATCTGATAGGTCTGAAAACCTAAATGCGCACACCTTTGAAGAATTCTCTAGCTTTTTTGATTCTACACTTTTCGCCGAGAAAATGCTAGTTTCAGAGGAATTGGTTTGCAAAGGTTTTGGCGACCCTGCTAAATGCATACGGTATAAATGGTACGGTATAAACTCAATCACTGAGCAGTAGCGTCAGTGTTCAGTGAGTTATCCCGATTAAAAAAGTAGCATATTTATAGAAAATGGTAATTGCTGCCAATGTGCCAGAGGAAGGTTTATTCGTTGACGGTGTGCTTAAGTAGAAGAATAAAAGTGAAGTGGTGTGAGGAATTGTGCGGATCGGAAATGGAGAGCATTTGATTGAATAGACGAGGAAGGGCGACTCTGCTGGGCACTTATGCAAATGGACACTGAAGTGTGGCAATCTCTTGGAGAGATAATAGTAGCCGTGGCTGTTGGAGCAAAGCGCGAATGTACTGATGTGTGTGTTCATGGGGAGAATTGTTTGTCAGCTGGAGCTAGGAACTGCCTACCTCCTTCTAATGAACAGATCTCATTATTGCGCGGAGAATAGCTGCGTTGAGCCACTTTCATTTCGCAAGTGTATGGATGTGTGAAAGATGGGAGCTGGCAGTCCATTGTCTCTTCTCTCGCCGTCCACCAAAGTTTCGCCAACTGCGGGGGCAATCGTAATATCAGTAGACGTTTCATTTGCTGTAGGAGATTCGACCTTGCTGACAAACATTATTGAATTGGACAGCCAATTAAGTTATTATTTGTCTGGTAGTCATTGAAGCACGTGTAATCTATTCGGCAACCAACCATTGCTATTAGTTCCCTTCCGTCTCACTGCGCCTCCACACACAGCCCACCCAAGCCAGCTCATCTCTAAGCTGTAATATCCTGACATCCATCTCAACACAGTCAAATCAGTTATTCCACGCAAACGTTGCGAATCATCTGCTTGGCATTACCTTTTCTTTCCAAACTGAAATCCATCAAATACACTTTTAATTAGAGGTTGAGCTTGCACCAAATGATAACTTCCTTTAATTAATTACCACAAGTTTCATCAATTACCCCATTCTAACCTCTAAGCACTGCTTGCACAACAAGGATGCTTTAATCTCTAAATTGACGAGACCCAATTGCTGATACTTAGCCAGAGTGCGACGATAACTCGAAAATACAATATCTTTAAAACTACAGGAGGGGTCATATATCCAAGTCCGCTTGATTTACACATATAAAGAATATTAACCTAGCTAAATAGATTGGATTTTATTGCCTTAACATACCATAAAAAATTAATTATTATAAATTAAGCTGAAAATGTGGTAGTGTCGAAATAGGGGATTATTTTGAACTAGGAAATTATTGCTCAAAGTACCGTTTTTATAGAATCCCGAAATATGCACCCATGCAAGGAGTGGACTTATTTTGATTTGGGACAATTATACTTGAGTTTCTACTGTAGATTATGGAATATTATTTGGTAGCTGATTATAGCAGAACCTTGAGTGAATTTCAATTTGCCTTAGTTTGTACATGTGTGGCTTGGATTATTGCGCGAGGAGAAAAGAGAAAAATGACTTGGAAGTGGGAATGAACTAGTTTTTGGTGGTGGTGCTTGAGTGTTGAGTAGGATCTAGGTTTGGGTTGCGTGATGTAGATTAGTTGGTGTGTTGTGTATTATTTGGTGGGGACTGGTGGATTTGAGGAAGTGGTGTGGAATGGTGGAGAGGAGCGTTGTTGGTGATTAGAAGTAGCGATGTCTGATGAATTGGGTGCGGGGAGCGTGAGAGGAGAGTCGTTGTGTGTATCGGAAGTGACACAAGTGCTACTTCCTGTGTGGCCTGCCTGAGTGTGCTGAGTGCTGTCTGTAAGACAGAAATCAATAAGCAAGAGATGATGAGCAGGAGAGAGCGGAGAAAGTGGGGAGGCACTCGCTCAGTCATTCCGTAAGAAGTTTCACAGTCCAAGTCCGAATCAACTGCCGGAACGGGAATTTCCTTTCTCTGGATGTGACTGAGGAGTTGCTACTCTGTTGTCTCTCTGTGTGTGAATCTGCCGACTCTAAATGCATATGTTTAGATACTTAAGTGAATTCTGTCTGTGCAGGTGAATCAGAATCAGGAAGTGAAGAAGCAAAGCCATTAGCAAAGAAACAAATCAACTTAAAGTCTCTCGTGATCTATTACACTTGCCTCCGTCAGCTCAATGCTCAACTTGAGCACAAGATTCATTTCCCGGCTAATGATTGAGAGGCATGTCATTTCCCAAAGCCATTATTCCGTATTACAGTATTATATGAAACACTGACTCGGGACACTCTATTAGTACTAGTACCATGTCTATTGCTACAGCATGAGTGGGATAGTATTAGTATGCGTCTCCTCCACCCAGATACCATCTCTGCTAAACGTCTCGAAACATAAGCACCATTTCTTACTTCATTTCGGTAAGTAGAACTTAAGTACATCGGATAAAGTTAGTTTGCATGTAGTCGCTCCCAGGCGGTCGTCTTATCTTCACGGACTCTGCCTTGGGACGTCTACAAATTAAGCATTTCTCTTTTTTCTAACCTCTCCACTCTCGCAGACATTAATTGCTACACAAACACAAATTACACGAGAGCTGAGGTACATCTGTAGTTCATTCGAACAGAAAAAGAATTGTCGCTTCCAGGAGACAGGCAGTTCATTCTCACGGCTAAGGAGGTATTATTAGCATCCATGTGAAATAGAGTGTTCAACAAAGAGTACTTTGGATTTCGGATAAGGACGGATTCTTCATTGTCGCCTGCACACTCAAAAAATATGCAAATGTGCGCAGTGGAACGATAGAGGAGAAAATCCATTTGTACATCGAATATAAGCTGACTTAATCTTCTCATATTTTCTGAATCTCATCCCTTCCCCTCTGCCAAAGTGCCATTGGCGGGTTTACTTTATTGCAACTGCTGTGCAGATTAATTGTTAACATAATCTGACCTCAGGGTCACAATGCTCCACAAATGTAAGCACAGTCGGCATGAAACTGATTTATTCTTCTCCCAACTGGCTTTCCTAGCAATGTTAGCCCAATCAATCAATATTTGTACTTGTGTCAGGCTTTTTCCTAAATTCAGGTCACTGGAGTTCAACTGTGTTTTTGGAACGAAAGTTTCTCCTGGTTGCTCATCCTCTTAGCTCTATTGAGCTGTAGATATGCACATAAGTACACTGTAGTGCATGGTTTTTATCTGAGATTACGATGGCTAGGTACTACTAAAAATCAGTGACATGGAAACCCTAAATTAGAAAGAGTAGCGAGAGAATAATTCATTGTGAAGAAGTATTGTTAACTCTGTGGAGAAAGGAATATGCATGTACATGGGATTAGAGTGAAAATGTTTTATAATGGGCTTAAGGGAGCTGAGCGTTTCGTAACTCAGGGCTAACAGTTAAAATTGATCTTTCGTGAGTTTGACTTTACGCTGGGAAAGTGATTTGCTTTAAGCACACAGTAGCAGACGTAATATCATTATGTGTACTTGCACTTATGACACAACCACACACCGCCTCAGATGCTACAACGGGTCTGCACAGTTATGCGTAAGCGGATTAAAGGATTATGTGCCCTTTTTACCAATTAGTCCCTAAAATTAACACCTGAACGGCAATTGGTGAGAGGCTTGTAGAAGTTATAAGAATAATAATATGAATACCTAAAGCGGTTGACGTGAAGTACTTATTGATATTATAATATGACCCTATGCACATTGCACATGCTACAAAGATAAACAGTGGTGTAAACGGTAAACTATCATGTCACACATATATAAAATTCAAGTCAGTCTCGATTGCTTTTATGGCTACATATTTCAAATTATGGAATACTTATATTCAGTTTGATTAGTTGAATTAGTGATACATATCTTCTATATTAAAAAATAAGGATATAAAAATGTAAGGAATTTTCCTTTTATCATTTTTCAAGAAAGAAGATATCGAAGGATTCGTAGTATACTGTCATAATTGCAATTTAGTAAGTATTTTGGAGTTGATATACAAAAGTAAATCATGATGATTGTCCTCATAATTTACAGTTTTGAATAAACTATGTACATAATTTACTAACAAGTAAAAAGTAAGTGTAGTTTTAACTGCATTGGTAGACTAAAATGCAAAGAACTGTTTGTAGTATTCAGAATACTAATTTTTGTATAATTTGTGCCTATACAGTGTAGGTACACTGCATACAACGCTTAACAAAACTGTTTTTATATTATTTAAAACGTTGATTAAATTATGCTTGTTGTTTTCATACATAGAGTGACATGACATGTAGAAATTCCTTTATGTGAGTGCATACACTTTTTAAAGTCATAAACGTAACGTAAAGTCGTAAACGTTAACGCTGGCAACACCGCAAGTACGGCTTACTTCAGTGCACGTGCATGAAGGGTTTGCTTCGCCTAAGAACAATAGAGGACTTAAAATAATCCGGATTATAGAAAGGGCGCGCGGTCAGTTTTCGCATTACTGTTCAAGACCGCTACAACAGATAGGCCGACCTATTATCCTCCGGCCCACACTTAACGTGCTCTGCTCTCCACACCATCGCAGACTCACCACTCTCTGCTTATCCCTGTCTATCTACATCAACCAAGAAAATGTAAAATAGTTATGTGGGGATTATTATGTACAACAAAAATATAAATGCGATGAAAATAGAGTAACCTCTTTGCAAAGTCATAGTGTCTATTGTTGTGCGTATACGTTTGCTTCTGTCATGTCAAGTCAATGAAATCTAATGTTTTACGTGTCTACACAGCACGCCTATTATTATACTCCTAAAAGCATATCACTGGGGGAGGGATGTTGCAATCTCACTTCCACTGCTGCATATAGGTACATATGGACACATACAAGTGTATAGGTAGGTACACTAATCCGAGAGCATGAGTGAGAATGCACATGTTTTATGACTGTGCATGGTGTAGGAGAACGTTTACATAGGGAAAGCAGTTGTGGGTAATGGGAGAGCGCTGTTGTTGTCTATATTAGGTGGTGCATGGGTACTGTGTGAGTACATGTATGCATGGCGGGACAGGAGATACACGACATAAATGGACGGAGGAGTAGGAAATTGTGTGGTGAGCCGTAAGTGATTTATGAGGGAGAGGATGGCGCGAGAGGGACTTTGTGATCGATGACATAATGACATTTGATGTGCGCTGAATGAGTGATGCCATAATGGAATCTGACGTTCAATATTGAAATGTGGCCAATGTCTTTCCTTCCAGGTGGCATCTTTCCAGAGGAGCTCAGGTCGACGCCGGTCGAGGTGGCCTTCAAGTACGCCGTCTTCTCCGTCAACCGAGAGCGCAAGTTGCTCGGCAACAACACCACGCTCGTCTACCGCACTCTCTACTACAAGAACAGCGATATCTTCCAAGCCAGCAAAATCGGTGACTCCTTATCCATCTCTCTCTCTTTTACACTCACTCACATTTAGTCTTCACTCTGATCTTCTTTCAGCCTCCACACTCAACCCTACCCTTCCACCTTTACTCACAGCTACCTCAAATACACAATCAGTTCCCTCTAATCTGTAGATGGACAATGAAATGAATCTACAACTCATTGAATTCAACACACCACTGCGGTATAGTTCAAATTCTCATTAACAAACAGCGATGTTTATAAATACCTAATCTCTGTATAGCATTCATACGACATACGTTCATATAGGTGAGTATTCCTAAATTAAAATTACTATGTAAAGTTAATCATTTAATCGCTATGTAAGGGCAATATGTACGCTCATAGTTTAGTTACGATCCATATACGAGTTTGTCGTATATGGAACCTCCAGGCGAATGCTAAGGCTAGTCTAAGATTGTGTAATGCATTGCGAGGTACACAAGAGAATAAAGTGGACATCGGACGATAGGAATAAGTAATCTCCTGAGTGAGAATGGAGGAGACAACTGGACAAACCGAACGAAAAAAATTGGCGAAAGGTATCACTGCGCCACCCACGCGATTACGTATACCTGTCGTCCGACGCCCACCTTATTCTCTTATGTACCTCGCAATGCCGCAATGCATTACACAGTCTTAGACTAGCCTTAGCATTCGCCCGGAGGCTCCATATACACATACGGCAATTCGCAACTAAACAATGCAAGAAATTGTGTATGGTGTAGTGGATAGGGAGGCGACGGTTTTTCAATAACCTTTTCTTGACGACGTTCTAGGAAGGGTACCCCCATAGCGATCTAGGTAGTGATGGTTATGGAAAGTGCCCCATCATATGATAGGTAACTTTCATCAGCCATTGGAGTAGAAAATGTCAAAACACAAGGTGGCCAAATGTACGAACACTAATTATTAACAAATACAATAAAATATGGGATTCTTAATTCCCTGCGTAGCAAGAAAGTATCTCGAGAGAAAGATTTGTGAATTAAGTACAAGAACCTGCCATTCGGTGACCACGAAGGGATTAGAAGAATGGATGGGATGCCAGGACTATGAAAGTGGGTTGGATTATCCAGTGTGGACATATTCAGAGGAGATGTCGGGGTGCCAGTGCAGTGTTCCTTGGGGTGACAGCATAAGGAGAGCAGCATAAGCTTAGGAGAAGAGCGATGGAGTGTGACGCGGAGAAATTGAATCGATGGGAGAAATTCGTGGTTAGAGATTACCTAGGGAGGTATAAATTGTGAGTGAGTGGCGGAGCACGTGGAGAAAAGAGAGGTGGTGAGCGTGGAAAGAGCGGGGGCCAGAGTGGCGGGTAATGCCATGCAAAGCTGTGGAATGCCTTGATTGACAAAGAGTGAGTTGTTTGGATTCACTCGGAGTGACACTCTTTGAATTTGAATGGACTGATTCCGAGTTGGATTGCGGCTGAATGGGTGGGGAGGCAATCTGCACCTCTCACGTCCCGAATCCCCCTCCTCCTTCCGCCGATAATCACCCACTTCTTCATTTCTCCACTATCCAAATCCTGGTCAAATTTCAACTTCCTTTTCCATGCATTATCCCTAGACCATGAGAGTCCGTCCCACCAGAAGTGGAGCTTTATTTAGTGCACATGACCCCTGGAGGGACCTGCATTGCAATCTGTTTTATATACTCACATGGCACGCTTAGTACAGAGGGCTTGTCTTGGTTAAGTATTTAAGGTGAGGAGGAGTAGGAGGACGGGCCGTGGCATGTCACCAAAATAATATAAGCGAGTTCGTCGTAGTTGGTTTTAGTGTCACTACTTGCCAACATCTAAGTGCTTCATGTTTGTGTCTTTGATGAACTCTGGTCCTGGTAGGCTTACTTGCCGGAATGCCCAGGAATTCCTGAGCATTACGGCAAGAGGGAATTCCTGAGCATTACGGCAAGAGGGAATTCCTGAGCATTACGGCAAGAGGGAATTCCTGAGCATTACGGCAAGAGGGAATTCCTGAGCATTACGGCAAGAGGGAATTCCTGAGCATTACGGCAAGAGTGAATTCCTGAGCATTACGGCAAGAGGGAATTCCTGAGAATTACGGCAAGAGGGAATTCCTGAGCATTACGGCAAGAGGGAATTCCTGAGCATTACGGCAAGAGAGAATTCCTGAGCACTACGGCAAGAGGGAATTCCTGAGTAATACGGCAAGAGGGAATTCCTGAGCAATACGGCAAGAGGGAATTCCTGAGCATTACGGCAAGAGGGAATTCCTGAGCAATACGGCAAGAGGGAATTCCTGAGTAATACGGCAAGAGGGAATTCCTGAGCAATACGGCAAGAGAAAATTCCTGAGCATTACGGCAAGAGGGAATTCCTGAGCACTACGGCAAGAGGGAATTCCTGAGTAATACGGCAAGAGGGAATTCCTGAGCAATACGGCAAGAGGGAATTCCTGAGTAATACGGCAAGAGGGAATTCCTGAGCAATACGGCAAGAGGGAATTCCTGAGCATTACGGCAAGAGGGAATTCCTGAGCAATACGGCAAGAGGGAATTCCTGAGTAATACGGCAAGAGGGAATTCCTGAGCAATACGGCAAGAGGAAATTCCTGAGCATTACGGCAAGAGGGAATTCCTGAGCACTACGGCAAGAGGGAATTCCTGAGTAATACGGCAAGAGGGAATTCCTGAGCAATACGGCAAGAGGGAATTCCTGAGTAATACGGCAAGAGGGAATTCCTGAGCATTACGGCAAGAGAGAATTCCTGAGCATTACGGCAAGAGGGAATTCCTGAGCATTACGGCAAGAGGGAATTCCTGAGCATTACGGCAAGAGGGAATTCCTGAGCATTACGGCAAGAGGGAATTCCTGAGCATTACGGCAAGAGGGAATTCCTGAGCATTACGGCAAGAGGGAATTCCTGAGCATTACGGCAAGAGGGAATTTCGGAGCATTACGGCAAGAGGTAATTGTTGTGTGGTGGTTGACCTGGTTGACTGGGGAGTGTGAGTTGTGTGTGTCTCCCACCTCCAACACCTCGCCGTGGCTGCTACGGCGAGGTGTTGGAGGTGGGAGAGTGGAGTGGGGGGGAGTGCTTGGTGATGAATGAGTGGAGAGAGCGGGAGTGAGAGACAGAGAAAGTGGTGGAAGAGTCGACACGACACAAGTCAATTTAGCAGCCCGAGAACATTTCATTACAATTCATGTATTCAATGGGGAAGAATTCTTACACGATGGGAACAATGCATGCAGAATGCAGAAAGAGTTCTCGCAGTCCGTCGCTCACTCCGCTCCGCCGATACAGATGCTAATACAACTAGAGCACTGACTGTGTCTCCGGACAGAAGCCAAGGCTGAGCCACAGACACATTTCTCTTCCTTACATCGATCCACAAGCATACCCATATTTGACTTTGATGTTCAATTCTGCACATCCATCCACATTTCGCCCACAGCCACAGTCCAATAATACACTAACACCATTATTACACCGCCTCTATCGTCATTACACCCGTCCTCGTTATCCGCTGATCACATTATCACTCACAATCATCGCACAAACCTACACCGCCAGCGACTTCTTTCCACTCCTCAGCCAACAGTCTCTGCTACTTCAGAATCCACCACAGCCCAACAGTCAGCCACACTTCTCCCACATACTCCACTTCCGGAAAGAATTCCCAGAAAACGTGGCTTGAGAGATGGGACTCAATACGTTGGCGTTCTTGGATTGATATAGAAACATTAAAAATTTTAAGATCTGTTTGAAGATTTTGTCTGCTTGATCTGGGAGAGGATTTGGCTGAGATTTGACTGTGCTGTGGAGCGTTTGCCTTAAGTTGGCTGCTGTGTATGAAGTGGCTGGAGGAGTGGTATGTGAACAAGGAACGTATAGTACATCCTTGATCATGAATGTGAGCATAAAAAAGTACTTGGGGAAGCGCTACAGACTGTAGACGCATCGCTGTTGTGGAGTTGTGTAAGCAGTGCAATTGTCCGAGATAGGCAGTGTGAATGCCATCAAATGCTTTAAGTATGAAATGAAAAGGATCGTATTTCTATCCAAGCTACTATTTAGGCAACGAAATAAAGTCCCTTCTTTTCCACAAAAAATTACGACATAAAATTAAGAGCCAGACAGGCAGAGTCCATTTCTCTTTTTTATATCGTCTTCTTTCAGAATTGGACAACATGAGACGCACTGAATTCAGTCTGTGTAAACACACAATGATCCTCATAAAGCCTACCTCACATCCTTCAGACCCACTGTCCTCCAAATCTTGTCTTCACATTCGCCCAATTAACTTGTATGCAAAAGCCAACACAGTTCTCCAGTTTTATTAGAATTTCGCCCACTAACTTAGAACACAAATTAAAAATAGTCTTTTCTAATTTCCCTATTTGTGGAACGCATGAACTGCACATATAGCAATGCGGCAACAAGGTCCATGTACTTAGCATAGCAGAAGCGTTCTGGTAGTATTTCTATACTTGGCGATTCCCCATTCAAGAGTGGTCACCAAGACTAAGACTGAAGCAATTGACTTTGAAGAATTGCTTTACTCGAGGTCAGTTGAAGAAACGCCCACATATATACAAGAAAGACCGCACTTATTCCGAAGAGTACCAGCAGCGTCTAAAATTGACAGTAACCTATATAAAGATAGAGAGGAACTCCTTAATCTAGTTTTACAATACCATAAAATAGGATTCATGAGTAGACATAAATTAAGTCAGTTGATACAGATAATATAAAAGTAGGAAGACTCCGAATTTCTTAAGGAAAGGAAAATTTCAAATTACAAGCGACACAAACTGGGTTGTCTTTGTTCTTCGCATCACCCATACAGAATAACCAATATCTTTTCACCAAATAAGCACACCTTCCTCTTTTCGACTCTTTCCCTGTTTTCAAGACATACACGTTTCCAAATGTAATGTAATGTATTTATTCTCATGAATGGTCGAAGGCAGTCCGGAGACTGGAATTTAACAACCAGGAAATACAGCAAGCTTAAAAGATTTAAAGACTTCAGATTTCTTAAATTAACATTCTTAATTTTCTAAAACTAATTATTACATACTTCGTGATCCAACTCTTCATTAATGTACATTAAGTTTCTAAGCTTTACTATCTGGGGTACAGTTGAATTTACGTACGCGTACCTTTTCTTAATCTTGTACTCAATTATTAACATACTACTGCTTTATTCCTAGCCATATGCAATTTTCCTTGATTAAATGTTCATTTTTGTATTTCCGATGTATTTGTTGCTCAAAATCAAAAAATTCCAATAAACGAAATTTTATTATTTCTATTGCTTGTCATAAAATACTTAAATTTGACAATCGTAATTAGAAATCGGTGATTGGGTGTGTGGATTTATAGTTTGGTCGCATTTAGTTGTGGGTGGGTGGATTTGCTTTGCAAGGTACGAGAGTGAGATGTGTGGAGGTAGGTCTTGTGGAGTTTTGTTGTGGAAGCGGATGAAGAGTTGATGTGATGATGAATATGTTGACTTGACCGCTGGGTTCTGTCATTTCTCTGGCAAAGGAACCATTGGGTGGTGAAGTGAAGCGTGGCTTAGAGAAATAAAAGGGAGCGAAGCGAGGCGGATTAGTTGTTCTTGATGACATGAGCACTGAAGTGAAGAGAGCACTCGGCTGCATTGTCCTCCGTCTCCTAATAGAGCACGTCAAGTGAAGGAAGCCTGAGCCGCTCACCCGTCCTCGCCACTCCAGCCCATTCCACCCGGGCACTGCCCGAAAGGCAATTCTCCCGGCCACCATAAATTATCGAATTTATTTGTTGCCCAGCCAAGAGGAATAAAGATTTGAAAAGGTTATACAAATGGTTTGTGTATAAATTGGACATGTGGTAATAGTACAGACGAATAAAAGCGATTTTATAATTGTAGAACACAGCTGGAGAGCATTAGTGAAAGCTTAGCAGCGAAAACAGTTAATTAAGCAGACTGTGTGGCGGAGAGGAGGCAGTGACAATTCCAATGGAGTGTGCCGTGTACACAAGCAAAAGTACAACAGCAAATACACATAAAAGTTTCATACACATTTTTTCTGCTTGTGAATTAGAGTTGCCTGTGTGCCAAGCAGAGCCTCCCTTTCCTTGTTCTCCTTTCTCTGCTTTCGCCAAACCTTTCTCTCCTCTATTTATCTTTCCCCTGTCTCTTGTTTTCGCACACGACGACGTCCGCCGACGACTCCTACCGCTCCGCCGCTCCTACACCGCCGTCCTCGTCGGTCACAACCCCACCACCCACCTACGCATCCCAGGCCGCTCATTGCACTCCCAACAACTCACTTGTAGCCTCCAATCTCCTGATAACGGCAACTAGCGGCTCTGCTGATAACGGCAACCAACGGCCCACTGCCAAGACGCCTCACCGAACCCAGCAGCACCCGGCAAACGCATACGGCCCTTCTCCCCTAGACAACCGACCGACTGATTGCCACATACTAAAAACAATTCCTCCATCTAAATGCTAATACTTTTCACTCCTCCTAGCCTTCCTCTTACAGTACTCGCACCGCATTACAAATAATATTCACTACGCAAATAGTTGCTTTATTGTTGCTACCCAGAGGCCCCTCAGCCACATCAATCCAGTCTTTGTCTATCAAATGCAAAAAAATATTTCATCTTTGATCTGGATTCAAAAGGAAACCTAGAGCACCCGGACCATATATTGCCTCTCCCAGCTTTCATATCAAACATCAACTCTAACGACCAACTCCCTGTACACATCATTCAAACCTCCGTGCACTCAATGAGTACTCTAACATGCCTGTGTTCACTAATACATCCAAAGTAACCTTTCTGAAAGCCAAATTCAACCCGTCATTCGATAACTCTTTTGATAACTCAACACTTTCGAAAGATTAAATCCTTTAATTCTTTCTAACTATGCTCTAGTGATAGAGAATACCAATTCTTCTCCTCAGTAATTTCTTTTTCTGTGCACTTTATTAAGTATTGTCAGATACTTTATGAGAATGACCTGGACGTCTGTACGTCCGTCTGTCCATCCGTCTGTCGGATGGATAACTCGAGAACGGTTTGACACAATGACTTCAAACTCGACACACGTCTAGCTAAAGTCCAGTATGATGCCCCGTTCAAAGATGGGGTCAATCGGTAAACCGGTTGCACAAATAGAGTCGTAAACATGGAGCCTACAGTTCCATTTATTAAAATTACGAAACCTACATATTCTGTACGCAGGTTTGCAATCTCAAGAAATATACAACACGCATGTCAAAACATACCTGATAACCACGCATGCGCAAAAACTCAGTTACAACATCTCTTCAATATACGGTTCCCTGCGAATATACAGAAGTTCAGTTATAGACCAAGATTTCTATTTTTCACTCCTGTTTGACTGGCTTCTCCGGCCCTAATCTAATGCTTTTAATGTCCAAATAACAATACCCCATTTTCCACTATATTTTTCTGACGATTCGTTTGTTTGGCCGGTTTCGTCGGCCGTGATCCAATGTTTTTAATGTCCAAATTACAATATCCCATTTTCCACTATATTTCACTAACGATTTGTTGGTTTGGCCGGCTTCGCCGGCCCTTGTCTAATTTAATGTCTAAATTACAATATCCCTCTTCCAATATATTTTGCTGAGGATACTTGGTACTCCAATGTTACACTGGTTTATTACGAGTTAACACTTTACTAATAATACGAAGTAGTAGGCTGCAACATTTTGTAGATTGTATGCGTAATTCTTTGCAAAGAGTCTCAGGATTCTAAATAATAAGGATTCTAAATAATTCTATAAATAATACTTACCTAAAAGTGGAGTTCATCATTAGGAGAGTTACTTTTTACCCAGGTTGTTGTAGTGTACCCAGATAATATTCCATGGAACTTTGAGAATATATAAGTAACATAAAATTCAGTAGGATAATATTATATGATACGTATTCTGTGCTGCCAATGTACTACTTGTAACAGTTACATTTCAGCTACATTTCTAATTGACAAGTGAGGTGCTTAATGTGTAGTGTGCTTTAGTGTTACAAGAAAAACAGATGGCATTCCAAATATGCAATGAATATTTTAATGAGACATCTGCTGGTTATGTTGGAAAATGTGTTGCATTAGTAGCTCGTTGTCAGATTGGGTTATGTCGTGTCCCTATGCGCTTTTGTTCATTAGCAACTTCATGACAAGATGTGGGATTAGTAATATTTTATGAGTTATTCAGTAGTTAGGCAGGCATATCAATAAGTTTAGTTTTCAGGATCAGGATTAATTGCCAGGGAATAGAATGGGATCTAGGTGAAGTATTCTTCGGTGTCTTCTATTTTCCAGGGTTCCGTTGTCAGACAGACTTCTTCATAGACTATTTGACCCACATTAAATTGTGGAGTCATAATTTGAGGAACCTTGGGTACTTAATGCAACATGTAACAAATATGTTTCTGTTGATATCCTTTCGGGTTTATATTTTGTACTTACTTTATGTCTTGGCATTTTTAGCTGCAGTCTGACAATATTTTATAGTTCTGCTGGGTTTGAATGGAGAGTGCACTGGGGTTTAATTATGTAGGAAGGTTTAGGCGCAACAATATCAGGAACAAGATGTTAAAAAATATTTAAGACTGGCAATAAAATAAAGAGGAGTACTGTGGAATGACAGAGTGAGCTCTGGTATTTATTTAGAGTATAAAAAGGCATTATGGCTTTACTCAATGGCAAGTAATTCGTAGTACTGTTGATTCGAGAATAAGATGAGTCGAGACAAATTTTGAAAGGGAATGGAATGTAGACATTCCATTGACTTCATTCATTCCTCGGTAAGATCCTGGAGTCACTGCAACTGGGACAAAATAAGACAGTCTGCAGAGTGAAAAGAATTTCTCCGTGTTGGATTCGACTACTCTGACGAGAATTACTCCGAGGTATTTCCACTACAACTCATTCGTCCTCCCCTCCTCCTCCCAGTCACCGTCACAGCAAATTCCTCTAAAACTTTCTCTAGAAAACTAAATAAATAACTTCTACATGCTCTCCAACTTACATAAAAGCCATCTTTCAGGGTATCAGACATGGCTTTTTAGATGCCCATCCCCAGGTGTATAACTTTTTCTTAACCCCAAATTAATACCAAATCATGCCGCAACAAAAATTGCAAGAACTATCAGTAATTTTGTTAGTTTTTCTGTATGCAAATTAAGTACAACAATTTTCGATACTGTCGTGTTTCATTATCCAAAATCGGCATCTCCATTAGCGGTACTATTTATTGTGGCATTTAAATTTGTATACCAACTGTTACAGATGCCAAGTAAGGTAAATACAGTTTTGCAAGTACTTTCCTTACTCGCCATCGCCAGCAGTGTCCGTTCTTTGTCGCCTATTGGGCGAAGGTTCTGTAATTAACAATTACAAACCGGATTCTAAAAATGGTCATTTACCACTAAATATATAAGATAACAAAGTTAATCTGAAATCTAAAAAATCAGTCTGAAATTAATTTTGACATGTAGCTTTTACACCATGCTTGCATCAAGGCAGATGGAACGGTAGAATGTATCAGCGGAAACCCTATGGGTCTTGGTGTAAGTACTAAACCCATGTCTGTTATTGGTACCTTTGTACAGATAGGTAATGTTTAGGCCCGTTAGGTGCGTCTATTATATGTTCTACATTTATAAGTACGAACAATAAGTTTGTCGAAAGGAATGTCTAATTAAACGACCGCAATCTACCTCTGCTCTGGAGCTATTAAGAGCAAAGCAATTTCTGCAGAATGCGATGTAAATGGGAAACGGAAGAAAGGAGGCCAGAAGTTGCGAGGACAGAATAGCGAGATTCTCATGGATGACAATAGTGCTTGCTTATAATGTGTCCTAGGCAGGATATACGCCCGCTTTACTCCATAACTATAAATAATTAGCAACAGTGGCAACATTCACCTACAGCACCACCAGTCTCCTCAGTCACTACAAAGAACTTACAAATTTGATCAACCCCATATTCATGAGCAAATGCCTCTTCTATTTAGGTACATTTATGCTGATAGAACTTCTTGTAGACAAGTTATGCTCACTATCTACTACTGCTCTATCTACTTAATTAACATTGTCCTCCCCTGCTCTAAGGCCAAATGCCTTTCTACTACTTCCAACTCTGTCGGCTAAAACACACAATTTTTTATATAAACCCAGATGAATTTAAAACATTCAGTTCTACTAAGAAAAAACACTCACAGAACATAATTTTACAATATTTGGAGTACTGACATTACTTGGTTTGCCCTGTCCCAATTCTTCAAGTATATTAGAGGAAGTCTCAATATGACAGTCTAAAAGTTTATTGCGTACTTGAGGCGAAATAAAATGGGCACACGGTATACGCGACATGGTAGACTATTTCCACTTTCGATTAGAGATGACTGTGGTACAGAAAGAGAGATGAGGAGTGGTGTTCTTGTTTCGTGAGAAACAAAGTCTTTCTTGCAGGTGCTACTCGGCTACTCCTTGTAACTTCCCTCTGTCCAAAGTAGAAGAGTGTGTTTTGTTACACGAGACGCCAGCAGAAATCGACTTTCATTCAGCACCAAACAACACATTTAAAAGATTTCCCAGCATCACAACTTTATCTGTGTATCGCTTACCGTCATATTTTTATTAACGATCAAAAAAGCAAACGTGTGAGCAAAAGTCTATTCTCAAGTTCCTCCTAAAAATGGCTGTAGCTTGCAATACAGAGTTTCATAGTTACAAATGCATTGTAATTAATAATAATCTATTCCAGTTAGCTGTAAATGGCTTTTGTAGGATGTTTCAATGTAGTTGCACGTAAAATATGAAAGATAATACGAAGTGAATCTTTTGGTTGTAAATCATAGTTACGCTCTTGATGAAGAAGATTTGTATTTTTCGTAGACAATATGCTTCATTAAAAACCGGTGGATGATGATGAGAAACAAAAGTTTAGGTGGTTAAACTGCGTGGGAAAGAGTAATGCATAGGATTTCCTCTTATAAGGAACACTGAATACTCATCACTCCAGAGCATTTTGAAGAGAAGACGCTTTTAGGGTGCCAACTGCGTAAATGGCGTCTCAAGAGAGTTTAATCTAGCCATTTTCTCAATTCCCATGCAGCTTTGCCATGATTGAGAATTCCAGAGTAAAACATTCGCAAAATACACAAAACACTTTTTTGCTCTTCTATGGTAATCTCTACTTTAATGCAGACTGTGTTGCTTACCTTAGTTTTAATGAAGGGTCTATCCGTTACAGACTTTAATTTAAAGGGTTTTGATTAAGGCAGACCAACTTTTAATTTCAAACCAAAGAAAATCCACGAATTTCTCCGAACATGCCCAGTACAACTCTAAACAGTACTGTGCCGTCTCTAAACATACATTTGAAAGTTATAATAAAAGTTATGCTTTGCAAGCAGAATAAAGTTTTGCCCATGTTCATCTGATTGCAATTAAGGCCAGGGTGGAAGCACTTCCCCTAACACTTCTTTTTCGAAGCAATCCATTTTCGCTAGAATTAGTAGTAGAGAGGAAATGGAAATAAGTTGGAGTGAAAAGAGGAGATAATAGAGTGACATTTGACTAATTAATTTGAATGGAGTAAATGTGCGTTTAAGGTGAGTTAGGTTATGGGTGTGTGTGGTGGGTTGAGGGGCGACAGAGAAGGCTGTCTTGTGTGTGAACTGCGATAAAAATGGATTTGTGACAAATTGTTTTAATTGTTCAGGGTGTCAGTTGATAAGTGGAGGGATTTCTGCTCTGTTTGCGAGTGGGACGGATCTGTCGCTGGAATCTCACTTGAAATCGCTTTCGTTCTCTCTGGACTTGCCACTAATTCTGCCGACGACATCCTTCTACGACCACGAAGTTCTTTTGGCCAGAACCTCATCCGCCTCGCAAAACAATGCCCAGTTCAACGGATTTCCTTTGAAACTCGCTCCTTCCAAATCCATTCTCTCCATGGCCGTACGCGATGCTGTCATCTTTCTTAATTGGACACGTGTTGCCCTTCTCTACGAAAAACACGACGGTAACCTTAGCCTTCACTGACCACTCCACACAAAAACAAAAACATGCCGTTCTTCAAAATCTTGGCCCCCTTCCAAATTGCCGTTCCTCACTCAGTCCTCCTAATAATACCAACTGCATTCATCATGTCCCCGGCCCATGCAACACACCACTCCCAACCCATTTCCACCACCTGTACATTTATTACCCACACACCTGGCAGCGTAAACCTCTTTGACCTGACATATCTGTCCAGACTCCTAGAATCATTTGGAATCTAAATCTAAATTGTTGTATTCACTCGAAAGGTTTGCTACAAGTGGAATACCTGATAAAAAAGCGGGAATCTTCTCAGAAGGGCGGACTAAGCAGTCGGAGGTCCGAAATCTTTTCCCGAGAAGTCACTCCCAGTACCTACAGAGATATTCTCAAAGAAATCAAGCGAAGACAAATTTTCAACGTCATCGTAGATATCAAACATTTGCCTTTATTCTTCCGCATTGTGAGTCATTTCTCCATTTATTCTCATCACCATAAAAGTAATTGTAAAAATGTGTTCTTAAGAGAGCTAAAACGCCATTCATAACCTAGAAATGAATTCTAGTTCGTCTGTGCATTGTTTTATACTTGATTAGGCAAAATACGTAACTTGAAAGCAATCTTCCTCTGCTGCCTACAATAATTATAATATCCATTTGTGTGGTCTCCATTCAGGTGTTTCACGAAACCACCACTCAGCTTTGAAGTCAATAGTAATAACATGTAAAATAACAGAGCGTGCAAAAACATAAAGGTTTCCACATAAAGTAGCACAAATAAATTTTAACAACTACCAACATACCTCCATGGCATGGGTGTTCTTACAGCCATCGGATACCAATTTAACTTGTACAGAAGCCGAAACCTGGTAGTCCTGTCCAATATTTGTTTCTGAAACTAAAACCGCTAACAATACAAGCCCAAAAATAGAATCCACTGATTATATATAAAAACGCACCCGTTATTTATTATTGTTTCAGAATTTTGAGATGCATACTTCTAAATGTAAAACTTTTCCAAGTGAGTGTCATTCTGCTTTTACGACATGGCAATATATTATATAAATTTATACGATTGATATCGAGTTGTAAAACTAACAATTTCAATTTTTTGCTGACAATATATGCATATACATATTTAAAGGATCGTTGTAAATCAAGTGCGCAATTCAATTTTGAGTACCTAAGTTTTAATGGATGGAAAATTATTTTGGTCGGGCGATAAAAATGTTTGTCCTAAATAAACGCTGAAGAAGTGAGGCACGTTGGAATAGAAGAGAGGGAAAGGAGGAAGCTGGGCGGACAATATTGTTTGTTCAGAAGGAAGGTTTGCATGATTTATAATTCAGAGTACTGCTGCTGGCAATTATTGCATTAGGAAGGAGTGGAGAGTAAATATTCGTTGACGATGGCAGTAGTTAGAGAAGTGAATATTTGTCGGAGCTGAGAGCACGTCTTTGAAGTGTGACTACTGACTGTGTATTTTTGTGCAGATTTTGCAGTTGCAGATGAACGACGCTCGCTACCATTATCACTTCACAACTCTGGTAAGTACTGCGTGGGTATTGATGGTATTGGAGGAGGTGCGTGGGTGTGGAGGGTGTTGGAGGAGATGCGTGGGTGGAGGAGCTGGTGGTTGGTGAGGAAGTGCGGGGCACTTAGTGCGGAGGAGCTGGTGGTTGGTGAGGAAGTGCGGGGCACTTAGTGCGGAGGAGCTGGTGGTTGGTGAGGAAGTGCGGGGCACTTAGTGCGGAGGAGCTGGTGGTTGGTGAGGAAGTGCGGGGCACTTAGTGCGGAGGAGCTGGTGGTTGGTGAGGAAGTGCGGGGCACTTAGTGCGGAGGAGCTGGTGGTTGGTGAGGAAGTGCGGGGCACTTAGTGCGGAGGAGCTGGTGGTTGGTGAGGAAGTGCGGGGCACTTAGTGCGGAGGAGCTGGTGGTTGGTGAGGAAGTGCGGGGCACTTAGTGCGGAGGAGCTGGTGGTTGGTGAGGAAGTGCGGGGCACTTAGTGCGGAGGAGCTGGTGGTTGGTGAGGAAGTGCGGGGCACTTAGTGCGGAGGAGCTAGTGGAGGAAGAAACCGCGAGATGAAAGTTTTATGCAATTGCTGGAAAGTTTGTGGAGGAGTTGGTGGTTGGTTGGCGTCGCAGGAATACAGATAGAGTAGGTTGTCAGTTTGTTGTGAAGGCTGATCATAAATTAATCTGGTCTCCGATGTGGCGGAACAAGTCTTTCTTTGTGAGGGAGTGTAATTCAGGGAACGTCGTGCAGTGGGGGCAGGGAGAGTTAAATATAAATCTACTTAGTGCATGTTGTATCGGAATTGTGGCAAGTTCTGCTAAATGTCTTCCATGCTAATTGTGAAATAGAGCCGCTCCTTCTCCCTCCTAGACAAACTCCTAGATCTTCCCAGAAAGCGTGACTTTCTCTTCTTCGCAGTTACACTTTGTCAAGAGCCCATGTATTCCTCAGACCACCAACTCTCTTTCTCTTTTACTCTAGGCAAATTCCATTCCATCCACAATCAAATTGAGTACCCAAACTTCCTTGCAAATGAATAAGTATTCTGCTGGCAAACCCATTTCCAACAAATACAAATCCCTCAAGAAACACATTAGTGCTAATTTACGCCCTCCTAATACTCACATTCACTTGTTTCTAATACTCAAATGGAAACCAAACTAATCACGTCCCATTTTCCCTCATTTACTCACAGTTTGTTCCTTCCTTCCTCCCATATTATTTTCGCTTAAGAACGGAGCATTCGCTACCCTTATTAACTAATGTGACTGCGACTAATACTCAATATATGCCTGGATCTCAAAGATCTGTACGACAACCACAGTAACTACTGCAAATGAGAAGAGTGAGGAGGGGACAGACAGGAATTTTGCTAAGGGTGTGTTTGCCAAAGGATGGCAAAAGCGGGTTGGTGGAGATGCGCCGAGTCTATTTCGTGAGACACGACAAAGGAGAGAAAGCGAAGAGAAAGAAGTGTGTTCCTGCTGACTGACTCCTTGTGTGCATAAACAAAGGGAGAGTGGAATGCAAATGCCGGGTAGAGACTGGTGTGTGGCGGGAGTGGAGCTGAAGTCAGAAGGAGATAATGCGGGGCAGGTCTGGCCTGTGTGCATTAGTGAGGAGAAAGAGCGAAGGGAGTGAGAGAGAAATTATCGGAAAGGCGATTAGCACTGAGGCACAGTTTGTTTGTCTTGTAATAAGGCAAATAGAGTTGTTGATTCTGCGTTTGGCAACACGAGCGTTCTTTGCCAAACCGAAGGAGGAAGGGAAAGCCAGAGAGAATCGCCGGCAGACTGACAACTCCGGTGGCTGCACACAAGTGCGGCGGAGGCAGGAGAAAGTGGAGAAAGCAGTGCAGTGCACTGGCGGAGACGCTACGTAAATAAGAGACAGAACGACTTGTTTTGGCAAGGAAGAGAAGTTGAAAAAAGAAGAAAGTGGCGGATTCGGACGAAATCTCCAAAATCACTTTGTTATATTTACAATGCAGTGTGGAAGCAGTTCGCAATGGGCCTCGCTGAAATAACTGCCGCTCTTCCACTTCCCTCTCCACTTCTCCGCCGCTGCTGACTTGCAAACTTGTCTTATTATTTATCATTGCCCAACTCATGTCCTCACGCAAAAAATAACAACGACTTTCAGCTCTTCCCTCCCACACACATCGCAGTCCTTTCTTCCAGCTCTCCTACTCGCAAATAGATAAAGGGTGACAAAATCAAATACTTTTACAATCCATGCTTCCCTTTCTTTCAATTCCAACTTCCTTCATTCATGCACCGATTGGGGAAAACACCAGTTTTCATGAAATCCTTAATAGTTACCAAGTTATTTTCACTCATTGCGTTTGGGGAATCAAGAAATTTAATAATTAGAGGTTCAATGGTTTTACATTTATAGTACTCACAACTTGAAAAGTGTTGAGAGAAGTAGGAATGTATTAATCGCTGAAGAAGGAGCAATTGAAGTATGCTTAATCAATACATATTCATTTTCCGTTGGAAGAAATGTGAGGGCAGTAGGAAGCGGTGTGAGAAGACGACGCGATAGACCATTGTCTGGTTTCCCGTGAATAGAGATTGCGATTTCCTTTACCTTTGAAAAGAAGTTATTACTGAGAAAGCTGTCTTTGAAAGGGTAAAGGGAGTAATGCAATCCGTTTTGGTGCATAACTTCTGGTTCTGTGGATAGACTCTTACATCTTATGGCATTAGCCATTTGACACCCTGTACATCCATTAGTACCTAGACGGTTATTTTTTGCCCGAGACACAGACCTTCCTACACTCGCCGTTTCCAGCTCTCTTTTTTGCTCCCCTCCCGTCTACATACTCTGCAGCACACACTTCCACACTACGAAACACACCGTAAATGCTGGTGGAACACAACTAGTATTGAAAACCTTTGGAGATGCAGGAAAGATATGTGGATGAAAGAGGACAAGTGTGATCCAGGAGATTGCCAGTGTGCAGGCAAATTAGAAATGCCGAATCCGGCTATAATATTATTGGCAGGCTGGGTTCCTTTGAGTAGCAAGGTCGAGAAGCCCGACTTGCGATGGTGGTGGGTGATGGCAGGTTCGGTTGCCCTGGATATGTTCACGGCGTGCCGTTTACGGTGCTATGCGAGCGGTTGTCGGTGGATCTCTGGTGGAACTGTGTGGCTGATAGTATCAGTGTGCCATCCATGGAGGATTTGAGATTAGCGACGAGAAAGAAACTGGCGGGTCCGCATGCGAACGCTGGCATGCATGACACTGGGATGCAAATGCGAGTTGGATTTGTCTGACTAGTTGGGCGAGATTCGATGGAAGTGGCAGTGCAGTTAGGGTGGGGTGGGGGCACAAGCACAATGCAGATCACAAGCTCATAGATAACATTAGTCCACATAACTCATCTGCAAGTGAATTAAGTCGCAGACAAAATAAAGGAGCGGCAGCACAGCCCATTTCTTACTTGCTGAGTCGCCTTCCCTGAATTGCCGCTCTCCGCCGCTCCCAGTAACACTCGCTTTCTCCACTCACTCCTCAGACTCACTTTCTCCACTCACTCCTCAGACTCACTTTCTCTACTAACTCCTCAGACTCACTTTCTCCACTCACTCCTCAGACTCACTTTCTCTACTCACTCCTCAGACTCACTTTCTCCATTCACTCCTCAGACTCACTTTCTACATTCACTCATCAGACTCATTTTCCTCAGACTCACTTTCCTCAGACTCACTTTCCTCAGACTCACTTTCCTCAGACTCACTTTCCTCAGACTCACTTTCCTCAGACTCACTTTCCTCAGACTCACTTTCCTCAGACTCACTTTCCTCAGACTCACTTTCCTCAGACTCACTTTCCTCAGACTCACTTTCCTCAGACTCACTTTCCTCAGACTCACTTTCCTCAGACTCACTTTCCTCAGACTCACTTTCCTCAGACTCACTTTCCTCAGACTCACTTTCCTCAGACTCACTTTCCTCAGACTCACTTTCCTCAGACTCACTTTCCTCAGACTCACTTTCCTCAGACTCACTTTCCTCAGACTCACTTTCCTCAGACTCACTTTCCTCAGACTCACTTTCCTCAGACTCACTTTCCTCAGACTCACTTTCCTCAGACTCACTTTCCTCAGACTCACTTTCCTCAGACTCACTTTCCTCAGACTCACTTTCCTCAGACTCACTTTCCTCAGACTCACTTTCCTCAGACTCACTTTCCTCAGACTCACTTTCCTCAGACTCACTTTCCTCAGACTCACTTTCCTCAGACTCACTTTCCTCAGACTCACTTTCCTCAGACTCACTTTCCTCAGACTCACTTTCCTCAGACTCACTTTCCTCAGACTCACTTTCCTCAGACTCACTTTCCTCAGACTCACTTTCCTCAGACTCACTTTCCTCAGACTCACTTTCCTCAGACTCACTTTCCTCAGACTCACTTTCCTCAGACTCACTTTCCTCAGACTCACTTTCCTCAGACTCACTTTCCTCAGACTCACTTTCCTCAGACTCACTTTCCTCAGACTCACTTTCCTCAGACTCACTTTCCTCAGACTCACTTTCCTCAGACTCACTTTCCTCAGACTCACTTTCTCCATTCACTTCCCCGACTGGCTTGTCTCATAGAGTCTTGACTAAGTTTTCACTTTGGGCAATCTCCATACGCTTGCTATTCCACGGACTCGTCTCACTCGGGCAGAGATTTCCCACAATTAGGTCTCGCTAGGTATGCCTCCCTCACTACAAAGGCTTCAGTCTCTCATTATCTCAGTTCGCTACACTCCAGACTCTTCCACGAGGACATCCACTATTTATGCTGGCACACTTTCCCTATAACTTCATAACTCCAATCCAACACTTTCTAGGCCCAATGCATGTCGCTGAATTTCAACTTCATTTTCTTTCTCTCTATACTCCATCTTTACTACTTATTTACGATTACCCAAAAGTTGTCATAAAGAAAGACGTCCGTCTGTTCCCTCAATATTTCTGTGGGTTAGTTGTGTTATCTTATGCATTTATGAGTAGTTGCAGGCGGTATACGCTATAATATTCAATTGGGCTGCCTCTGATACGGAGAGAGCTGCAGACGGAGAGCTCTTCTGGGACACAGCCGCCTAGTCATTATAAATGCATGTGATGAATAGAATGCAAAGTAAATATAGAACAGATACTCGCTAAACATTTACAAAAACCTTCTTTTCATACTTTTTCCTTTCGTCCATTTGGTGAAAGGATCTTTTTCTTCTCATAAATGACTAACTAACTCTGTATCTTCTTTTAACGTGATTCAGATGCATCGTCTGCACTCCTCTCTCCCCCTTAACAAAACCTAGTCTACAAGACAAAAAGTTTTAATACTTCTTTTAGCTTTTAAATTGACATTCCTTTCAAGTGTAATGGCAACCTTCAAATCCTCACCATAAAACTCCCTTTATATATTCCGCAGTTTGCAACTTGGGAAAATGAGATTTTTCCTTCTCCAACCGATAGCCACTAAAGAGGAAGGCGCTTGGTGCCCGAAGGGTGTGGGGACCCTTATTGGAAATGACGGACAAGTCTGGAGCCAATAATGCAGGGAAATGTAGAGTTGAGGTATTTTGGGTGGAAAGTGAAAAATAAACTGGTGGCATTCGTTAATTGAGGGAAGAAGAGATAAAAGAGATAGAGTTGTAACTAAAGCAGTGCACAAGTTTAATCCTGATTGTGAGTTGTCAGCTCTACATCATTATTTCATTCATTCATGGCCATTCACGCCTAAATTAGAAACCATTCATGCGATCCGCTCCGTCTTACTCACAGCTACCCTTTCTCTACAAATCTGACGGACGCCCTTTCCATCGCTCCTCGTCCTGCCTCACTGACTTCCCTTGGCTGCGGATCCTCTTCCTCCTCTTCCTTCCTCCTCCGGCCCACAACTCCGTCTCAGACACACTCACTCTTTCTTTCCTCACACAACTCACTCCAACTATCACCTCAATCTCCCGCTTCGTCTCCCTTCCCTCCATCCACATGTCCACATCTACTTCCAATCAATATGCAGGTCGGCCCGACGTGTGCAGTAGACTGACCTTCCCCAGAATCCCCAATCAGGCTATACGTCCGGTCCAAAAGCCACATTCATACTCTATATTGCAATTTTTTACGGGTCGTGGGCTCTTTTATCTATTTAATGAGGTAAAGCAGAAGAGAGCTCTGTTTGGTGTGGCTTTATCCACACTTCATCAATTTATATGGCTTCTTGAGTGATATTAAATTCAAGGGAATGTTCTTAGAGTATGGCACAATATCTTAAAAAGAGAAAATGTTCTTAAGTACATTGCAACAACACCAGAGTAGGGGAGCATCCTTTTACTGCGAGAACTCAGAAACCCGTCCTCCATTGACTGTCCTGAATGGCGTTCCACTATTTCTGCTATTCTAACTAACACACTGAGACAGGAGATGGGATTCCCTTGTACTTCGTCTTCGTAGACTATGAAGACTCCCCTGCGAAAACTTTCGAGATTCGGTGGAGACAAGACAAAAAAGGACAAGTCTAGTCTCTTTTATGTTGCACAGCCATTTTCTCGCTAACTTATGCAAACCTCAGCATCTCTGGAATCTGAATAGCTTTTAGCTAGCCTTTAGTAAAGCTACCTTTGTTACATGTGATCTAGCTGTCAATGCACGCCAATTCAAACTTTACTGGGAGTAAAAAATTGTGGTAAAGTTGCAGTCCTATAGGTCTAACCCACTCAGGTAATGTGTGGTATGTTGTCTTCCGACCGATGACTTGTGTACCTCACGTTGAAAGTCATTAAATAGAGACTGTACACGGACAGGTAATAAAAGTAGGAATAGGAACGCAACTCAAGGGCAAATGCCAGCGGCTGCTATTCAAACCACAAGGACTAATGTCCGGCCAAGCGACCTGCAACCACATGCATTGGCTTCTATATTGATATTGCTGGTTTTAGGAATAGGCAAATTCCTAGGGCGCTTAATTGGGGCGCTCCTCCCTTGAAGAGCGGGAGGAGAGTGAAGGAATGAGACGCTGCTAGTAGTTTAATTAAATGGCTATTGGAACGGCTGGAGAGGTTGGTGCCCAAGTCCTTGGTTTGTGTCACAGGAAAAAACTAATTGGCGGTCTTTCTCGCCTCGTCGCCTTCTCCCAGTAAGTGGTGGAGAATCTACAGTAGGACCTGTGCATAGATTGTTGTGCCAGAAGGAGGAAAACGACTTCATATGAGATTAGTTGTTAGGCGGTGGCGACGGCGGTGGCCAGATGCAGGACCTGAGAATTGTGAAGCGTCTGCCAAAGGGAGTGAGCTTTCTTCTGCCAAAGGGAGTGAGCTTTCTTCTGCCAAAGGGAGTGAGCTTTCTTCTGCCAAAGGGAGTGAGCTTTCTTCTGCCAAAGGGAGTGAGCTTTCTTCTGCCAAAGGGAGTGAGCTTTCTTCTGCCAAAGGGAGTGAGCTTTCTTCTGCCAAAGGGAGTGAGCTTTCTTCTGCCAAAGGGAGTGAGCTTTCTTCTGCCAAAGGGAGTGAGCTTTCTTCTGCCAAAGGGAGTGAGCTTTCTTCTGCCAAAGGGAGTGAGCTTTCTTCTGCCAAAGGGAGTGAGCTTTCTTCTGCCAAAGGGAGTGAGCTTTCTTCTGCCAAAGGGAGTGAGCTTTCTTCTGCCAAAGGGAGTGAGCTTTCTTCTGCCAAAGGGAGTGAGCTTTCTTCTGCCAAAGGGAGTGAGCTTTCTTCTGCCAAAGGGAGTGAGCTTTCTTCTGCCAAAGGGAGTGAGCTTTCTTCTGCCAAAGGGAGTGAGCTTTCTTCTGCCAAACGGAGTGAGCTTTCTTCTGCCAAACGGAGAGACCTCTCTTCTACCAAAGGGAGTGAGCTTTCTTCTGCCAAAGGGAGTAAGCTTTCTTCTGCCAAAGGGAGTGAGCTTTCTTCTGCCAAAGGGAGTGAGCTTTCTTCTGCCATCGGTAGTGGGCAGACACAGTGCTCAATTCAGCAGATGTCTAACTGAGGAGAATCCCACTAAGACTAATTACATTACGGAACTGTGCAGTGACTTGCTTTGGTTGATCCAATTTGACCCTCTCCCAAAACTACTGCTGTTTGTCTTGCATTTAAGATGTTCTTACTCACTTTCCCTGTCGTAATGGCCAGTTGTCGCTCTTTTCTTTTCCCCGGGCAATAATAATTACAATTAGTGTTCGGTGCGAGGTGGACTGAGGTGGCAGCGCTGCGCAGTATATCACTGGGACGTGTGTGGAGTGGCGGGAGTGAGCTGTCTGTGCTCGCAGTCCAAATGAAATGTGGCAGTGAATGTGCAGTTAATTAGTAAGTGTTTGGGGATTTGTGCGATGGGTAATTGCTGGAGTCCAGCCGAGACACGAAAACCAATGAAATCCTTTATATTATTTCTCTTCCAATTTCTTTTCTCAACTCTTTCCAATCACAGCTTTCATTTCTTCTCTCCACTCTCCAATCCATCTATCCACAAACACCCCTCTCAAACATTTTAACAAAGTACAGCACTCTTAACACACTTTGCTTTTAGGACTTCAGTTCTCATTTATTTGGCCACAAAGACTCAATTGCTTGTCGTCTTAGAATATTTTTTCTGTAGGCATCAAGTGAAAATACCAGAGGAACTCTTATTTTCTACCTGCTCTCAGAAAAAGAATGTCCGGGAAAAGCATATTCTCAAATCTGGGTGCGAGAGTCATGTTTACCTTGTTAGTATTAGTATACACTTCTTCCGGTACCCATGCAAAGACTGCAGCACTGGCTTCCAAAGTAGGCATCCATTTACTTGTTTGTGTAAACTGTAATTTGAATGATACAGTGAGCATTGGAGATGGAATGGATTGAAAAAGGAATTGCACTGTAAACTTTAGCGTCAGGGAAGGACGAGGACGTTATCGCAGTCATAAGAAAGGAAGAGACAGCTTATCTTGTAATTTCGGGTATTCTTGTTTTGGCCTTGGAGTGCAGGTTAGTCACCTCTGGTTGTCATCATTGCTGTGGGGATATTTGTGGATTGAGGAGAGGAAGTGGAGGGACAGGAAGGAAGAAGTGGACAAGGATGAGTTTGTTGTGGAGTGAGAGAGGGTGGAGGAGAAGTAGAGGAATGGAGCGGGGAGTAGTTGTGTGTAGAGGGAAACAATTAGTGGCTGGAGTGGGACGGTGGGAGGAATTGAGGTTGGTGAGACGCCGTGCGACTAGGAACTAATTTGAGTGTATCTCCCACAGGACTTGGAGATGTACGACCTGGAAGACTTTGGCTACAACAGCGTCAACATAACTTCCTTTCGACTCATAGAGCACAGTGAAGAGAACATCCGGACAATCGAGGACATGCAACGCTTTAATGCAAAGAGCTACTCAAAAGTTTTGCAGGTAAATCAACAAACTTTCTACGACTTCTCCTTATCTCTCAGAATGGCCACGATGCAGCTGTTCTCCAGCTGCACCACACCACTAACCCATCTTTTAAATATACACAGCTAAATTAACTGCCAAGTAGCACATAACTGACAATGAGTCCCAAAATCCTGACGCCCGTCCCTCCCCACGTGCGAAAATGCACTTGACGTATTTACCTATACTATACACGATGTAGCGGCACATCGCGACACCGAACACAGTCAAGTCTCTTGTGCACTCCGCAATACCAAACAAGAACAACTTTACTTATTGTGTACATGAAAAACGGTGACTTGTGAACATTACTGTAGGCCCACAATGTAATAATGAATATCATCTCTGCTTTCTCCATGTACAACTTTCTTTCCAACCAGTCTTCTGGCTTAATACACACCGCGGGGGAATGCATTACACTAATACAGGGTCACCAATAACTTCTGGCGCACTAGCCAATGGCAAATTCCAAGAATAGGATCAAACTTTTGTATTGAATATTTATGGAATTTATTGCATGCATAAAATATGTCAAAAGTTCAGCCGATCCTTTCTGATCACCTAATTAAAGAAGGTGCTTCTACTTGCTACACGGACATCATTGGCTAATGTTCAATGTGTCCGGTGATTGATTTGCGAGATTTGGGTTGAGAGAGTTAACGTATTGCTTGGAGCTTTGTTATGTATAGCTGTGTTAAGTAAGGAAGGCAGCGCTGCAGCGGTAGGTGGGAAGATGTGAGTGGGGAAAGTGGAGAGAGCGTGTAGTTGTCGGTTGGAGAGGAGATGGTCGATTATTTGGGAAGTATTGGCTGTGAGAGGCTCATTTAGGATAAGAATGGTGACATTTAGCTGCGGAGGTAGAGTTTTTGTTGGTTGTGGGCGTGGGTCGTCCTCGTGTCATGTATCATTCATGACCAGAGACTGGAGTCCTTAATAAATACATCCACTGCATGCATGGAGTTGCCAAGGACTGCAGAGACTTGTTAACAAGCTGCTTGCTTGGCTGGACGTGGATGGCCATAAAGCTCCAGCCAACCCAACCAACAAAGCCAGCCACCCTAATTAGATGGCTTTTGATAAATTATTTAAGCTCCGGGCCAAGTTAACGATTTCTCAGAGTATTTCCATTACTTCCCTCCTTCACGCTGAGTAATCTTTCTTCTAACCGTGATACACATGTATACGTATACATTCCAAATTATGCATTCGTTAACAAACTTTCCAGTCCCGCCAGCCCTGCCTCCACCTCACCGTCATAGTCCTACCTAATCTCAATACACAGAGTTTCTCAACCTCAGCACCTCTCAGCTCCATCCACAAACTACCTACACAGTCTCTCCTAATGCAACCATAAAAAATATCCCATCTCAACCCATCGTCTCCATTAATAGTCCAATCCTTTACCCAGAAAAGATTAACTCTTTCTCATGCTACGCATCCCACAACCTATATCCACCCTCACTCTACAGACCACACCCCATTGGGATATTGCAACACACTGCACTCATGCATGTCACGCTAGACGGATCCCACTTCTCCTCAATTGCATCTTAATTCCTTCTCCCCTGCGATCATATAATTGGCACTACAAGCAATAGATACGTAAATATTTCCCAAAAATTTCGTTTGGTGTTAGCACAGTACACAATACATGCAGCATTAATGGATAAATGTTGAGCAGAGTGTCGACACGATCTCTTTATATGACTACGCTTCCAATTACAGTAAATGTCAAATATTTGTCAAGCTGTGGCTCACGTCACTAGCATTAGTAATTAAATGTGACAATTGTTTACCAATGACTTTATTTTATTGCACAGAGCGAAGCAGCTTTGATTTATGACGGCGTTCTTTCCTTTTGTCATGGTTTGAAGTCATTTGACGCCAGTCATGAGATCCGCCCTGCCAATGTGTCTTGCGATAGGGAACAGTCGTGGCCCGACGGCCTTTCCCTTCTCAATTACATCAACAGCGTAAGTAAACTTAGTCAACATCCTGTTTTCCCATGTACATGTAGAAATACTGCATACTACATATATAGATAGCAAGCATTAGTAATTTCACCAGAGAAATGAATTCCAGGTCAACCGAAGATTCTATGTTTTAGTTGAAAAAGACAGTTGGGAAAATTGTCAATTGTTGATTGCCAGGTCTCGTTCGACGGACTCACGGGTCCCATTCAATTGCGAGAAGGCAGCCGAAACGACCCGACACTCACGTTGCTCAAATTGAAAAATCGTTCATTACAACCCGTGGGACTGTGGTCGCCGTCGAAGAGACTTCTGGTGCACGACTACGAAGCCTTCAGCAGCGGCGACGCTCCCAACATCACTCTCAGAGTCACTTCCGTTCTCGTAAGTCTCCAGAACCCACCCACAACAGTTCCGTTCGCCTAACCCTCCCCCACCCACTACAGCACTCTCAGTGCCACTTCCGTTCCCCTAACCCTCCCCCACCCACTACAGCACTCTCAGTGCCACTTCCGTTCCCCTAACCCTCCCCCACCCACTACAGCACTCTCAGTGCCACTTCCGTTCCCCTAACCCTCCCCCACCCACTACAGTACTCTCAGTGCCACTTCCGTTCTCGTGAGCATCCGTCACCTACCCACAATAGCACTTTGAGTGTCACTTCGGTTCTCCTAACAAAGAGCACTCTAACCTCGTGAGTCTCCCCCACCCACTAGAGCACTCTAACCTCGTGAGTCTCCCCCACCCACTAGAGCACTCTAACCTCGTGAGTCTCCCCCACCCACTAGAGCACTCTAACCTCGTGAGTCTCCCCCACCCACTAGAGCACTCTAACCTCGTGAGTCTCCCCCACCCACTAGAGCACTCTAACCTCGTGAGTCTCCCCCACCCACTAGAGCACTCTAACCTCGTGAGTCTCCCCCACCCACTAGAGCACTCTAACCTCGTGAGTCTCCCCCACCCACTAGAGCACTCTAACCTCGTGAGTCTCCCCCACCCACTAGAGCACTCTAACCTCGTGAGTCTCCCCCACCCACTAGAGCACTCTAACCTCGTGAGTCTCCCCCACCCACTAGAGCACTCTAACCTCGTGAGTCTCCCCCACCCACTAGAGCACTCTAACCTCGTGAGTCTCCCCCACCCACTAGAGCACTCTAACCTCGTGAGTCACCCCCACCCACTAGAGCACTCTAACCTCGTGAGTCACCCCCACCCACTAGAGCACTCTAACCTCGTGAGTCTCCCCCACCCACTACAGCACTATCAGCGTCACTTCCGTTCTCGTTGAGTTCCCGCACCCACCCACTACATCCCACTCAGAGTCCGTTCCTCTCCGTTGTCGTAAGTCCTTCACGGAAAGCGATGTCACTAGTAATTCGGTCTATCCATTCTCATCAGGGACGAATTCGGCTTCCGCAGTCCCCTGACACCAATCTACCATTTAAGCTCACTGAGGTAGCTCCTGCTGACTCGCAAATGTAAACTAACTAATAGCACTCCCGACTCCACACTTCCTCCTTCCAAAGTAGCACTTTAATCGCTTCGACTCATTTGACCCCCGGTGACACCCTTCGTCACACTATCTTCCTCATTTCTGTCATCAATCTTACTCATCACGTTTCACCGTCAATTAAACGACGACACGGGCAATGCAACAGCAGTCACCGCTCGCCTCCTCAATCACACACTTTCTCGAACACCCTATTAGTTACGCAGACTGCAAATCCACTAAACAGTCCATCCTTATCCAGTCCATTCTAAACTTTAGCATTTACTCGCGTGTCTGAAACACATAGCACTAATGGGCATGAACCACTGGTTAGAGGAATCTTGCACTAACAAGTTTCTAGGGTCTCTGTAATACCAATTAGGAACATACACAATTAGGACTTAAACTGACGGTTTTTCGAATGTCTCCTTCCATAGCATTTATATCTATTTAGTGTAGGATGGACAGTATACTTAAATTCCATGCTTTCACGATGTGCTTCGCGACCCTTTCGAAACCGACGGAAAGTTACCTCGGGAAAGCGATTTGCACTTTTCCTTCCTGTGTAACAATGGCATCAGTGCTATAGTTCCACAGAAAGGAATACTGTTTGCCTTCAGGATATGCTTAATGCCTCTGATGTTATTTTTTAATTTCCCCACCGGAAATTTATTAACTGAAAATTAAATGATCAACAATTTCAACTAGTTTTTCATCGACGCCGAAGCTAATTATTTTTCAATTAGCAAGTACCAATTTCCGTCTATTCTAGATCAAATATTTGCCTATTGATAACTTAAAGGAGTTACCGGATGTGTACAATGTGTAGGTCATTAGGCATTTTGCTCCAGTAACTTCAGTAACGTACAGTAGAAGCTTCAATATTTCAATTCGTTAGATTGACTTTTACTGTGGGTAGCGCAATAGTAACTGTGATTACGGTTGCTACATCAGGAAAAATTAGATTTGTTTAGAACATGATGTATTTGTTGTGTTGTCTGATTTCACGATGTTTTAGTTGATTGAGAGGCGAGTGGTTTGGAATTGGATTTGTAGAATGAGTGGGGTTGCTGGAGGTTGGAGCTGCATTCCCTTATCGTTAGTGGAAGGAGTTTGCTGGAATGAGATGTTTTGTTTTGTGCCGAAGGAAAAGCCGTACGTGATGTTGAAGCACGACACGAACCTGACGGGCAACGCGAGATACGAAGGATTCTGCATCGATTTGCTCAAAGAAGTGGCCAATTTGGTCGGATTTCAGTACACAATAGAAATAGTGAAGGACGGCAAGTACGGAGTGGAGGACCCCGTCACCAAGGAGTGGAATGGCATCGTCAGGGAACTCATAGACGGGGTAAGCACCTTCCCTCCCCAAGTACCCCCTGCTACCCTCAAGGCCGCCCAACCCAACCCACCCACAACAAACCCCGCCAATCCCACTTTCCTTCTATTCAGAGACAACAGGACACTTATGCGGAGACCTTCGTATTCCAACACCTTTCCTACTCCTTTTACATTTTCAAGGTTTGTAATAAATTACAGGTGTACTTTGAGACCTCAAATTTTGTTACCTATCATTAACATATTACTTACAATACTTTCCTGTCTTTTAAAAAATCTGGAACATAGTTTTAGTTTTCGTCATCTAACTTTCCATTAGTTTCTAGGCCCGACGTGTCGAGAATTCGCGTGCATAGACTTGAGAATTTGGTCTATTTTCGGAATTGCATATTTCCTTGTCTACTAAAGTTTGACTAAAACAACTTTGCACTTAGAAATAAAATATAATGTTTAGGTGTACAGTAGCTCTTTCAGAACACTTACTGAATGGCTTTCCTTATGCCTTTTCTCTTAGTAAATATTTACTTTGCTACTTATTTAATATGATTTGGAAGACAATAAAACAGACCACGCTAGCTTTCCGTATAACGAAGCCAGAGCATTTCCAGATTTAAAATTCTCGTCCTTCCATTTACAAACTAAGAGCTTAGTCTTTCTGGAGGATTTCACCGCTCCATTGTATAAGTACCTTGCTAGTGCTACCGTATAAATTGCCAGGGAGATGCTCAACCATTAAAACATGCAACTTTAGTTCATTTGTCCTGTGGCCTATTTTGGCCTAACTTTGTACAGTAACCTCGAATTTCTCAATTCTAAAATGCGTAAAGCAAAGTACTAATGTTCTAGTAAAAGAAGGAAAACCTAAATCCGCCTGTTATACTACAGCAAGCAACTGTAGAAAATATCTGTCAATCTTTCCATTCTGAATTTCTCCTACTCCTGACTGTTTCTCGTATACGTAGGTAATTTCGGAAAGCCGGATAAGTGTTCACTCTATAACCTTTTTGCAAACACGCCGATAAGTCATGTAATCAAACACAGAATGATATTATTTGTTCACTTAAATAGCGTGTGTTCAGGTAATGTGGGAAAGAGTAAAATAGGGAGCCAGAAAGTAAAATTTAGTTATTCCGTCGATTGGATTGGTGGCAGGATGGAGGAGAGATGAGCCGTTTTGGACAGCACTTCGGCTGGGTAATGGTGGGCTAATGTTATCCAGAGAACACTTACTCCCACGGTGGAACAGAGTGCATAATATTAAAAGGTGAATTATGGCGTGTAAAATTTTGGTGGTGACGATAAATATTGTGTGTGACAGAAATCGGACTTGGTGGTGGGTTCTATGACCATCAACTCTGCCAGGGAAAAAGTCATTGATTTCACAAAGCCTTTCAGGAACCTGGGAATTTCCATTCTTTTCAAGGTACGAATATTCCATTCTTTCTCCTCACTTATTACCTCACTTCATTTTAGCAGCATCTTTAATGCCTCTCATTTTTATCATGTCCTTTGGGCACATTGGAAACTTGCACCCAATTGCGTATCCCGGCTTCTTTATTTCCTCTGTTCAAGCTTTACATCTGATCACATGAGGAATATGTGACCCTTCGTCGCATTATTTTCATTTTATTGTCCACACTCCTTATCAATCCTCCCCAACCAATAAATCATCTCCATGGCCCACAAAATTTACTTATCTTCACTAAAATGAAAGCGAAGCCTGCAATGCACTACATAACGCGGATCACTTTCCTATTGTTCATTGTACACCCATGTCCACACATTTCTAGGCGTTCATGATAATAGTATGATGATCTAAGTACCTGCTTATATTATTCACATACATAGATCTTACAGGAGCCAATTTCACTTTCTTGTACAAAATGAGGCTTGAATGCGATATGATTGCTAACTAAATTCATTTGAGTATTTCATTACACTGCTATGGAATGTCATCTTTATCTTTCAATATATTTCAATTGTTTCTTTCATTCGGCTTCAGTCTTATAGTAAAGTTTATATTTCCATATGTAAATAACGAACTGGAGGCTGTTTCAATTTGTAAGTACTATAACGTTGTTTGTTGATACTACAATACATAAAAGAGAAGTGATCCATTGAAGGAAGAGATGCAAAATGGCAATTAATTACTGCTAATTAGATAGTAAGTGGTTACAAACTTTCAAATTAAATTGTGATCACATGTTGTAGTCGCATTAAACGTACATCTAGAAATTTCCCAGGTAAAATTAGTTCTTCCGTGTTTGTCGTTCTGTATCCATAATTAAATTAAATATGAAATGTATTTCTGGTATACTCCTATTTTTTGTGTGACAACTTTGCCGCTTTGTTACCTGACTTTTGGAACTTCATTATTAGAGACTAAGAGTTTGTGAGAATTTGTGAAAGTCTGAATGCAAAGATGGAACATAAAATTGAATTAACTATGGCGGTGACTTATGGCTATAAATGACATAATGATGGGATACTTTTGCGTAACAGTGGATAGTGGATCTGCCAATTGTTTAGCTAAGGATAGATTTGCTAACATTGTAGTGTAAGTGTTGTCAACTACAATAGTTCTAGTTTCTACAGCTTGTCAGTTAATTAATACTTGTCCTACTCCATTACTTCTATATATGTATGTACAGGGTGTTAGCTATATATGTACAGGTGCCGGTAGCTGTTCCGGGAGAACCGGAAGTAGTTTGTTGACACAAAGGTACATTGAAAGCCCCAGTTTGGTCAAAATCGGTTGAAGGTAAGTGGGTCAAATAATTCGGTAAAAAGTAAAAGTACAAAAATGTGCCTGGTTTTCAGTAACTCGAATGTTCCCGGTAGAATTTTTTTAAGTAATAATTTTACAGCAGGCATACATGATACATGAGTGATTTCGTGAAATTTTCATAGTAATTTAAGAAGGTTGAGTTTTCGAATCTTCTGAAATTTCCTTAAACAACAGCAAAATTTTGGAAAATGTAAAGAAAATTCCAGAAAATTTGTAAACGTGTTCGATTATTATGAAAATTTCACAAAAAACACTCATGTAGCATGGACTACAGCTGTGAAATTATTATTTCAAAAAAAAAATTGGTAAAAATCCGATTCACCGAAAACCAGGCACATTTTTGTACTTTAACTTTTCACCGACTTATTTGACCCACTTACCTTCAACCGATTTTGACCAAACTGTAGCTATTAATGTAACTTTGTATTGGCTTTTGATTGATATCAACAGTTTTACTGTACTACTTCCGGTTCTCCCGGAACAGCTACCGACAGAGGATTCATAACACCTTGTGTATTGTTTTAATAGCTAATTTGTTTAATAGAACTTAATTAGATTTATCGTGCATTTCCCATTTTCATAATACACACCAACACAGTAAATCTGTCGAGGCACTACACTGCATTTAACATTACTTAAGCATTTTTATTATAAATAGATTTGTATTGCAACAAGTTATTCTTGTCAGCTAAAATTAACTATTAACTATTAAAATGGCAGTCACTGGACACGTTTCAACAGGTAAGAAACAATTGCATGCCACTAAATAAATGTGACTGATTAAGCAGTAGGTTTTGCATCTTCAAAAGCATTTTGCAAATTCACAGCGGAATACATAGAGCTAGTAAGATATAGAAAAGCATGTAGCATTCGCCATTCACTACGTTTTACGTAATGCATTCTACATAATATATTGCCTATACCCATTTTTGAGAAGTGACAGACACTAAGGCAATAATTTCGGTCACTGTCCGTCCTGCCTACGGAATTTCTATTTTCTTAAATTGGCATACGTCCATTGTCGCTTATAAATGCTAAAATTGAATGGAGATTAGCAGACTGATTCTCTCAAAGCTGTGTTCTTTCGCTAATTTTGTGTTAAATGAAGTCTTAAATCCGCGAAGAATATAAAAAAGAAGTGAGCATTTGAGAGGAGTACAAATTTGAAATGTCCTAAGTGCATTTGCATAATATTTAAATCTAATTGCTAGTAGAGTAGAGAGCAGGAAAACCAGAGAGAATTCAGCATATTAGATTTTAGATTAGATGAAATTCAGAGCTGTAGTGAAACAGGAGATATGTATATTTCTAAAATTGGTAATGTAGAAAATGTAGTTATGTGATGTATAATGACATAGATGCACGAGGGAAAAAAGTGGTTTGTGACAGTGAATCCGTCCAATTAAATGAGGTGGAAGGAGATTCGTTTAGTGCTTTGCTAGTTGTGGGAGATGTAAAATAACCATTAGAGGAGGAGAGAGGCGAAGTCATTATGGTCATTAGAACTGCCATAATGGATTTCTTCTAATCCGTAAGCACATGTTCAGATCTTTGTAATAATATCTTGTAATGCGCTAAACTCATTTCATGTTAGGTAATATTACTTATTCCTACTCCGACTGCGTATGTTCGGTCCGACCATTTAACCCACCAGTTTGTCATTGCTGCGATACGGATGAACTGGAATTGGCCACGTATGGATAATATTATTCCGAACGACAATACAACGGGATTCCTTTCTCATGTCTGTTTGCCTTAACTTATTGTTTGTGAAGTGATGGACGAGATTGCATTTGTACTCTCAGCGTCTCCCACATAAAATACAACCCTTGCCTTGTAATACATCCTTTATCGATATCCACTTACGCACACATTAACGTATTTATAAGTTACGCTCACGTTTACATGTACTCCACTAGACATCTGTAGAGACTCGGGGAGGAGACAAGCCACACAAGATGTAGCGACAGAAAAGAATTTGCCAAAGTAGCTATCCAATAAGTACTACTCAAAATAAAACTGCAGCATATAAAGCTAGTAAGCCATTACAGGGGTCCTTTGCCACAAGTTTAAGAAACGTTTTGATAAATTTTTGAGCAAAATCTGATTGTATACAAAGTAAGGGATCCGCGTCATATCACCGAAATTTTCTTACCGAACGTACAGTCGCCAAAAGCAACTCACCGAAAAGAAAACCCGCCGAAGTCACATCTCACAGAAAACATACCGAAAACAGCCCACCGACATTCACTCACCGAAAACAACTCACCGAAAGCGAAAACAAAACACTGAATCCAACCCATCGTCGGTGTTTACTTGTAATATTAATTAACCTAACATGGAAATCACCTTTGAAATAATTTATAGAACCTAACCTAATGAAAAATATGAAATCACTTTTGAAATAATTTATGGAATCTAACTAATGAAAAATATGAAATCACTTTTGAAATAATTTATGGAACTTAACCTAATGAAAAATATGAAAATCACTTTTTAAATAATTTATGGAACCTAACCTAATGAAAAATATGAAAATCACTTTTTAAATAATTTATGGAACCTAACCTAATGAAAAATATGAAAATCACTTTTTAAATAATTTATGGAACCTAACCTAATGAAAAATATGAAAATCACTTTTTAAATAATTTATGGAACCTAACCTAATGAAAAATATGAAAATCACTTTTTAAATAATTTATGGAACCTAACCTAATGAAAAATATGAAAGTCACTTTTTAAATAATTTATAGAACCTAACCTAATGAAAAATATAGAAACATTTTTTATAGTTTTCCAATTTCCCCATTATGCTTAATAATTTCCTGGAATAACAGTAATGTATTGTTAATATTTGTGCTTTCGGTGAGTAGTTTTCGGTAGGATGTTTTTGGTAAGTTGTTTTCGATGAGATGTTTTCGGTGGGATGTTTTCGGTGATATGTTTTCGATGGGTTATGTTTTCGGTGAGTTGTTTTCGAAGAGTTGTTTTCGGTGAGATGTCTTTCGGTGACTGGACGTGATGCAAAGTAAGGGTACTCACTCTGAAGTAAGGATTTGAGAAATTTTGACATTCAGTTCATTTTTGCTGCTTTTATAATTTTTTGCTAAAGTGGAGATTTTAATGAGGTACAAAAAAATGAAACTTAGTACCAGCGAGGCAGATGAGCCATTCTCAAGTTCTGGTTTACGTGAGTACCCCTACATATTTTCTATGAAAATATTTGTATGTTGTGTGGAATTAAAATGTTATCTACGAGTAAATAGAAAGAAAAGAGTGTTTGCGTATGTTTATGTTGCGAGTTTTATCTTTGCTTGTCATTTTACAATTTCTATTGCATTTTGTTGTTTCCATGTTTTATGCATTGTGGGGACACGACTTAAATAAACATAAGTACCTACTAGAAAGCGTAATAATAGTTGTGTTTTGTTTGGTGGTTTGGGTAGAGTAGAAGTATGCAACCAGTATGCAGTAATACGTTAGGAATGGGATACCTTACATGTTCTCCCAATAATGTACATAGTTAAGGGTTTTCCACGAAGACCATTTCCAAAAGCTCTTCTAATCTCATTTATGGGTTTGTTGTTTTATTTGAGTGCAGCTTCCGAAGAAACCACCAGCTCGTCTCTTCAGCTTCCTAAATCCTCTGTCGGCGGAAATATGGGCTTGGGTCGCAGGTCAACCATTTCTCACTTTTCTCACAACACACTGACAGTCTCCGCAGAATTCAACAAAGACTCACTTCCCGAGCCGACAACGTTCACATAGTCCCAACAAACCCATATCTATGCATTGCAGAAACACACCACTCACAGCAGTTATCACAGTTTCACATTGCTCCACACGCTGCTTATACGCACACCATACATTTCAAATTTCCTCTACCTGCAAATATTTTTTACTAAATTGTAGCTAGAATGACTACAGAGAGATTCAGTACAAACGTTCTATGAGACTTACAGTGTAAAAGGAAATCGTGTAATACTAAGTTGGTTTTGACGCTACGCGCGTCGAGTCAGGAAGCGGCAATTTAAATACCAGCGTTATTACATATATGTCGTAGCTAAAGGATGCAGTCGGTTAATGCCTAAGGGAGATAGCACAAATTACCTAGGCAACCGGACACAGGGCCCTTAGTTAATCAGATATGCTTCTTTAGGTACCTAAACACTCGAACTCATTTAGGATTAGTTTTCTAAAATTTTATCTGCACCTTCGTATCCACGCTTAATAGTTTATTAAGGGGTATTTCAGAATCCTACCTTTTGATGTTGCTCCCGCATGACAACGCTTGCAGTTAAGTATTCTCCACATTACAATATGAGGAATACGTATTTATATATATGTTTATTTATATATATATTTATATTTACGGGTAATGCCTAGGCATTACCGTGGTAAGCGGTATAGCCGTGCACTTCTTAGGCATTACCAATATTGCCTAGGCATTACCAGTAATGCCTAATTACCCGTATTACCGCTAACATATATATTTCAATACGGGTAACATATTTGCATTATTTCTTTGATATTACTGCTGTATTATTATTAGGAAATATTTTTCGGTTTATAGACAAAATAACTCATAGTACAATCAATTATTAAGAGCAGAAGCAAGAAGCAGAAGTCTTCTTTATAATAATGCTATGAGCAATCTGTGTGCATTTCGGTAATTTTATTCTATTCTCTGTAATGCCTGAAATGGACTCGGAGAGGTATTTGGAACCTTTCGTAATGTGTGTTCTCAGGGTCGAATTTGGGATCAATCGATTGAACGCATATTTTAAACGATTGTTGACCGCCCCCCCTTCGAGGACCACTTCGCAGCATTTAGTCATCTTGTAGCATGTCCGGTGATGACATTTTGGGTACCCCCTAAAGTCCTCGTAGTATGTGTACGCTCCCTTACTGCATTAGAAGGGGATTTGTGTTGAGTATTTGCCCGGTAGGTGGACTCCGAATACACTTTTGTTTTTAAAGAGTGGCTTATTTTATTTTAGAGACCAGATGGTCCGAAGGCAATAGCGCAAATTTTACACTATACAATTTGCTTTTGAAGCTTCTCGTGTTTTAAACAGAATTTAAGTTTTAATACTCTATTGAATACATATTCCAAAACTTCCGTGTGAGTCTAGTCTTTCAAGGAGTATTTATCTACACACCACAATACAGCGCTAAGCGCGCTAGTACCTAAAGCTACCCTAATGGCCTAATATCTGATTTTATTATTTTCACAGGTGCTTACGTTTTGGTTTGTTTTACATTATTCGTGGTGGCTCGATTTACACCGAATGAGTGGTTGGCCCCTCCTCCGTGTGCTGGAGACGAGGGGGTCCTGGAGAACCAATTTTCGTTTCCAAATTCCGTCTGGTTTATCACGGGCACCTTTCTGCGTCAAGGCTCCGGCCTCAACCCCAAGGTACTAACAAAAACCTACTACCACGTAATCCTAACTGGTAAACGTAACAGTGCTTGCCTAGTGTCAATACTGCAGGGCCTCTAGTTAAACCGAAAAAATGAAATCTATGAATAATTTAGCATGGTGGGTGTTTTGGGAAACACGTGGGAGTGAATTGTGAATTGTAATTGTACTGAGAGTAATGTAAGTCATTGTAATGTTGTGGTTTGAGGAATCAAGCGTGGAAACATTAATAAAGAAGCAACGATAAGGAGTGAGGGTGTTTGGTTGCAGAGGAGAGTAGAGCGAGTCTGCATTGCATTGCGTGCTTCATTAAGTTGGGAGCATTAGCGTATCCGAGGATCTAGTCTGACTGGCTGGACAATATTTTACGATTGTGTTTTATAGGCGTCGTCCACTCGACTTGTTGGCGGCATTTGGTGGTTTTTTACGCTCATCATCGTCTCCTCGTACACTGCGAATTTGGCGGCGTTTCTGACGGTGGACAGAAAGAGTACACCTATCGAGTCGGCGGATGACTTGGCCGATCAGACTGATATTTCCTATGGAACGCTGGACAGCGGCTCCACCATGGACTTCTTCCGGGTAACTTCTCCTTCTTTCCATCTCACATTTCCACTTCACTCGCTAACTTATTATCGTCATGTCCGAAACCGAAGAATAGGAAAATGAACTAGGTGTTCGGTGGCCTCCTACCGATAAGTATACCCAAAGATAACTGTAACTATCGTACACCTACTTCCTATTGCTCTCTAAGTTGTATACTACTATATTCTCTACAAATATTTTGTTTAATATTACATGTAAACCAAGACTATTAAGCACTGCTTACTATGCTTCTGTAACTGATACTGTTGAAAACCCGGATAGTGGAGCAGAAGAAAGTATACTTGGGCATGAGAGTAGGAAGGAAGCCGCCGTGATCCAGTTACCAAAGGCCTGGAGTGAACATTCTGGCCAACACAGCCACTTTTTAGCAGATGCATTTGGTTTATACGAATAATGGAAGTAAATGCAGATAAAAATGTTTTGCTACTTGTCTACATAGTTATAATATGGGGATGTTGCATAGTTTTTCCCCTCATCGACTGCTACGGTAGCACAATAAATTTTGGCCAAAATAAATCAGAAAGAGGAATTAGCAGAATCTTGAAACTATTATCCTAAATACGATCTCTGCTGCATGGCATTCTCTAAATATTCTGATCTTCCGTTACAAGGGCTCGGATAAGTAAACCAGAGTCTGTCACAAGTAAAAGTAACCATCATCAACTTTTCCTTTTGGTGGCAATGGGTGGAAATTCGATATCGCAGCATTAAATCGCAGCATCGTCGACTTAACACATTTTTGTAAAGAATAAGTTACTCGTTGACGTCGTTTATTCAAATTCGAATCAAGTTTTTCTATGTAACAATATTTTTCTGGTCAATGCCTCACAATTAGTATTGGCCATCATAGCTGAATCTTTGATGCTATGGAATTTTCACTAAGCTTTGCAACTTCCACAAATTAGTAGTTTAGTATACAATCTAATTTCCGTTATTGTAGTCGATCTTTATACAGGGATTACAGTTCAAATAAGAATTGCAACATTATGAATAAAAATATTGAAACATTAACGTAGAAACGCAAAATAACATCGGATAGTGCTATATAAAATATTAACTTCCCGTAACCAAAAATGGCTAATGTTTTAAAATTTCATCGTTTTCCCAATTCGTTTATGGGTTTTAAAATTCTGTAATGCTGCGATAAGGAAAAACATGGTTTACAAATGTGAATAGTAAAAATGTTGATGTAAAAATGAATAAATTAGGACTGCTTAGCCGGTCGTTGGAAATGTTAGTTATATTATGTAATAGTTTAATCTGTGTGAGTAGAATAAGTAGAGAATTGCAGTTGAACATTTGTACACATAGGATTGGAAGTATTGTGTGGACGGTGTGGCTAGGCGACTGTGATGGGAAGAGCGGGCGAATGGAGCGTTCCAGTTAGTAGACGGGCAGACATTACATGGCAAGCCGAAAAGATGAGGTTCGGAAGGGAGAGACTGTGTCGTTAATGTGATTATTCTTATGGCAGTATTCCAGACGAATAAAATGGTAGAGCTCTTTGAACATTTGCCCAGTGAGTCTCCAGGAAAAAAGATGGACCGATTGGCTGGACGATGAGCGGTGGAATGCCAGGCAGTGCGAGCCCAGTCACGTCGTCTCATCTCCTTATCATAAGCATTTATTTATTTCCCTGCTCCACTGCAGCACTGAACTTGAGAACTCGTCCACAATCAATTAATATGCAGCATCGCAAGGTGGACCGTTTATTTATGCGTCTCTCAGCAACCTTCCTCCGCTCATAAGACTCCTCTTCCCAGTTCCTAATTTACCTAAGCCTACTTACTTCCAACACCAATCCCACAGTTTAATTGTCCTCTTCATAATAAATAATAAGGTGAATTTTTATTATGACATTATGCAAAGTAGCATATTATGGCCTACTATGGGGTACTTCTTAAAAGTTTAAGTGTACTATTAGGCTTTACCTTAAATCTGAGTTGTCTTCAGAGTTCGGTCTTAATGTTAACACTGTGAACAGAAGTAGAACTAACCAAGTAGATTTTACACCACTCTTAATAGTGTGAAATGAGAATTGAGTGCTGATAACATCTCCCTGAGCACCTATGGCCACCAGAATATTGATTGATAGTGTTAATATTTAGAAAGGTTAAAAGCAGTGTTATTTGTGGAGGGCAGCATTTAATAACGGTGATACTTCGGCGGATACTAATGACGATATTGGTTACAGAGTTGTATTACTACCTGCAGACTGAATGAACGCTTTGTTTATTTTGCATGACAATGGCGTTGTCAGAACTCGACAATTACGACGTACCAAAAGATGTGGAGTTACATGGAAAGTCGTCCAGGTGTGTTTGTTCAGTCGTACGAGCAAGGGATCCGAAGAGTTCTCCAAGGAAACTATGCATTTCTCATCGAGTCGCCCATGCTCGATTACGTTGTTCAAAGAGACTGCAATCTGACTCAGATTGGAGGACTCTTAGACTCCAAGGGCTACGGAATCGGAATGCCCAAAGGTTCTTGATTCATTTATCGAATGAGCTTGTCTTGCCAATTTGAATTCAAATAAGTTATTGGGCTACTCGTGCTTAGGGTCTCCATGGAGGGATAAACTCTCACTGGCAATCCTAGAACTCCAAGAAAAGGGAATGATTCAACTTTTGTACAACAAATGGTGGAAGAATACCGGAGATGTTTGCAATCGAGACGACAAAAAAGACTCAAAAGCCTCCCCGCTCGGAGTAGACAATATCGGTGGCGTCTTCGTAGTTCTCCTCGCAGGGCTCATTTTGGCAATCATTGTCGCCATTTGTGAATTCTGCTGCCACGTCAAGAGAAACGCTACTTTAAGAAAGGTCAGTTCTCTCAGTGGGCAACTATTATTTTTTAATGACTCAATATTAATCTTTAAAGAATTACTTGTAATCACTTTTTATTAATCGTCAACAAATGAATTCGTAATCAAGCAAATTAAATCGTTATCGTAAAGAATTAATTTGCTAATGTAAAAACGTAATTGTATTGATTGATTTTCTTAAATTAGTTAATATTATTATGAAATTATTGGCCTAGCTGAATAGGAATATCACTTCACTATTTCACTTCAGAAGCTTTCGTACGGGTTCCCTTCGGTTTGCAACGTTCCTTTCGTTGTCCAAGCGGGAATTCTTTTCTGCCGCCGGAAAATGCAGTAACTTTTCCATGGAAGTAATTCCAATTTTGTGGTAGCAAAAATTTGGTAGTAAAATAGGTGTAACCCATTTAGGTAATGTGTGATGTGTTAACTTTCGACCCAGGGCGTGTACTTCACGTTGTAAGTCATTTAAATAGAGACTGTTCAGTACACGGACAGGTAATAAGAGCAGGAATAGGAACCTAGCTCAAGGGCAAATGCCAGCGGCTGCTATTGAAATCCCAGGAACTAATAATGTCCAGCCAAGCGGCCTGCAACCATATGCATTGGCATCTACAGTGTTGGCCGCAAGTCACGCATCATGGGGAAATAACATTACCTGTGGCCACAAATAACGCATCATAGGGAATTAACATTACATGTGGCCACAAGTCACGCATCATAATGAAATAACATTGGTGTGTAGGAGAACCTTCGATTTCATTCAATAATCAGCTCCAATGCACCTTTATTTGAGCAGACTAAAATTTATTTTGTAAGTTCTTTTTATCGAGTAAGTGTAACATTTGCGCAATGAAATGCGCTTTCGAAAGATGAAAAAGTGGTAGTGATAATGTTGGCTGGACGTCCAGGCTTATCCACCAGAGCCGTGGCAGTGGACTTCGCTTGGAGACATCCTGATAAGGCCATCCACCAATCAACAGTTGTTAGACTGATTAACAAATTTAAGAAGACAGGTTCGACAGCTGATGCCCCTCGACCTGGGGCTCCTAAGACTGCTACAAACCCAGAGACTTCAATCACCGTTCTTGCAAAATTTGTTGCAAGTCCAAGAAGAACGCCGAGAGAGGTGGCCAGAGATCTGAACATTTCAAGAACCAGTGTTCGTCGCATCCTGAAATTACATCATTTTAAACCATATAAAATGAAAATTCTCCAGGCTCTTAAACCAGAAGATCCGGCAAGGAGAATTGCATTTTGTCGGTGGGCGCAGTCAATTTTAGAAGAAGAAAACAATTCTTTTCAGTGATGAAACCAAATTTCATTTAAATGGAGTCGTGCATCGTCACAATTGTCGGTATTACTCCGATGAAAATCCCCACTGGATGGCAGGGCTACAGGAACAAGGGTCTCCTGGATTTATGGTGTGGGCCGGAATTCTGGACGACCTCATCATTGTTAAATTCTTTATGGGGACAGTAAATGGTCATCACATTGAACATCTTTAAGCCAGGTACCACTTCATCTTTCTAGCTAAAATCTTCAACTTGCAAACCTAATGTTATTTCATTATGATGCGTGACTTGTGGCCACATGTAATGTTAATTCCCTATGATGCGTTATTTGTGGCCACAGGTAATGTTATTTCCCCATGATGCGTGACTTGCGGCCAACACTGTATATCACCATTGTAGGTTTTAGGAATAGGCAACTTCTTAGGGCACTTATGGAACAGACAGCAACTGAAAGTCCTGAGATTCTTACCGAAATTATGAACACTACATTTTTGTAATTGGAGTAGAAAATAAGTATTATTGTACGTATATAAAATGCAGTTATTAATTTACAGAACAGAAGTCTGTTAACTACACGTTGCTAAAACGAACTTGTGTTCTGAAATTAGCCCCTCTCATTGTACTTACATTTATTTTGCATGGTAAATCACCTCCATTCTTTTCGTTGCTAAATTAGAGTTCCTAGACAAAGACATAATACACTAGTAGTGTTTGTATTTGAAATTGCAGGCGACGTTGTGCTCAGAGCTACAGGGAGAGTTCAAGTTGGCCCTTCGTTGTTGTCACTCTTCCCGAGACGAAGCGATTTTGGATCACCACCTGTGCAACAAATCGTCCCCCTCCTCGACGTACGTTCCTGTCATGGCCGACTCTTCTGGAAATCAGCCGCCAATGCCAATGTTCGAAATGCGCAAATCTTCCTTTGAATTCACCTCGTGAATGGAAACTTCTGGTCATCAAGAGCCATAATGTACTGCCTCCCTGTGTCTCACAATCAGAATCGTTATAAACAACTATAGTTGTAATACGTTATTTCTGTTCATTAATACACTAAGATTTCTAACAAGCCGACGTCCAACGTAGGATTTATAGATTAGCTATATCCCAAAATTAATATTTCTTTGTACATATTTCCCTGAAATGCAGTGGTCCACGTGCTTTGGTCAGGTCGTAACCTATTGTATGTATACGAAATGCATGTTGTCTATTATGAAAAATATAACTCACCTTTATACCAGTATGAATGATGTTACGTTCACTCACAAAGAGTTAAATCAATCGTTACTTTACAAAATATATGATGAAATTGATATAAAAGTAATTAAATTTTTATGCTTTTAATCCGACCGCATTATTTCAACAGTCACGTGCTGGGCATAGACCACCCTACCAAAATAAAGTCACAAGCGCTCAGACGCATTTTCAAAGCATCAATTAATTTTATGGGTTTTCGCATTTGCACCTAACATCAAAGTTCTCGGCTAACACGCTTTTGTAACCTAAAGAAACCTGTATTACTCATCGAATATTTTTAAAAGCTTGTTACAATTAGTCGAATTTGATTGTACAAGGAAATAAAATTAAAGACACAATTCTTAGACGTCTCTCTGCCCTATTTTAAATAATAAAAGGAAAGGGACACCTACTTAGTGAACAATTAATAACAAATTGCTGATATATCTAAGATAGATGTGGATCGAAGAGCTAAATGTTCATCTTTATGTAGTATTTCTTTTTCAAACGTATTGTATTTAATGACTTACATATGCCTAGATACTTCCAATTGTGAAGCAATGGAAAATGCTTAAGAAAATGTTTATTGCTGACTTTGAAGATACAACTTTTCTGGTCTGCTCATTGCAAATTGAAGCATGGCTGGAAATTACCTAGTCCATTTCTATCCGACCACCCCCTAGCGCAAAAAGCAAAAAGTTTTCACAAAATAAATTCCAATCATTTGATTTTCTGTGCCAAACCGAAATGCTTTCTAAAAGGATTATGGCTCTTCTCTTATTAATTGTTTAGATTAATTACAATATTCCTGTTGCAAAATGTTTATATTGATATCTTTTTAATCCGATTTATTTTTGTCCATTATGTCCACGCCCACCATCATTTTTGACGTTCACTGTTCATTTTGGACGTAACCAATATATCCATTGTCAACTGGACAAAGACACACTGAATATTGTTTTACAACTTTGTAGTCCACTTATATGCGGTTCTCCTAGAATTTTTAAGCATGTTTAAGAGTAATAGTTATAAAATAGTTACATTTTTGGCAAATTTTTTACAGACAATATGATAGTCAAGTCGTCAGGAGGTTGTCAGAAAGTCACTACGGTTCTTAATAATTAATCTAAGGGTATTAGAATCCTTAATTACATTATGTACACATCGAAAACACACATATTTGAAGTGAGATTTTTCTGATTCATCAGTGCCTTTTGAATTAAGCCAATTGGTGTACAATGGCTTGTTAGTTTGCCTTCTATGAAATTGACGACATAACCCAAAATTCAGTACAAATTTTTCGATTTGCCTAGACATTTTCGTAACCGTAATTGCCTGATTTGTCTATTTACCGCTAACACATATATATACATTATGTTTTCGACTATTTCTAGAACCTATCGACACAATTTTGCTAGATGTGTTCCAAGTTTAAACTTAATATCTCACTCGGACGGAAGGGCAGACTGGCATTCCTACAATATGCATCTAAGATACATAACAAAGGCGAAAATTTAAATACACCACCAAAGAACATAAATTACCGCAAATAAGAAACCTAAAACTGCACGTATATATGAATTGACCTCCTCTATAAGATTTTACAACATAAATCTTGACTCAATGCCAGAAGAATTAGACTACCCACCTTTCAAACTGAAACTTCAACGAATTTTATTACTTTTCCAATAATGTCAATGTCATATAGAAAATTCACCATTAATTTAGATGAAATTACCGGAAGGAATAGATGTGCCAGAACATCTTCACAATCATTAGTCATTGCCTTCGCACACTGACTTAATAGAAGGAGGAGTAGAATAGACTTTATCACTAATAATGCACTATGCACTACTGTATAGTTACTGTCTTCAAAAATGAAGGCAGCTTTGGAATTGATAAAAAGGTAAATATGTAGATACATGTATTTTGTATTTTTTCATTACCAAAAAGCATTTTTTATTTTACTTTTCTACTTCTCTTTGTATTAAAGTCAGTGTTTAAAGACGATGACTAATTATTGTAAAGATGTTCTGGCACATTGTCTATTTCTTCTGGTAATTTCATCTAAATTGGCGGTGAATTTTCTATATGACAATGACAATGCCGGAAAAGAAATAAATTCAATTCTCCTGGCAATGAGTTAGGAATTGTGTGGTAATGGCCAATTCATATATTGTGGTCATTTTAGGTTTTTTATTTGTGGTAATATCAGTTCTCTGGTGAGATGCTTAAATGGCAGCCCTTAATAAAGCGTGTTCAATAGAAATACATAAATAATAATGCAGCACCAAATTTATTATTGTAAACTTTGAAAGGTACTATGTAGTTGTGTTCACAATCTTTCAATAACGTTAAATGAGAATGGATACTTACAAGTAATCCATACGTAATTCAAAGTATACGTACATTAGTAATTGACAGGGAGAGCTGCTGACAACTGAAATCTTAGCAGAGTTTTCATGAACTTTTGAAATTCTTGAAAGGGACATGCATGCCACTACGAGCATCTCCATCTTCTAAGCAGACCATACTTTCACGTTCAACCGCAGAGTTGGATACTTTATTTCACACTGAACTTGGCCTGATTAATTTCTTCGTTGTCGTCTGATATAATTATTAGTGTTTGCTAAAGGATTGAGGGGAACATCCTTCCGCCGTCCCTCTCTGCATTCCCCAGTAAAAACGGGCTGGGAGTTCACGGTGCAATGGGGAATGCCTAGCGATTGGCTCATTTAGGAGTGGCTACAGCAGATGGCGGGAAGACTGCTGTGACAAACTGGCTTTGAATACGAATTCTTCTGAGGGGATGTCATTGGCACACACGAGTTTGCGAAGGCGCAACACAAACCATAAAAATATTCTGGCGGGACTTGACGGAGTCACTTTCTGTTCGTTGACATTGGCCCACTGACTTGAGGACACAGCCAAGAAATGGGCGGGAAAACGGGACGGGCTGAAATATCTAGTCGTCGTTTCGTGTTTTCTTGTCCTACAGTTTACAAAAGTTGAGCGTGGGGAGAGGAGCAGCCGGCCATCAGAGCAGCCACACTTAATGCCGCCAAAACAGAACCTGACACAATTCCACCGAATGAAGCCCCGCTGTGTTGCATCGCAGCCGGCGTTTCTCCTGAAATCCACAAAGAAACCGTTGGTTTTTAAAGTTCCAGTCAAATAATCATTATGTTCGCTTCCTCCATGCCATGCCGATAGTTACTTGCCATGAAGAGTTGTGGAGAACAACCCTTCACGACAATTTTAGTTCCCACCTCACCTGCAGCAAAAGACTATATACATATAGGTGTCATGATCATTATAAGGTTCAGTGAAAATGTCGAGTACTTGGAAGATTTTGCTGTTTTCCACTAATCTGAATTGTAATTTAATTTTAAGAGGCAAAGGTACCATCAGCAAAGGTATCAGCAATATCTACATTATTTTATCTTAAACATTGCAAAAGTATGGTTTATATTATTAATAGGGTTTAATAGAATTTATTAATATTTATCACATTAATAGTATTTAATAACATTTCAATTAATAAAAACGCCTATGTTCGGTTGTCAAACGAGTGCAATATATATATCAAGTTCGGCCTGTTTTTGTTCGAAAATGACCAAATTTTGTTTTCTCTTTCGATTTTGTTTTTCAGTACTCTACTTACATAAGATTTGTAACCCCGAAAATTCCGTTCACCATGGCGATTTCGATGGAGGAGATTCGTGAGTGAAAAATGCATATCTGAGGGAATATAATATGTGAGCAATGAAACTTTCACCCCAAATTGTTGCCAAGGGAATAAAAAACTGAATACTAGATAATTACATGGCAATGAGAAATACCACACAATAGTAAATTCCTGGCAGACTGGCATTAGTTTATTGACATTAGTGTATTATCATGAAAAATATTTATTGGCGTAAAGATGTTTGACATATATTCCCATTTTGGCGTAAAGATGTTATCCCTTTCAAAATTCGACTTTTATAAATAATTACAGCTTTTGTACATGTACAATTTTTAAGGCCCCCTTGAACCGTGAAATGATGTTTGCTATGCTATGAAAAGGTGGTTAGCTATTTTAGAAGATCGTACCGTGGAGAACAGAAACGAAGACGGTTGCATTGCCAGAGCGTCCCATGGAGCATGTGTACCATCCGGAGTCATTTCGGTTAACATTGGCCACGTACAGCTTACTCAGTTTCGAGTGTAGAAAATCTTTCCGGAACCAGCTCTTGACGCTGTAACAAATGTTATATAAAGTGCTGAATCCATTAGTTTATACATATTTACCTATTTTTTGAAGTGCAATTTAAACGCAACACTGGCAACACGATATCAGTGGACGACGAAAAGATATAATCTAATGTCAAGTGCCATATATTGTGAAATGGCACTCCATGTCACATAATTGGTATTTTAAAGAAGTTTATGTAGACCTGCACTGCTCATCAATCATTTATTTGCAGTCTCCCTACGGAGAGGAATGACGGAGAAAGGTGGGAAGGAAGCGTCTGCGTAAGAACTTTTGCTAATTAGAGACCGTGGTTCTCTGAGTGCATCATCTATGCACATCAGTAATGCATAGCATACTTAAGAGGGACGTGTAGGGAATCTTACCAATTAGTGTAATTAGTCATGGGTTAAGCAGACACTTCAAGTTCTGATATGCGTAGCTTTAGCGTCCGTTAATTTGCAGAATAGTGTAGTTTTAGGAGACTTACCTGATTCCTCCACGAAAAGTGTCGTTGTTGAGAAGACGATTGGCGTGAAACCAACTGACATGTTGACTGGAGTTGTCCACACCCACTTGACCCACAATGCATCTCAATTCCAACGTCGACCCTGTCTTGAACATTTTGTCTTTGAGCGGCTTCAGTCCGTCATCTACAATTTCCACAGTAGGCGCTGCAATCCAAATAATCATTCCACTAGAAAGAATCCCACCGGGAGTTAAAGCATTGTGCATGCCATAGAATTAGATATATAGGTATGTATTAATATTAATAGGCTTAATTTTAATGTGTCGTTACGGAAAAGGAATTTTTCGGTATGATAATGTAATTTTTCGTTTTAAATTAGTTTTCGTTATGCCATTTAATTTTTCGTTACGCCATGTTATTTTTCGTTATGGTAAACATTTTCTTATTGGAATATGTACATAAATAATAAACCATTGCAACCAATGCGCATAATGAAGTAGCGGAAGCGACACAGAATTAACTCTCATATTTAACAGCGGTAGCATTAAATCCACGAGAGTATCACTCATAAAAGTTTTAGAGAATTATATTATACCGTTCATAAGGTATAGAGCCAACAGACGGGCAGACGAACGACTATACTGATAGACAGACAGACAGACAGACTGTCCAGGGTATTACCATAAAGTAGCTTCCTGCATACACAACACTTTTAGTAATACATGGAATTCTACGCTCTATATTATTCAATTTTTTTAGTTGATGTCGTTGTTCGATCACACCCAATTTCGCAGGGGACCTTCCTCGGGACCCCAAGAACACACACAAAAAGTTTTAGCGAATTATATTAAACCGTTCATGAGTTACAGCGCCAACAGACGGACAGACAGACAGACGGACAGATTGTTCAGGGCATTCTTCTAAAGTAGCTTCCGCTACTTAATAAAGTAAAATGTTAAGTAAAGTAAATGTGTTGTTCATTTAAGCAACGCTTCAGTAGTCCCCTTTGGTCTGCCCCGTTTCCTTTTCTGTCCAAGTGGAATAATAGTGTTGTCTTTTGGAGGACTTTCCACTTGGTGTGTCGTACGGATGAAGATAATTTCTTCACCTTAGCTGTAGTCACTTTTGGAGATTTTTGAGCAACAAAGAAGAATATATTTGCATTATTTTCTGGTGAGCTCTCAATAATGTATGGGTTACTCTTCACCCAATTTTAATTGTGGTTGTTTCTCAGTCGTAGCACCTCAAAAGAATAAATTTTTACCACAGTTCAAAGCAAACAGTTCAGTCTATACTTATCCTATGCAGTTTACCTAATTACCTTATCTTGTTCAACGATAATACCGTACCTTCATTATCATTGTCAGTATTGTTTACCATTAACATACCACACATTACACTCCATACCGTCCATAACGAAAAATAACCTGACGTAACGAAAAAATACATGCCATAACGAAACATGATTTAAAACGAAAATTTACATTGTCATACCGAAAAATTACTTTTCCGTAACGACACATTAAATGATGGCCATATTAATAGTGTATGCATAGTAAGCATACTTATTGAATCCAGTGACCTGTTTCAAAGGTCAGTAATTTTGCATTATTTTAACCATGCCTCTAACCATTGAGCGCAAAACACCGTCGAGTATATCGTTAAAAGTCCAATTAACGGACAGATTAAATATACCTATAGTATCTTATTTCATAGGTGGCTTTGCAGCTCATAACCTTTAAAGTGCCCTAATAAAACAAAACAAACTGGTTCAGCCATAATTGTGAATTTTGAATTTTAGCAGAGTTTTGCTCAGACCCTGTATTAATGCTATTTACTGATAGGGCAATGAAAAGGAGATGGAAAACTGTCTAGGAAGAAAGGATTTGACTGTGAGTGGTAAGTAGCCTCTTGTGAAGTTAGTGATTGCAATGCGAGCGATTGTAATGTAATTGACTTCACGCGCTTTCAGCCTTCTGAACGCTTTTCTTATTACGAGAATAGAAAAGACAACAGCACGACAAAAATCGTGTCGCCTTTCTCCTTATTGCAGTCGTAACACTATTGTAGATGGGACAGTACTCTGATGCTATGTCGTGACATGCCGTGCCATCATGCCAAGAAAATTTACCCCTTTGAAAGATCTTTTCTTTATTTCTATTCACAGAAAAAATTATTTTCTTGTAGTTTATAGTTTATAATAGTTTATAGTTTGTAATTTATTCAAGTGCTATGCTTTACTAAAGATATGACTAAGTTTGCGCTCAACGAAGATCCTCGGAAAGTGTTACCTTAATCCTATTTTGAAACTGACATAAAAGTTTTGTATTGCTTGTAGCACCTATCGCATTGTGTACGTTGATATAATACTGGACAGTGTAACCGATAGTGTAAAAGAGCTATTGGTTACGCAGAGAAAAACGAAATTTCTTCCTGTTAATTAAAATGACAATTGCTATCTTGGCGCACATGTGGTTGTAATTAGTGTGACCATGTCCCAGGAAAAGGATTAGTTAGGAAGCCTTTTCTTACTCGTTCACTAAATGGTTCTGGTAGTTGACAGTTGACTGGTGTTTTGGTAGATGCATGCTTTGTCACATGTAAACACGAATTGAATTGTAAATCCAACCCGAGAGTGCAATTTCAGTACAAATAAATAATTACCCAGAATATTGAGCGTGTAGTGAAAAATTGTGGGTGGGTGCGTTGACATTTGACATTGGTATGATCCGGCATCGGAGCTTTGAACAGATTTTAGTCGCAACTGCCAGTTGTTCGGGGCTTCAAAATAGAGACTTTGCTTTGAATCGGAACTGTAGGTAGCCAGACCGTAAGTGAGCAACTTGAGAATTCCATTTTCATCTTTCATCCACGATACCTTAAATCATGGCTCACAATTAGGGAATTGATCACTGGTAATTCCCTAAAGTTTGTATGTAGATGCCAATAATTAAATGAATGAAAACTTAAAAGTACACGCAAAACAACTAGAATGATGAAGGTTTAAATATTTAAATGAAAGTACCACTTTATCCCCCAGTTGGTCAAATCGGCAGTTGAGATATACGTCTGTCCCCATTTGAACGGTTAAATTTCCATTATTGGAATTATCAAACTGATTATTAGATCCATACATTACTCCTTCCATTTTCACAACTGTCCCGTCATCCGTCTCATCTATAATTAACAGCGAACACTCAATTAGACTACGAAAGAATTGGATACCGGAGACACTGATGTGTGAACTTAAGATGGCCTTCACTGATCGGAAATTCCTGATTTTAGGCCTAACTTGGAGTGATAAGGCTTTAATTTTTGAAATATGATTATATATTTCTATGGACCTTGAAAACCTAGGTTACGTCAATTTTATCTCCAGTGGAAAAAAGTCCCATATAGAAGTTCAAAATTCTCTACACCGAAATCTCAATTGAAGCCACATGATAAATATTCGTTGCCTTGATTACAGTCATAAAACCTTAAAGCAAAACATTGTAGAAGCCAAGGAGCGTCAAATGGTTGCCTCGGTTAATCCTCGGCTGCGTTTAATCAGGAGGGTCCACTAGAGTGTTTTGTTCCCAAATTTAGAAATATTTATAAGGGACAAAATGTCCCCGAAATGGCCCCGTTGCCAATGTATACCTGCAGGAAATGTCCCTTATAAATATTCCTAAATTTGGGAACAAAACACTCTAGTGGACCCTCCTGATTAAACGCAGCCGAGGAGTAACCGAGGCAACCATTTGACGCTCCTTGGTAGAAGCTATACCATCATTTCCAATGTTATATTGTTTGTTAGTCCGACTTTGCCGGCCGTTGTCCAGTTTTTAATGTCCAAATTACAATATCCCCTTTTCCACTATATTTTGCCGACCATACTTGGTTCATTGTTACACTGGTCTTTTGCTATTAGATAATGTACTGTACACCCGCTCGTATTGTTTGAACCTCCTAGGTTAGAATAGCTTAGGTACACCCCTAGGATCACCTGGCTAAGGAACCCCACCGATATATTTATCATTCGAAAGGGTATTTCAACACAATTGTTTGACGCTTGGCCCCACTAAAATCGGATGATATGTATTTGGGAATTAATATTAAACTGTGATCAGAAAAAATGATTTTGTAATAACTTTTTAATTAACATTACAAGAATTCGTTATCACAAATGAGAAAAGTGTCATCATAATGATTTAATTAGTCACCGTAATGGTATTTTTGTTTTTTAATGTACTAAATGTTTCTTGTACTTATTAGTTCCTCTTGATCTAAATTTCACTTCAGCATTTCACTTTAGAAATTTTTTCGAAATTACCTTAGTATTCGTTTACACTATTAATTCGATATTAATCTGAAAAAAGTCGAAAATATGTTTTTCACTAAAATTTGGATTTCCCAATAAGCTAACTTAATTGAGATGAACTAAGCTGTTAGCGTAGTGAGAGAATGATATTGCATTTTTCTAATTGCAAGCTATATGACGAAAAACTTCCGATCATCCCTAGTATTTAGCATAGGGGAAATCCAAATTTTGGTGAAAAAACATTGAAATTTAAATATTTTCGACTATTTTCAAGGGAAAATAGTGCATACGAAGGCGTAGAGATATGGTCATGAAAACTGGGATTCCAATGTAACTTCGATTGCTGTCAACAGTTTTTTTGTACTACTTCTGTTTCGACCGCTATATATGTAGACCTTATAGTATATGTAGGTCTGTTGACCCCGTAGATTGACTTTATGGAAACTGTGTCTGCAAATCTAAACGACTTGAATTACTTTCAAAAAGAATTTTAAAAATTCTAAAATTTGACCTACTTCGATCGTCATGAAAATGTTTGAAGATATTGTTATTATTATCCTCTTCCCAAATGTGAAAAAGATTTTTCCAAAAAAGATATGTTGGCCTACAAAAATTCCTAAATCTCATGATAAAGTCCCTTTTGCTCAACCTGACAATAAACCAAGTAAATATCAGTGGATTTTAATGAACCAAGTTTCAAAAGTTTATAACGAAATACCCATTCAAATGATACATAAATCGACGGGGTTACTTCCCCATTTGGCCCCAGTAGGGGCTCAATCAATATGCAGGGGGTATATATTATTATTTATTATTATATCATTTTACAAGTGAAAGAACCAATTATGTGTTATTCTGCACTATGATGTCGCTAGTTCAATACTTCCCATGGAATTCTTTGGCATTAAATGGCCTACGGGTCTGCATTTTGGAATTACTCGTGAAGGAATCCTAAATTAAACGTCAGAACCATTTGGGTTGAAGTGGCTGGGAAAGACTGCGAAGATCGTAGCTCGGGCAGCTTTACTGTAATGTGCAAATAAAACTTTACCTCTAAACTGGTATTTAAGGTTAAGTGAGGTGATGCTTTGTGCAACGTGATGTATTTGGGAAGAGAGAACTGGTGTGTTTGGGCATTTACCTGGATGACAGATGCGAAAACTTCCTACCCAACCCGCATTCAGCAATTCCTACAGAGAGCGTATGTGTGAGATGGCTATGGCAGCCGATTACAGAGTTAATACTGGAAGGGACTATAAGACTGACTGACTTGACTGCTAAGTGTGGAAGTGGCAGTGTGGCTTAATTGCCGTAGTGAGCTCCTCCTGGTGGGAGGCTGCGGGGGAATTGAAAAGGAGTGGGAAAAGTAGGCTCTTACCCATTTGCAGGCGCGCCATTTGACAAAGCAGAAGAATCCAAATGGGAAGAGACCAATTGAAGAAAGGTGGTCTTGGACACGTGGACATCTTAGTTCACAGTTGACTGGGACTTGTCACTGCAGTAGTGGACACTGTTAACTGCTTGCGAGTCCGCGGAGGCATGTGTGGTGCACAGGTGCACACGTGGGAGAGAGGTCAGGTGAGGTCCACGGAGCGGAGGTCAAGCCAACTGCTCATCTCCCACCGCTCAGCCACCAGTAGATTATTCTGCCTGGCGCCTGTGAGTCAGGATGGACAGCAGAATGTGACCCCAAGGAATAACTACGTGACAATTAATGCAACGATTCACATGGCACACGTAGCACACGAAACCCGATTTGTCTGAGTAGCCTGCCTAGGCTAAGGAGTATTGGTATTATTGGTGGTGGCGCGTAAACTTTTCGCTGTGGAAAGAGTTGGTGCGTTACATAGAGGAAAGTTGTTGGTTCAATGTATAAATCACAGCGGATGGAGCACTGGGGAAATAGTTTATTTTTAGGAGAGCGATATTTGCAGGACTGACTGCGGGGGAGAATAGCGAGCGGATGTGCGACTCTAGTTCATTGAATGGGATAAATGAAGCGAGGAAGTAGTTGGCGTAATTCGATAGAAAGTTTGGTGGTTGGGGAATAGGGAGAGGAGACGAAGGGGCAAAGACGGGCGGGCAGGTGGGTGCGTCGAGACAGGAGCCCTCTCGTCAGCAGCTCTTGGAGACACAGAAGTGATTCGGAGGAGTGTGTGAGAGAGAGTGGAAGAACAACAACTTGTTATGTGAGCGTGGACAATGAGGAGACGCGGTGGTGCAGCTTGGAGCAGAGAGAGTGAAATGAAAGACAGATGGTTGGTTGGTGGAGAGCGGAGCAGAGTGGCTGAGCGACTGCTGCAGAGAAAGTTAATTGGCACACAGAGAAAGTCCCTTCCTGGCTCATCTCAGCACTCACTTTCTCCGCGGAGAAAGTGCGGTGATTGGGAGTCCCAGGGGAGCAGGACCCTGTGGGCCACGGAGTCAGTCACCGTTGACACTGCCACCTGAACTTGACAAGGTGGCCGTCGTGTTGGCAGTGGCCAGGGGAGGGGGCAACTCTTGGCGAGAGGCGAGGCGCGTGAGTCAGTCCGGCGGCTGGAACAGCTCCGACCAGTCACTCATCAAGGCCAACTTCTGGTTCGGTGCGGTGCGAGGAGAAGAGTGAGGCTGATGGCTCTCCCTCCACTCCCAGACTCCCGGCCTCTCCTGCCTACACTCACTCTTGTCATCCACAACACCAGTGACCACGGAACCCAACCGAGACCTCTCCCCCCTCGCACATTATGCTCGCACATATTAAATATGCACAAATGCACATTTAATGCCCGCTATGTGTGCACTGTCCTGCTTCCCAGCCCCAGCCGACCCGCATCGCTCGACAATAAGCCGAACTATAATTGCACTCCGCCTGGGTCACCAATCAACGCCACGTCAATGTTCCCAGTGCGGGGGCACCTCTGTACATCCCCTCTCTGCGGAGTTGCTGCACTACTTGCAGGTAATTAGTGCCTTGGGAAGCGCTACTTATGCAGGAGAAGGTGCGAGGAAGTGGTAGCGTGGGTTTCCAGGGTGCGTGGGTTCGGGGTGGGAGAATGTTAGTTAGCCTCGGCTTATAATGAAGGAGTGGACGTAAGTGTTGGAGATAACTGCAGCGAGTGAGTGTGCAGCGAGAGGAGAAAGAGAGAGCGAGGATGAGACTCCTCGTGCTATCACAGCTGGAAGTGTTGGTGGCACTGCAAGTGCAAATCCTGGAATTGGGACACAGACCAAGTATTTGCTGTGAAAGCGAGCCTGTTCGCTGCTCTGGCAGCTCTGCTTTCGTGCAAGATGCACGGGACAGCTCTCGGAGCGTCTACTGAGGACAAGGCAGAGCTTTAGATGCGTCGCTATGCATGGAGAGTATAGGTCGGAGAGGAAGCGACTCTCGCAGGGACAGTGGAGGAGAGGACATGGCACTACAGACAAAGTCCAACTCAAAGTCCACCACCAACGACGCACTAAACGATATTTCCCTATACTTTAGCTATAGCTGCAGAATAAAGGCCACATTTACTTTCAACATACTCTCCCGCAAACAAATGTCTTCCCTCAGCACCCAAATTCTCTCTCCCAATCATGCAATCTCTTATATGCGTATTTCATAATCAGGCGTGCCTTTTTCAACTCTTTTTCCACCTCGGTTTTAGAAATCCTTCGTCTAATTTGCAACTTATTAAATGAGAATTTTTTACACCAAAACCTCTAATGACACCAAATATTTATTTGGTATTCGGAAATTCAAAAACGCCACTCCTGCAATATGACTCTAAATTTTGTGACAATAATATGTCGTCTTAGCCCTCCTCATTCTTAATAGTTACGATAACGAATTAAAAGGAAAGAAACTAATTTTGGTTGAGATTTTGCATCCTTAACATAGATGGTGTTGGTGCTGCTTAATTTTAAAGGGACGACCCTGTGTGTTGACATAATTGAGATGATGTAAATAAATAGTAGTAAATTTAGGATCTTGTGGACGGTTAGTAGATCCGTGTCTTGGACTGACAACGTAGAATATCCTGTCTTAAGAGTTGGCAGAGAAGAATGTGGAGACAGCGAAATTCGCGTGGATGCTGGACTGGTCCATGCAGAGAGAAAGTGTCAGAGGGAAAGCAAAAAAAAGAGTGGCGCAGTCGCTGAGGGTGTTGGCAGCTTGTGTTGGGGATTGAGTGTTATACGGAAGTGGAGTAGCAGAGATAAGTCGCTGCGTGGTTATAGCGTAGTGGCAGTCAAGTGTCTGTGGATGCAGATGCTCATTTATTGTCCAGCTTAGCAGTTGATTATAATAAGTAAGTACATACGTATAAGAAAAATGGGGACTAATCTTAAATGGAAATTGAGTCCACAGTTACGTATCACTTTCACTATACTCGCTATTGATTTTTCTCGATTGGATGAACTTTGTGGAAGTGAAAGCAGGAGCCGCGGCTAATCTCGGTCTAAGGCAGACCATACTCGATATAGTTATATGTAAATGTATTTTGGCCAGCATTCCCATTACGTGGAGGCTCCTATGTAAACAGAGGGGGCAACACAATGGTTTGTTAGCATCGGAGATACTACTGGGAACGCAGTGTCACTCTGTCCGTCTGTCTGTACGTCTGTCTGTCTGTGGTGAAAATTTTATGGGCGGTATAACTTCAAAACGCATTTACATAAATCTTCCAAATTTTTTAAGTTCGTATAAAATTAGAAAAAATTGATTTGAAGTATACATACATTTGAAGTATACAAAATGCAGCTAAGACTCCCTACATTCAAATCAAATACACAAAAAATTATCTGGAATTCTTTCTTTAGCTATCTAAACTTCAAATTCAATTTTGATTATCTGAAATGTAAGAATTCTGCAAACTTGTCGGTATTATTTGCTTTCTATTAACGATTTCTGGAATCTTTTTTGGAGTGATTTCTAGTGTCGCTTCATGCTTACAAAGATTGTTAGTCTTCTAAAGGAGAAATCCCTTTTTTGAATATTAAAGTACTGCAATAGTAGCAAATAATACCAACAAGTTTGCAGAATTCTTACATTTCAGATAATAAAAATTGAATTTGCAGTTTTGATAACTAAAGAAAGAATTCCAGGTAATTTTTTGTGTATTTGATTTGACTGTAAGCAGTCTTGCATTACATGCATTTGTATACTTCAAATGTGTGTATAGTTCAAATAAATTTTTTCTAATTTTATATGAACTTAATTTAATGATATTTCTTTAAAGGTTCTTAAATTTATACGACAGTATCCATAAATAAATGCTCTAAATTGCTGGATGTACAATAGTGACATTGAATATTATTGTTATTGTAATCGTATGTTATTTTGTCGTTGGGAAGTACATTTCATGGTCTTGGATAATATACGCCGCTAATATGGGATATTATTATCCAGTGTAGTTGTATGATATCTAGATAATATTGGATAATATCTACATAAATTTCATATTGGTTAAAAATCAGTTGGATCATATAATACTATTTAGATAATATCCAATACTCCCTAATATGATATACTATCTGTAATATATACACATTGCCCGATACTGAGTACACCAGTTGTGACCGGTTAATTTTATATTTTATTGCCGGGGTGGTCCACAGAAATGAGATGAAACGGCCAAGGATCGATTTATGCTGAGTCAATGATTTCTCGTCCAAATTAGTTTTAACCAGAGATTAATATTTATTTCATGTAATAAAGAATTGAGAAGTTAGTTGAAATGTTTACAATGTAATCTGAGGCACTCATACTGAATGTACGCAGAATTAGAACAAATAGCGAATGTTGTACAGAATCTACAAGAAAACCCTCTAAGTCCAAAAGCCTTACTAACGAATATAATTTTATGGTAAATAAAGTATTCAGCTTGTTGCATTATAATTAAGTTGTACATTCGTTTAGAACTAAGTCTTAAAAGTTCGTTGATATAAGATTACATTGTTACAGCACACTTGTATTTATTATAAGTAAAATTACCCATTTACCTGTCACTTCTTCTAGCCCAAATCTAAATCGTCAATTCTCTTCATCAAGAATTTCAACAACTTTTACACAATTCGTTGATAAAGAACACTAACGACAAGCACAGGTGAGCCAAACTATGTGTTTGCATAGTGGTCACCGCATTCTTACTACTAGCAGAGGTGAGCAGTAGCCCAAAAGTACCAAAATACATGTAGCTACCACCCCATACATCTATTTATTTCTCCGAGTGTTAATTTAATTATTGTACATTCCACCTTAACTTGTAAATCAAATTTATTGTAAATAGTATACATTTATGAGATATTCACTACAATTACCTTTCAAAAATATATAATCAAGTAAGTACATAATCTGTAAACTTAAAAACAAACAGTGCAAATCAATATTCTTCTGTTTTTCACTTTTTTCAATTAATCCTTGAAAAACTGAAAGTTTTTGCATTCGAAATTTATAAAAGTGAAAAACTAAAAGAACAAGAGAACATTTAAGTATTCATAGGACAATAAATTGCAATATACATTTTTAGATCACATAAAAGGCTATGCAAACGCATTAGCAATACAAATAAAAACGATTTACTCGTGCTGTTATCTGAATATTGGTCGAAAATTGCGCTTCAGTTAAAAGTTTTCGAAATGTTCAAGAATATCGGTTTTTCGCACTTATTGTGAGTGGACCAAGAGTTGTATACAATAATATCATTACAGGTACATTCTTACACTACACGCATAATACATTCACTCATAACTACACTCCACTTTTTGTTTGCTTTACGTTTTTACATTTTTATAAGCTTTTTATTGTTGGGAATGAAATAAAACTTTCGTCCGAAAATGGACATACTGAAAGTTCTGCCCGCAGCTCCAAACTGTTTCCATAAGATTACCCAAATGGATAGGGTTGGAGCGGGAAGCAAAACCAAGACGATTCGTTAGTAAACTCTAGTCTACGACACTTCTAAGCTATTTCTACTAATTAAAAAGAATGAATGCAACTGCTTTGTCTTGTGCACACTACGCAAACAAATCCAGGACCTGTCTTCAGATTGTGCATTGGTTGAGATTGCACGACACACATTGCATGTGACAAATCCTGTCCTAGCATTGCATTCAGATACAGCTACAACAACGCTACAGCCACTGCTGGCACTACGTAGCTGGAGCTGAGCGCCACTGGGAAGACTCCACTGGAAAAGGAAAGCAGGGGCTCTACACGTGGGGAGTTAGTGTGGACTACTAGAACAGTGGAGTGAAGTAAGCGTCGTAAATTTAAAATCCAGTTGTAACTAAATGTGAGGGCGGGCGGAGGCCGCGGTTCCTCCGGTGCACATACACGGGAGGACGAACGGAGCTCCGCCCCTTAATTACGAATATTTATAAAACACTGCATAAAACTGCAGCAACGGAATGTGACACGCTAAAAAATTTAGCAACAGGGTTTATTTGTGGCTCATCCGTAGATCTCAGAGACCGTAGGGATGACAGAACTGGTACACCAATCTCTGAGACCTCTCCGTCTTCCGCATTATCCCCTTGCGGTAGTACTGCCGGATGGACCGGGACAACTTGTCGTAGTTCATCGCAGGTCGGTTCTTCCGCAGACCCCACAGACGGGCCACCCGCACGCTGTCCTCGATCTTGAACACCCCCCGACTCTGGTCCAGCCACCGGATGCACGAGCCGTGCTGCTGCGGAGACCCCAGCAACTCCTTCAGGAACTGCCACAAATGGATGTGCGCCCCGCTCTTCCCGCTCCCGGAGGCCCCGCCGCCCTTCCCCTTCGCCACCACCGGCTTCGGCTCCACCTCCTCCTCCTCCTCCTCCATTTCATCTGAACACAGCCAAAACAAAATTAATTAGTCACCATTCCTGCAATCATCAAATATTTGTAAAACTCAATTTCCACCATTTCTCCCATTTCCCACTAATGTTCCATTTCTCACACTGACGAAAAATCAAGACAGGTCTTTGGATTTATTTTACAGAGTGGGGCATCTTCAATTATCAATGAAGACAATGCGATAAAATTAGCAAATGAAATAGCGTTAGAAGTAATTGAATGTTTTCCATTTCAGACGAGTAGCATAACATGATTTCGCTGAATTGGATGTCGACATTTACCAGTGGGTACATCTGCCTCAGGCTAAAGAGATCTGTCGCAGTTTTGTCATCGGATGTGTGTCAACGTCAACTGCCTGATTCGCACAATTGAGCATTATGGCGACAAACATATATGTGTTCTACAAAGCATCGGCTACTTCAGCAATAGACCAAACATTCTTGAGTAACTTTAGATTTGCATTGAATGGGAAATAATGCGACGAAGGAATGATTGCCTAGAGATGCCTAGGAGTGAGTGAAAGACAAAGGAAGGAATGACGACGACGCCCCCTCCGCCACAATTCCTACTCACGACAACAACAGATCACTCTCCACTGCCACAGCATTCACACATAGCACTCACACACACACTCTGTCCATTGCCGTGCAACAATAAGACGTCATAACCATAATTAGCATATTTTCTCTTTTTCCATTCTGTGGATCTCAACATTGCCGACACACTGTACCAGGGGAGAACAGTGTTCGTTGGTGTACATACATAACAATGTCTTCGTGCTCGCATTTTCTGTTGGAAATTCCAATGAGTCACCAACAATGTATGCTTGGCTGCACACTCAACAGATTTCTTGATTCTTGGAGGTGGCGAAAGTTGCTCTTAAAATATTTATCTCTTATCCACGTCCGTTCCTTCCTATACTTTGCCACTACTGCAACTCAACTCTTGTTAACTCTACCAGAACCATATTTTAAACAAGAACGCGTTGCGAAATTGTTTTCCTGCACTACATCAGGAAAAACATGCTCGCAATTATTTCACACTTAATTTCCTTACAAAATTAAACCTAGAGCTTGATTCATTTCAAACGCTCTTCCACTCTCTCGAACCATTGGGTCCAACTGGGTAATACTATACATAGTAGTGGGCCATTGTTACGTCATTAGCATTACTACTTTGCATTTGCAGTTTTAAATTGCAAGACGCTCGTTTCCTACACTACGACTACACACGTCTACGACTCTTGTCAATGCTGCATTATTTAAAAACTTGTATTATGATAATTACAAATATGTAGGGAATACCGTCTTAACAAAGATGTTGCAGAGAAGAATGGGACTGCAGGAGTGAATAGCAATTGAAAATGCCGACCATCATGGTGCAATCGATGGAAATGTCTAGAGCTAACGGTTGTCTTCGATTGAAAAATGTTCCTGTCATCTCCCTGACACAACCTTGTCAAGGATATTTGAATTTGCATTTAACAACGTTTTTGAAACGAAAGCCGTTTGGTTTAAAAGATTCGTCACGTAGTGCAATTGCAGTGTGAATTGCGATATGCAGAGCGGAGAAACAGTTTGCAAGAGTGGCCGGCACACAGACAGCGAAGGTTGGTGCATGACTTGTTTGTGTGCTCACTTGCTCTACGGAGTGGATCAGAACAAATATTCAAATGCAGGCAAAGAAAGGGCAATAGCACAAAGCAGCCAGTGAATTTCAAATCAGCTATGGAAAATGCAAAATAGTACATTTACTACAAAATGTTGTGTACGGGCAAAACAATAAAACTCTCTACGCCATAAAGATATGTAATAGCCGTGTCAAGACTCTGCAGCACTAAAAGCCATTCACCGTAATCTCCTAATCTTCTCACATTATGATTATTTACTCGGGGCTGGTTACCGATTTCTTGTCAAGACTGGGACTCGAGAGACTTGTTTCTTTTCTTCTTTCGAATCCAACGCACTCGAACTTAGAGCTCAATACTGGCACAATTCCTCATTTTCAACGTTTTTCTGCCAAACCATGTCAAACCTACCTTTATTAATATGCAAATCAACAGAAGACCTAAGCCAATAATTGCTGTCCTCTAGTGAACGTACCATTAAACTTGCTTTTCAAATTTTGTCTTTACGAAGTTCGCAGTGTTTCGCACTCGCAAGGAAAAACGGCTTCTGATAAATAGAAAAATTATATATAATATAATATATTGAAAATTGTATATTGCATTTGTCATATTATAGATTTTATTAAGTATCGTCAGATACTTTACAGAAATGCACTGGCCGTCTGCCTGTCCGTCGTGTAGATAACTAAAGAACGAATTGGCCGAATGACTTCAAACTTGGAACACATCTAGCTAAAGTCCAGTGTAATCGGTCAACCGGTCGGCCATTTCCAATGTTTTTATTAGAGTAGGAGTTATCTAATTGAACTGTGTCATGTACTGTGACTCTCCCATGTACTCTCCCATTTAATCTGCCACATTTGCTCGTTCAAATCACTTTTTTGTCCTTAATTCGGACGATACTTGGTTACTACAGTGTTACACTGGTTTATTTAGGAAGTGTTGACATCGTGTGGGGTTCTCTTACGCTCTTTTTAGCAACACTTGAGAGAAAACAGAAATAAATAGTAAAAGACTTATAGAAGCAAGCAGTGTTTATGAAATCATAGTGAAGAAAATATTTCCATATTTGTTCCGAATGGTTTCTTTAAATTCTGTTGTGTAAATATATGATAATTTAAATGGTAAGTATTTTGCGTATGGAAATTAGGCAGGTGCATGAAGAGTTTTCTTATGTTTGAATTGCATGAGTAGGTACGGCAGAGTGATGTGTGAAGGTGATATGATGTGTATGTATGGCTGGATGGATGGATGGGCGAGAGTTAACCAAAGAAATGCACATTCAGCATAACAGATAACTTTTTCGTTCTGAGAATCGTGACCTACTTTCCCAAAAGTTGTGAGCTAAACCTCAACTTACTCACTCAGTAGTTAGCTCTTTCCACGCAACTATTTGCAAATACTTATACATACAACATAATAATATTGCAATAGGCAGCTTGGCAAATTTGTTTATGCCTCTGAGCATCCACTACATGTATGAGTAAGTGTATTTACATACGTGACTCGATAGGGGAAAAACGTTTGTCCTCTAATCTTTCCTTCTTTAGTCTTACGGTTCATTGACAAAATGTAAATAATAGTAGAATTTATTATTTGCAGAAGCCATTGAATCGTAAGGGACCTATTACTACTTAATTATTTAACTTGCGATATGCAAAATCAATGCCCGCATATATAAAGGCATACAAATGCAAACATATTTTAATGTTAATACTTAAGTCATCATCGGCATGAATTGATTCATAATTAATTTTTCATTCCCAATGAAACACTCGTCAAAAGTTAGTTTATAAAGCGACTCTTTTTTACAAGATGTGATGTGATTCGGAGAAGGGAAATAGAGTAGTGTCTAAATGCAGAGACATGCCCAAGACACTTTGAAAGTTGACGTGGAGTCCTGTGTAAGAGAGAAGTCAAGCTGTCATGTTAACAGCAACATTTAATAACGCATCAATGCAACCGACTGACTCTCTATTACAGTGTCATGAAATTCATTCCACGTTGGTAGAATGTTACAGAAAAGACTTAAAGCAGCACTGCACTCTGTTCTCTCATCTGTCAATCAAAACGGAGGCAATCAATCTGATAATAAATATGGGAAATGAATGCAAATGGAAACTTCCATTCATTTTATCTCTGCGCATTACCCCAGTGTGCCAAATCCCTATTTCATTTTATAACAATTAACAATCATTTTCAGTATTTCCCCTACGCTGTTAATCAATGCTCTGGTTCCAAATTGCTTTAGAATGCAAAGTTTAGAAAACCAGTTTAGCTCTAATTTACTCTGGTTGATGCATAAAGATACTACTTTGGAACAAGTATGACATCATTGCTTAATGTCACATACAATATGAGGGACGAGTTGATAAATCGAATAGTTGCTGTGCTTCCCAATGTCCGTTTGTCAGATGTGCGGAGCAAATAGGTTCCATTTCGGTTAAATTACGAAATAGAAAAGTATGTCATGTCAATGTACCCCAAGACAGTAAATTCTGCACGAGTAGTGTCAAGAGACAAAACAAGATACAAAATAAGAAAGTAAAAACTTGACAGGACTTAAATGCCAAAGGCAAGGTCACATTTGTAGAAAATATATTCTTCCCTTCTTTACCAAATTATACGTACTTGCAGCATTTTAATTGTCTCCAATTCGCTTAGGTACAAGAATGCGTAAACTAAAATCAGTAGACTGTAAATGACAGGGAAGCCTTTTCCCAGTATATTTATTGCTCTGATCGCCAACACTTTGCTCCTGTTGGCGACGCCGAAGAATTATTTCTTCTGATCGTAAATAATTCTATGTAAACTTGAAATATAAAGAAAATGAACCCTACGTTATCTCTTCATAAAAGATTGTTTCTTCGTCAGCATTAAGTGTTACGAATTTGGACTGGATGATGATTATCGCTGATATTTATTTTAGTGCCCAACAGAATCTTTGTATCCAAATTCGTTTGATGTGCAGTGCTACACAATGCGTTTACCGTTTACCACATCAAAATCAAAATCGCCACCAATGAACGTACAGAAAAACCACTAAAGGATTAGAGTCAACAAAGTGAGTGAGTTCTTTTTGTCATCAGACAAGTTAAAATCCCTTTAAAAACTCGAATGCTTTCTTTTCAATATTTTCAAGGAAATCTGCTCTAAAGATTTGATCTACAAGCAACTAAAATATTTAACGATTGCCACTGTGTGCAAGTAGGAAATCTTTAGTTGAGTCTGGAGCTGGGTGGAGCCGTTTAGCTAAAAAGCGACAAAGTGGGATTCCGGTGATGAGTGGAGGAAGACAAAGGTGCTAGGTCGGCGGTGGGAGCCTTGGGAGGAAGCGTCTAGTTAAATTAGGAGTTTTTAGGGAATGTGTGAGTGGAACTGGAGTAGTTGGGAAGAGAGGCCTGAAAAGGGAGTCTAAAAGGAGCAGGGGTATATATAGTGGAGAGGCTGGCATAGAAAATGCAGTAATTCCAGTCGAACAACTCTGCAGAAAGACAGGCGGCGGAGACAGTGGAATCCAACTAACTCTCCTTGCACACAATCTCAAGCTTTGCCAAACATTACAACAAAGTTGTACTGTGCCGAGGGATTTGCAGAGAAACCACAATTGCATTGGGCATTGCTGCCAGTTGATCGATATTTCATTGTGTGCACGTACTCCGTATATCTCCGTATAACTCCGTATACACACACATCCACTGCCAGCCTGTCTTCACCCGTACATGCAGTGGCCAAGGTGAGTATTCAGTATCGTACTGAACAGCCATGTAAATAAGAGCATGTTAATTGATCTTCTCCTATGGCTATCCCGAACTAACTGCTCGGACTGACTAACTCACAGCAGAAAGAAGCCCACTCGATAGTGCTCTTCACTTGGTCTTCTTCGCTTGGCTTGCATTAACTAAATAACTATTTATGTAATAACATTACGAACTATTGCAATTATCTGCAGGTTTAGGTTCAATGTGTGTTGGTGCACACATTTCCATTCCACTTCTCCAAAATAATAGAGTGGTGGAGATACTAGGCACAGCCCAACACAACAGGTACTCACTTAATAATGTTGGTGCAAGTGACGCAACTGAAGTCAGTGTGGACTGCCATTTATTTCGTGTTCGCAGTGAGTATAGGATAGCCACAGGTAGATATAATTATTATTATGTATGAAATGATGTGTAGTTAGACGTAACATGATTCGATAACTGGCAAGAATAAGGCTGCGCCTCGTTCTGCTCCTCCGCTCGCCAAGATGTGAGAAAACTCGTTAGGTAATTGGAAAAAAGTTGGAGGTGCAGAAGATGAGACTGGGAGCCAAAGACAGAACTGGACTCGAATGACTACATTCAGCTGCACAGAGTGGTTTCCATCCCTCCTTATCTCCCCATGGCATGTCTGACCTCAACTCTCTGATAACATCACCATTGTCAGAGACGAACCTGCCGAGGGCCACTCCACGCATCCCTTTCAATGCAACTGCCTCTAGTCAATGCTCCATTTCCACACCAAGCACTCTTTCGTGGCTCATCCATAATTCTCCAGTCTCCCTGCCCCTTCAACATCCCCTGTGTCCAGCAGTCTCCAATCATATACCCTAATCGACAATGAATCAACTGAACCTTCTATACTGTTCACGTCTAGCAAGAGAGCATTAATTGCTAATAAAAATCATTGAGGTGCTACGAGACGGGAGAGTGGTGGCAAATGGCGGGGGCCGCATCGGGCGGGGTGGGGCAGATCCCCTCTGGCTTTGCAACTGTGCCTGGGGACTGCCTACGAGGGGACCAATGCTTACCGTCAGTGTGGACTCCTTCGGGCACCGTGGGCGACTGGAAGGCGGAGGCGGGGGCGGCGTCGGCGCCGGCCTCCAGCTTGACCTTGACGTCGTGGCGGGGCAGGGAGGTGCTGGCGCTACTGCCGCTGGGCATCAAGAGCAAGTCCTCCAGGTCGAGCATGCCTTGCTGCTGCTCACTGGACAAGAACTGGACGCTGTCCGTGGCGGAGGCGGCTGCGGCGGCGACGGCGGCCGGGAGTTGCGAAGCGGCGACGTTTTTCCCCTGCACCATCTTCCAAAGCTCGAGGTTGGCGAAGAGTCGGTCGCCGTAGACGGGGTCCCGGCGGCGAAACTCCTCTTCGTTGGCACAGCACAGAGTGCGACCGTCGAAGTTGGTGAAGGGGCGCAGGTCCACGCCGCCACTGCCTCCTCCGAAAGTCGTCAGTGTGTGCGTCAACCAAGAATGCACATCGGAACCTGACCACTGCAAGGGGTCTGCAAACACAATAATTCAGCATCAATTGTATTAGTCTTTCTCGAAATCTCATCCAATCGTCACTTCCGATGACTCTTTCTAATGGAGAGCAAGTTCTTGGTGATATAGCAGAGTGGTGATGAACACACGAGGCTTATTTGCATGCCCCGGCATTGCCTATTTGGATTTGTGAGTGCTGCAGTGACAAATTCTGTCTCATCTACGTAAAAAGAAGTGGATTTGGTGACAGAGTTGCTGCGGACTTGCTGAGGAGACTTTGGGAGATTAAACCAAGTCCAGGAAATAAAGTTGTGATTTAAAGGCTGTGTGGAATGATGAGACTACTAATGGCCAATTAAAAGTGTGGGTAGGAGAGGATATAAAAATGGGATCTGTCGGTGCTGACAGATAAGCGGGGAGTGAGGACTGGGAAGAGCGTCATTGTTCCGCTCCACTCTCCGCGCATCTCCACAGACCCTCATAATAAAAACCTCTCCTTGGCTTATTTAACACTGACAATGCGATGAGTGTGTGCAACGGAATGGCCCTGGGAGAGGCCAGCTAATTAATTGTGTGGCAGTCCTGCACTAAGTAATTACAGTCACAGTGGGCATTCTTCGTAGCTATAGCCACATGCGTCCCTATTCCCCGTTATGCCCACTTACTTCAGTTCCCCTCTCTCTTCCAGTCAGTTCTTTCTTCCTTTCAACTCTCCTCTGTCGCCACTATCAAATGAGGCCTCCTTTCTCACACATCCAACGCATATCTCTCCTATACTCTTAGCATATGGTCAACCAGCCAATTACTGTCTTCATGCGAGAATCCCCTGTATGCTCCTATATAGGACATAACCCTACTGCCCAGTTACTTGGTCGTCATGCGCGATCTCTCGATATGCCCCTAGGACATGGCCCTACTTACTGCTAAGTTATCCCCCGTATGCCCAAGGACATGGCCCTACTTACTTCTAAGTTATCTCCCGTATGCCCAAGGACGTGGCCCTACGTACTGCTAAGTTGCTCTACCTGCATGCGAGAATGTGTGGTATGCTGGTAGGACATGGCGGTAGTGCCAAGTTAGGTGTTGAGGCGAGCGCGTTATGCTGTGCTTAGTTATAAGATTACTCGATGATTGTGTGGATGTGTGGTAGTTGTTGTGAGAAGGTGAGAAGATTCTGGCGAGGAGTGACCTTGCTGGCTTCCCTGCATTCTGCCCTCTTTCCATTCCATCTACTCCACTTTAAAGCATCAGATAAGACAGAGATACTGACAGTGCAGAGACTGCGAGATGCAAAGTATGCATACCTGTCTTGACTTGGCCTCTCGGCTCGTCTGTCCACTTATTCTTGTACAGCTCTCCGCTTTTTGCACCCAACAGCTCCTAAGGCCTACATAGCTCTGCTAGTTCTCTATTCTAGATAGCCAATTGCAGTGCGCAGATAACTTGTGCATAAACCCGAAGCATGTTATCTCTTCGCATTGTTCGCTCTTTTCGCAATAAGTCAAGTCAGAAGCAGTCACTAGCAGGACTGGATGTAATACTTATAGCTGGTAGGTAGTCGCCACACCACACTGGTCCTAGTTATACAGCAGATGGGTTATAAGCAATGCATTGGTGCCACAGCTCATTCTTGCCCTTGGCTTCCAATTTTTTCCAGTTCTGCAAAAGAGCTTAAAATGATGTAAACCACGCCTGTTGGACCAAGGTCGATCAAAAGACAAGAGATCTCAACTCAACTCACTTCAATCTCCAATCTCTCAGCCAAGCCAACAAACATTATTACGTGGTGTGTTACATAAACGCACTTCAATCCCTGCACAAACAATCTATTGCACATTGTGGGCCACAGCATATATATGTGTGTCCGTGGATGCAGAAATACTCCACGTAAAGAACCTGGGCTGATAATACGTACGCATTGGATTCCTATTTCCTATTTTAAAACAATAACATCTCTAGAACTTATTGTTCGCCATTTTCGATTGTGTTGCTTTGTGTCACGTTATTCCATTGTAAGTATTTAAAATGGAGTAGAATAAGTATATGCACAGAAAGAATAAACTGAGATACGGGACACAATGGGGACTATCTGTGGTTGGTGGCACTGCGAGTGCATATTCTCACTCGAATGCAGGAACACATTTATTTGCTGAGGAAGGACTTACAGATAGAATTGTGTAACTATTTATTAGAACTCAGTGGAATGACAAGGGTGCTAATGTAATAATAAATCTAAAACACCATTCTCTGTTTAAATTGCAAAGATGATTACATTGTGCATACTTTGCAAACTCGCACGCTTACTTATTATAAACAACAAAACTGATAGGAGGCAAACAAAGGAGAGGAGTTGCGAAAACTAGCTCAACCTCCCCATTAGCTGCGAAAAACCTCATATTTTATCCCCGCTTTATATTACCTGGAATATCCCTATGCTTCTTGCTCTACATATTTTCACATTTGCTATACAAATTCTAAGACTGCAATTAAAATGTCCATGCAAATTAATAGGGATGGCTCACATGACAGGTTGGACGGATTCGAGTGAGGGAAATAAAACAGGTTACGCAAATAGTCCTGATTGGATTAGCAAATCTGGATGTTAATTGGAAATTGCAATTAATTCAGTTAAAAGAACGGGCCCTCAATTGAACAGACCCGCTTTTCAATTCAACATCCAATCCTAATGCAATAATTGTTTTATGGTGTAAATGTTAAGTAAGTAATAATATTTCGTAAGGCTAAGACGGAACAACTAGAGTGTGATGACAACTGATATTGATTTGATGACAACTGATGTGATACAAGGACAGACCATTTCCGCGAATTATCAATATTATTTAATTATTTGGGCAATAGGAATGGCGGGTCCCTTCATTTGTTGCGGACAGGAATTTCAGCTGACTTGGTGGGCAGGAGCGAAGGAGCCTAATAGCTGGAGATGAATAATACAGAATGGGAATAGAGAGAATATTCTGTAAGATGTTGCAGAATTGGAAATGGTGAGAGGGAGTGCGAGGGACCCAAAGGTTGGCCTCGTCTGACCAGCCGATGAGGCAGAGGAGGGAGAGAGCTGCTATTCTGAGTTGAGATGAGTCGGCAACGACTGAGTTACAGCAACTCAAAGTCTCCAAACTCTTGCAATTTAGTCTGGCGTCCAAGAAACGGGTTTTGGATGAAATTAGAATTCCGAAATCCACCTCGCTTCTAATGTTCATCCAAAATGGTCGCCCAGCTAGCATGAAATTACAGAAATTGTTATCACACTGCAGACAAAGTCTGCCTTCCAATGCTCTAAGCTCGACTTCGAACCTCAACTCAATCTATAACTCTGCTCACTGCCAACAACACAGAATCTCTTAGGTACGCACTTGAAACTTGAGACTCGATGCAACCCAGAAAAAGTGGAAGTTGGGACAACACCCTGCCCCTCTACAAGACTAACTCTTTGCAAACCACAATCCATGCAAGACAAACGGTGAAACGCATTGCAGCGCACCTCTCCCACTATTAGTGCTTGTTGTTATGTGCATATGATACCTTTAAAGTCATTTTCAAATTGACCAGAAACTGCACTCCTTGTTGCCAACAAAGTCAAGACAACTCCTATTTATTTTCCGAGTCCCTTAACCCCGAGTCCCTACAATAGATTCGGTTCCACAAAGGCTCCTCTCCTGTGTGGACGCAAATTCGACACGTCTTGACTGAAAAATTGATGAGGGATATATATTAAAATATCTAGTTGTCCATGTTTTGTAATAAGGTACATCAATGAGCTCAGTTAATATATGGAGAACAATACAGAAGATACTTGAGTCCTAAATAACTTCCATCTCCTTTCTCCACTGGAATCAATCAAACTATTTCCAAACCTACAAATATGCAAATATTTCACTCTTAAATTGAAAAACTCTTTTAATTAAAAGTATCTCCATTCAGACATAGATGCTCAGAATTCCTTCCTTTATTCCTAATGTAATTAGATGTATTGCCCCAAATCTATACTAGACCCTTTACAAGAATGATACTACTACTCTATTTGATATTATATAATTTATGACATTTCAGGGTTCCTGTTTCTTCCATTTCAATGTCTGTAAATCTCTTTTTATTTCTCCGTAATTCTAGTTTTGCAAACCATTGTCGTTTTTGACATATTTAAATATATGGAAATCTTGTCTCTATATTTATTTATATATTATCCTACTGTTGGAGTTAAAGTGATGATAGTGTGTCTTGCATCCTTCGCTGTGCAAACAGGTCAGCTATACAATAGCTAGATATATTTGAATGGTATTCCTATTATGTGTTACTCGTAGTGCAGAAAATGATGTATGGACTTTTTGCTAAAATGTACGGTATTCCCAATGAGCTGTCTTTAGCAATAAAGTTCCTTGATAAGAAACGTAAACAAATACAAATTTTCATTGGAAAAGTGTTTCTATTTTTGTTGCTTGAGCACAGCAAGTGAGCGTAGTTGAGACTTGAGCTGCTGATTTCCGTATGCAAGTTCCCAATGCAAATAAACAGTTTACAGCTATTGTATTGCATCTGTACTAAGGTTACATAAATAGACAATAGCGTACTTTTCCCCTTCCCCTAAATAATCATGTTTTGCACCAGTCGTGGAGTGCAGAATTCTGTGGACTTGTGTTTTGATGTATGATTGAGGATGTGAGAGGCGAAATAAACAGACAATAAATTAGCAAAGGTAGAGAGAGACTGGATTGCAAACAACAATTGTAATTAATTGTAAGTAGTATGCAAATGGGCACAGAGTATGTAAAAAAGGACATAAATAAGTGATACGCATTTGTAAGTATTGTAGCGGTTCTGCTGTGGATTAGATGGACGTCCTTGTCTCTCTTCGTCGTGTCTCTAGCTCTATGCCTCTTTATTTATCCCTTATTCACTACATTTTATATTCCCTTGTCTGGGTCTCCTCTGTCGCTCTATGCTAGGCACTATCTCAAGAGAGCTTTTCTTTTCTCGCGCACTCCTTATCCCTCTCGACGTAATATCCATGTATACCCCTACTTCAGTAATCCTTACAAGACAAAACCAATATAACACTTGGTGCCGTCTCCTGATACACCGTGCAAGGCTATAGGGAGATCTAAGTAGTAATAACAACTGCTACTAATAAAAGATTTAGTCATGAGGATTGGGTACGGACATGTAGTAATAATAGGAATGTGAGCATAAAGTATAACTCCATTCCAGGTGGTTTTTAAATTGCAACAGCGAGTTAGTGAGAGTAGAAGAAAGGGAGATCAAGTCTCATAAAAAGTCCAACTCAGAAAATACATAAAGAAATACTTTAGAAAAAGATTTTTTGTTCTCGGGAGTTTTTATGCGAATTCCTTGGCCGAATGCAAATGCGAGGGAGTGACGGTGTCAGAAGACAAGAGACTCTTTCATGTAGATCCCATGCAAACAGAGTTCATTTTTCATTGTGCAGATGAGCGTCACTTCACATCACTTACTCGCCGAGCGTCTCACTGCACAGTGGATGGGTCCATGCCTCGCAGAGAATGCCAAAACCAACACTGACAGCAATTAACTGATTTGGCAAGCACTGGGAATGGATTCGGAGATTTATCGCCTTGGGGAGAGTGGTGCACTGGGGCGCTCTTTGCACTGGGTCTAGGACAAGAGAAATGACGAAGAAGCTTACCAGGTGAGATGGCAAGGTTGCTGCATATGTTTTGGATGTCGGATCGGATGTGTTCAAAGGCCAAGCTGAAAACAGGCTCGATTTGGTTCAGTTCCAAGCTGCTGGCCACGACCGAGTCTGACACTGACGAAGAGCCTCCAGCACCAGATCCCATTTCCTGAATCGTCAATACATCATTAGCATCATTCCTCCACACACACCAGCATGCGCTATCCTAAATTACTCCTAATGTTTCCCTAATACACGCTATACAGTATAAATAGCTGTTCAAGGGAACATTTCGGCGTCTTTTTGTCCTCATCCTGTAATTCATGTAAGCACAGCGTAGTGTCGGGTCTGCAGAGTCGAGTGGTTGTCAATGTCAACCGTCGGCGCGTCACTCGGGACGTGGCGTGCAGGGTCAATTATGCATTCTTTTCAAATGAACTGCTAGAGTGAAGTGGCTAAGTGCTACGAGATGTAAAGAACCCGTTCGTCATTGCGTGGCCTTACGCTCATTTTATGTGAGGGGCGGGAGGGCGGAAGACATTCTCCTTTTCACTTGGGTGCCAGGTGACAGGGAGAGGAACCGACCCAGTGGGACTCACTTTCGACGAACCCTGCCAACTCCTCCGCTCCAATTCGCACTTTCCTCACTCCTCCACCTCTAGCTCCGTGACATTTACCTTGTCCTCTCGAACCACTGCTCCCTCGGGCAGACTTCCAACTTTCTTCCGTCCTCAGTCACTCACAATGTCACCTATCGATCACACTGATTACCCTCACACATCCTCTCTTCACTTCCTCTTCCAACTTCTGCCTCCACTAACTGCCAATTCCAATCCTGCCACACAACCTAATCTGTTGCGCCAGCTCTCCAAAATCTCCAGTCTGTCAGAGCACGTGAGCTTTGCGTGACCATTCTCCCTATTGACAAGTCCGCATCCTTATGTATATCGCTACTGTGTGTGTTGGCCTAGTAGTCGTATAACTAGCAAATGTCTGATTCTAGGTTAGGCACAAACTGTAGCACAAAGGCCTCGCCTTCCTCTGTGCACAATTTTTTGTCATCTGAGATTAGATTAGTAAGACCTGACTAGATGGTTTTTGTGTGAGTTGTCCAGTTGGAGTGTGCACAGAAGGAGGACAGAGGAATGGAGGTGGGCGAGTGTTGGAGAGCACTAATGGAAATAACGGAGATCTGTCATGCAAGTCGTCTGTGAGGAGACGATGACCAAAGCGCCGTATAGCCACAACTGAACATTGGATTTGCATTGCCTCTTGGCTATATTGTCGGCGACCCTTCCTCGTTTCTCCATTCCTACAGCAGCGAGGAGAGTGCCATATGCCTCGAACGAACTGGTCAACTGACGTACTCTAGGTTCTCATAGAAAACGACAGAAAAAACCTGCTGCAGAAAATATTCTCATGGAACGCCCTCAAATCAGCCACTTACCAATACCAACCAATACAGCTCACAATAAACACGTACCTCTGCTGCGGCTAACTGATCTCGTCACAATCAATTGTGCAAACATTTAATGTACCTCAATCTAATTCTTTTCTTCGCATGCACTTCGTCCTTCCACGTCCTACTACATTGCTATTGCATTAATCGCATTCCTCCTCCATCCGCAGAGGCTCTCTTCTGTCTCAACTCAGGCACTCTCTGCACAAAAGCTAGGTGACTGCAGTAAATAACAAATAAATAATGGATAGAGCAATGAGAACTCTAAGCTGCTAGTCCGGGACACTTTTTTCTTGTTGGAATGCGTGCCAGAGTGCACAGTGGGTCTTTGGGTGACTGTGGCAGGGACTGGGCTCTGGGTGAACTGGAAGAATAAGATTGCTTGTAAATAAGTGAGTGCTCGTTGTGGTGGTGCACTGGTGGGGAGGCAGGTGAGAATGAATGCAACTGGATCATGGATGTCGTCGTGTGTGTCAGTCGTGCGTCTCGTGTCGTCAAATCAATTCGTGACGTGGAGAGAGCAGAGCGTGCATTCCCTCATCACAAAACACACAGCTACCCTTCATTGTTACCCAATTATTCGGCCATTAATTATTATTACTATTCTCCAAACAGATAGATAGATAGATATTATTCTCTAACTATAGCCACAAACATAATCAGCACATGTGTTTCTGCCATTGTGCTTTTCCTATTACTCAATTACAAATCAGAACGTATGTTCCACCTTCTGCCGGCATCCGTTTAACTTGACTTTGGAAACAACTTTTATTGAATGGAATGCCAATTACTTAGATTACGCTGTTGGAGTGGATTGCATTGCTTTGGCAGACCTCCCACGACGCAATGCACGGCTGCAGGGATTTTGAGTGATGGGCGAACGGTTTTATTATTCTACCTATTGTAGTCACTCTCCATTTTATTACCTTATTCTTTATTTAAATAGCTCTGTTTGAAGTAGACACAGCTGTGCAGTAATGATGTACAGGGTGGTACACAGACCTCGGACTTACTCGTAGCGAGTGTCACAGGTCTAGTAGCAAGGCACTGCTAGACGTGTGACATGGGTTGCGGATACATGAGAATAAAAAGCGTAGGTACTGACCCCCAAGGTGAGAGCGTCGGCGTCCTCGAGGAGAGAGGCCGAGGGCAGGTCCAGCGGTTTGAAGTTGTACTTTCGCTGGAAGGAGGTGTCTTCCAAGCACTGGCGGAGGAGGAGGTGTCTGTCGCAGGCGGAGGGGACGCCGTCCGCCGGGGGCAGGAGGGGCGCGGCGGGGCTGTGGCAGACGGAGCTCCGCCCACTCCCTCCTTGCTCCGCCCCGGAGAAGGAGTGGTGGACGGGCGAGAGGGCGGCGGCCTTGCACTCGGGGGAGAAGGCCCGGAAGTCGTTGGAGGGACTGGCGGCGTAGAGAGACATCTGTTGCCAGGACCATGACTCCATGGAGCCGGAGGGGGACCAGGAGGGGGAGGGGACGGTGGCCAGGTCGTGGTCGTCGTAGGAGTCCCCCAGGAGGGACAGGTCGAAGGTGTCGGCCAGGTTTCCGTAGGAAGAGGACGAGTCGTCCAGAGCTGACATGATGGGTCCGTAGTTCGGATATTTCTCCAGGTAGTCCGACGACTCGTACGACTCCGGCTGGGGACTGAACCCCGCCGAAGGCACCGTCTGCTCTTCCATCTGCAACCACAAACCAAAGCTTATCAAATTCTCATTCCAGACACACTTCTAAAAGCCCTCCGCCACTCTAAAAACTCCAACGTTCCCCAACCACCACCAATTAAATAACCAACTATTGTCAAACTTTTTATAGACTCTGGGAATTATAGGAGACTGGGAATTACTTTTAGAAAAGACATGTGGAGTTGGAGCATTGTGGCTAAGTAACTGGAGAACTGACTAGGACTCTCCTGCACTAATTAGCATAATCCCAAGTCTAAGGAACTGGGATGCACAAGAGAAGCACTGCACTGCAAACAGGAATGGACTCGAGTCGAAGAAGTGAGATTTCGTTGTGAGTGAGTGCGGTGTGAGAAGTGCTCAACAGCAACTATAAGCAGAGCAACTTGCAGACTTGGAGAGACGATGGCCTTCAGGAGAGCGAGAATGATTTGATTGCACCTTGTCTGTCAGAGTCAGTCAGTGGACTGCTTATCTGTGCGTTCTGTCTGCATGGAAATGTATATCTACTATCTACATCGTGGGTCTGCATGCAAATCTGGTGGGTCTGTATGGAAATATGTATCTAGTGGGTCTGTATGGAAATATGTATCTAGTGGGTCTGTATGGAAATATGTATCTAGTGGGTCTGTATGGAAATATGTATCTAGTGGGTCTGTATGGAAATATGTATCTAGTGGGTCTGTATGGAAATATGTATCTAGTGGGTCTGTATGGAAATATGTATCTAGTGGGTCTGTATGGAAATATGTATCTAGTGGGTCTGTATGGAAATATGTATCTAGTGGGTCTGTATGGAAATATGTATCTAGTGGGTCTGCATACAAAAGGGTATCTAGTGGGTCTGTATGGAAATATGTATCTAGTGGGTCTGTATGGAAATATGTATCTAGTGGGTCTGTATGGAAATATGTATCTAGTGGGTCTGTATGGAAATATGTATCTAGTGGGTCTGTATGGAAATATGTATCTAGTGGGTCTGTATGGAAATATGTATCTAGTGGGTCTGTATGGAAATATGTATCTAGTGGGTCTGTATGGAAATATGTATCTAGTGGGTCTGCATACAAAAGGGTATCTAGTGGGTCTGTATGGAAATATGTATCTAGTGGGTCTGTATGGAAATATGTATCTAGAGGGTCTGTATGGAAATATGTATCTAGTGGGTCTGTATGGAAATATGTATCTAGTGGGTCTGCATGCAAAAGGGTATCTAGTGGGTCTGCATGAAAATGGGCATCTAGTGGGTCTGCATAAAAATGGCCATCTAGTGGGTCTGCATGAAAATGGGCATCTAGTGGGTCTGCATAAAAATGGGCATCTAGTGGGTCTGCATGAAAATGGGCATCTAGTGGATCTGTATGGAAATATGTGACCGTCTGATAGAAATCGGTAACATTGCTTGTAAGCTACACGAATTATTGCGCCGTATTGATGCCGCAAATTTAGCGCAATAATTCTTAACGCTTACAGCTAATAGTCCCAATATCTGTCAGAGGGTCACATATGTATCTAGTGGGTCTGCATGAAAATGGGTATCTAGTGGGTCTGCATGCAAATGGGTATCTAGTGGGTCTGCATGCAAATGGGTATCTAGTGGGTCTGCATGCCAATGTATATATAGTGGGTCTGTATGGAAATATGTATCTAGTGGGTCTGCATGTAATGCATCTGATGGGAACACTATTGTGGATGTGCGTCTCTCTATCTGCTCTATATCACTTCATTTTGTGCTCTTATTCTGCAAATTATCGCATTTGATTAGGCAATTGCATTACATGCACTGACAACGCCAACTGGGACAGCAGATGAAAAGCACAGTCAAACACACCACTCTCTTGCTCACCCTGTACTTTGTACCCTAACCCTAGCTAGCTCTTAATCTGTCTTTATGGTTTATACATCTCCACTTAATTCATAATTATTATTAACTCTTTGTTTTCTTGCTCAGACGCTCACTAGAGCAATCTTCATTAAATACTTAACACGAATCGTATATCTTCAAACATACATAACACACATTTTATTAGTTCTAGATATTCCACTTGATTATCAGTCTCTGTCTTATGCCTCATAAGCGTGAGCAATTCTTATCTCTAGGAGGCTAGCAGTTTGACTAGCGATCAAAAAATATCTGTAGTCTACTTATTTTTTAAATTGCAATTGAAGCAGCTGCTCCACTGCATTAGGTACTCGAATCAACGACTTATGAGAAGAAAGGAGTTACCTATTTTATAATTCTTGAGTCGCTATCAAATTGAAAGATGGAGATTACATTTGTGAGGAGAAATAATACCAGGGTAGGTACTCTGATTTAAAAATGAGTCAATTGACTGTCTGTGTAAAATATTCAATTGAGATTTGTGTACTTTTTTATTACAGGATCACTAGATAATAAATATTCATGAACACCTCCAATTGCAATCTACGCAAATTGCTTGGCTATATCTACCTACTCTACGTAAAATCTATTCTCAAACCAAACACAGCTTTTCAATTGGTATCAGTTGTATGGACAATTATAAAAATAAGTAGGGTTACTCAACAGTATTTAGATAAATATTATTTCCATTCCTTTCCATTCCATTCCATTCCATACTTAGACAAGGATAAAATGAACAAACTCTGATTTACGCTATTTACGTGTGTTAAACGGAATAATAGTAAATTGAATTGAATTGAATTGAATTTATTACCGAATATTACCCTCAATGAGGTCTTTACAATGTCAGAATGTTATACAAAACAGTTGCAATACACAGTTACATATTACCATATTTAAATAATACCTAAAGCAACATCTTCAATACAAGAATAATTAAGTTGTACATTATCACTAAGCCTTTCAGACTCACGAAGTTGCAAGGATAACAAAAAGTTTTTAATACGATTCTTGAATACACCAATATTATTGCTACTACGAATTAGTTCAGGCAAGCTGTACCACAATACGGTGCTACAGTACAAGAACGTTTTCTTATAAATTGCTGTATTGCCACTAAACTCCGGAAAGATATATTGTTTATTACGCGTCGCAGTAGTAATCACATTGTCTAAATCCAGATAGTTATAGAAATAGGGAGGACATAACTGGTGATACATATTGTAGGCTAGCTTAAGTACTTCTTCCTTATATAAATAATTAGGCATTAACCACTTTAATTCAGTAGTAATATCACTAAGCACACTGTCGTACTTACTGCGTACTAAGACAAATCTACCAGCTCTTCTAACAATTTTGTTGGTAATATTTATATTATAGCACGAGGCTGTACCCCATATAGCACACATGTATCTTACAATGGGCATTAATAAAGAATTAATAATAAGCTTACGGTTAGTTAGTGACAAATATTTTTGTAGGAAATTGAGGAGAATCAGCAGAGATTTGTTTCCCGACAAATAAGTCGCATTTAGTGCATCCGCAGAGGGGTAAAACGTTTTAAGGGTTCTGCACACGTCGACTGATATTTAATGACGCTGTTTGCAAGTCCATCTAATAAACTGCGGTGGAATGCGTATGATGAATTAATTGCGGTCTCCTGGGTCTATGTACACCCACACGGTACCTGTACAACGTATTGATTTTGAATCTGCGTTCTTCTGAGGTGGTGTTGTGTTATAGTGCAAGGAGACTGTTTACTCACTACACAGTCAAGTGTGTGTGACGTGTAGGCATTGATACTAGCAGCGTCTACCAAACAGCACAGCTTAGCATTGAAACCTTTAGCTGACAAGAAAATGCTTAGTTTTTGCCAGGAACACTGAGCTGTCAATCAAAAGTGACTTTGCTTAGAATGAGGTTCTAGAAACAGGACTCTAAGGGAGTAAGGATTTCTGTGCGTCTGGCATAATTAAGAGTACCTGCACTATCTTACAGATGTATTAATCTTAAAGCGTGTTAATAACGCTATGATATGCATGGAGTTTTTGCAAGGAGTCATGTAATCTTCATGGACTGGAGTGGAATATGCTCATAAAGGTTGGAGAGTTAAAATGCTCTCTCAATCGAACCCATGCAGTGCGACGAACAGATTTCAATTGTTATGATGATACTTTGATTGAATAATAATGAGAAGCGGACGGAACTCCGTTGGAGTGATGGGAAATCATGAATATCCATTCAACGTCTCTTTAGTCTCTCTACTCTACTAACATTCTTACTTCACTTCTGCTGACGTCAGTGAACAAAATCAAATCACATCATCACACTTTGCCATTAACGAATGGTAACCACATGTACATTGTACATTTTCATCGTGCATTTAATCCACGCATCATATCAGGATTCATTGTTCTAGTAAGCAAGTATAGTATTTTGGATTTCAGTTTTCCATTTTGGGTCCAGGAATATAGTGGTTATTCATATCACGTAATTATTACCCCTGTTATAACTAAAGAAGTAATTAAGCATTGCGTTGATATTGAGAATTATTGTGTTTTTCAATATTCCCTTGATCGCCATGCAACTAATAAATACTATTTTTAGCAACAACATCAATTAACTAATGTAACTGACTCCCCAATTGGATATACCTACTGAAGTTAACATTTGCAAGAGAGATGTGCATTCCAAATGAATATTATTTACATATATGTGGCAAACTGTACACAGAAAGGTTATGAGAGGATGTTACGTATTCATGCAGGCAGAGTATTGTTAGAGAGATTCTTTATTTCCTACGGCATGGTTATCTTTATGGCTGTGTTGTGTGACTCAGATTACATTGTCGTCAAGAGACTCATGTCCAGTAAATAAATGCAGTTTCGTTGACTACGTCTCTACTTTATTTATCATTATTCATTAGCATAAATATAGCAAGTGAATTTCATGTTATGATGTGAACATGAGCAACTGAACAAGACCAACAAACAAACAACTTTGTTTGGAGGCATATTTATGGCTAATGTGAATGTTAAAAGATTTCATTTAATGTCCTGTGTTGTCAGGCAATGGTACGTATGGCCCAAGATAACTCGCTAATGCCTAAAAATATAATGAGAATGTAATATGACAATGCCTTTGTAAGTCTCACGATCTTCACTACATAGTAAAAATACCAAGAGTCAAATGACGCACATAATTCTTAAATATGAATTTATGGATGACCTCCCTGAAGTTGCAGCTCGAAGAGTACCCTTGATTTCAGCTGAATTAGCATCTACTTGCATCGGAAATCATTCATACAAAGCATTTGTAAGCAAAATCAAATAGTGAACATTGTATTATTTCCCTTTCCAACATTTCTGAGAATCTTGTATTGAAATACGACAAGGGTAATAAAGAGGGCTGGAAAAGCAAACTACGTAGTGGAAGCGGAAAAGATTTAAATGGAAATGAAAATAAGTGGCGATTAGGATGGTAAAGACAATTGAGACTGAAATAGAAAGATGTGAAAAGGGACATAGGTGAGTGATTGAAAGGAAGGACTTTGATGGATGGATGGGTGGATGGAGAGTCCTGTGGACGAGAGGAGTCTACTGACGGGCGAAGGAGGAATGGAGCCGAAAGAGAAATGAAAAGTGGCATCAGAGATGGTGATGGAATAAGTGAGTTGTCTTGTGGCACAAAGCTACTATATCTCAGCAGAATAAAAGTAGGCTATGGCAGGGAGTTAGTAGAACTGCAGGACAAAGAGTTAAAAGGGAAATTGATGATATTGGGAGTCGTAGGTGTTTGGAAAGAGTTGTGTAGAGTTGGCTGGCGAAGATGCGGCGACTGACAGGAGGCACACATTCGGTTCCTGTCTCTTCTAATGGGAAGCGCATTTGCCCGAAGGATAGAGTTGTGAATGGCAGTGCATTCGAGTGTCGCTGGGAAGAGCCGCAAGACAAATAGTCTAAAAATAGCGGACGCAAATGAAGAAGAACGCACGTAAATAAAGATAGCCAACGAGCTGAACACAATTCCCAACCAACCCAGATGTACTCCACAGACTCACTCCTCTCCCACCAAACTTTCGCTCTTCTCCTTCTCAACTCTCATTCTCAACATATCTCTAATCTTCCTCACATTTTACTACATTTGTACTCTGGGAAATTACAAAGTACGCGACTAATTATAGAACTCCCAATAAATGTTATTAGTTCACATTCATTTATTTGGATTTTGGATTTACCTAAAGATGAACGATACATGAAAATCCGAGTTGAGAGAATTGTCTGAAAATGATGGGTTTTAAAATTGTTTTTAGGGAAAGATGTGGACTGGGATATACAGATAGAAGTGATTTGGAGAAGGAGATGGGAAATCTTTGGGAAATACAAGTTGTGTACATAGTTGCGAATGGGGAATTAATTTAGGCTGACATTCCTTGTCAACTGGAGGGACGAAACTATTTTCGAGCGTCGTCCCTGGCCCTGACTGCTCTTCTTTGAGTCTTCTCTCTCCCGTCACCATTTGAAATCAACTGGGCTGCACAATGGTAAACAAAGCTGGAAGGAGATCGCAATTTGACTAACAATAAACAGATAAAAAGTTGTTCGCGGATTCGCAGTCGCTACATAAGACTCATCTGCCTCAAAAACTTTTACGATTAGCTAGAGCTGCCGTGCAAATTAATTGCCTCAAATGATGTTTTATGAGCTGACACGTTTGTTGTATCACAAGTTTTATATTTAGCCACAACTGCCAACAAACAGTTGATGTGCTCAATGTAAACAGAGCAGAGAGATCTCTTGCTCCACACTTTTTATCTATCCAGAATATCTCCCCTGTCATGTCAACCAACCTTCCCACTATCTATCCATCCACTCTTTCCAAAATTTCACTTTAAGCACATTTTTATTGAAACCATTAAATTGGCAACTGTCGAGCAATTATCTGTCACGAAAAAGCCATTGTTTTTGTCGCATAGCACAATCCTTCCGCGAATCCAAAACATGTTCCCATTAAGCTAACCCGTTTACTGTCTACCCAAACGTAAAGCTAAATTAAGTACCATCTGCTAATGCGATTTTCAAAATGAATTTTACATCACCTAATGACGTTTATAATTACAATTTGAGTTTTTGGTAAGCGGAATAAATGTGAATTCCTTTCCAGAGTAGTTCTCACAAACAAACAAACTCCTATCGGTAATTATGTAAGCGGCAGAAAAAATTTCTATTTATCACCCACCGAAATAACGCACATCTTAACCTTACAAGCGGAAGATACGGTACTTTTATAATTGGAGAGGCGCATGTTTAATTTTTTTCAAGAGACAATGGACATGTTAACTTTCCTTGCTGAAATCTGGCATTTATAACGTTGAACATAGCGTATCAATTTGATGGCAGTTATTCAGCAATGTATTAAAGGTTGTAGAAACAATAATTGTGGCTAATGTCATAAGATATAGTCATGTCACTTGTGCTATAGTCTATAGGCTCTCTGCAAACATTCTTCATTTTGTGTGGAAATGGAATTTGCACGACGCACCACGGAATGTTTGGATTAATTTGCAAAGTGTCAAGAGAGTCAAGTCGCCTGCTCAAGGACGCACAACTTCGCTTTGTCTCTCCATCCACTCTCTTCCATCCAGTTCTTATTTATTTTGCAATCAATATTAGCCTTTAATATACAGCACGACTCCAAATGAAATCATTTCACATTCCTTATCCCAACTTTACCCATTATTACTTCCAAGACAATTCTGTGCATGACGGAATATGCCTATCCATGTTTTGCTTACGAGTAGTGGATATTACATTCAATACACGTGGTGAATTTAATCACTAATATTTCTGACCTGCAAAAAGGAAAAACGCCGATGCGAACTATGCGCTTTAAAGATATATTTATAATCAGCATAAATACTACCTGTAATAAATATCTGTTTACACGTTGCAATAAATACATGGTTAGGCATAAAGATTTTGCATAAATTACATTGGCTTTTCTTGTTTAGCCATTCACTCTCCATTGCTTTCATTCAGTCTTACTTTTTACAATAAATATGGATAAGTACAATTGTTAGGTCCAATGTACGTGCACATACGTTCATAATTCCATTGGACATGCATGTGTCAACTCTATCTTCGATAATGTTACACAACAAAGGTACACCTAGGGGTAAAACGTTGAAAAGTTTCGATTACGATTAAAGTAGCAGTGGAGTGGAGACTACTGTAGTAGCACTAAATGCATATTCACTTTTGGAAGCACACAAGCACTGCGTACACAAGTAAGGACAACCACTTAATTGCTTTGTTCAGAGATACTTTGTGAAATGTGTACTAATGTGGTATAGGGTGAAGCAGAGATTATTTTGGATGGAAACTGCGCTGTGAATAGTTTGAGTACAACTAAAGAGTGGAGAATGTTAAGGGATCGAATTGTGATCACAAAACATTGTAAAGTAAACAATAATAAGTCACTGAGATCTCTTCCTGGTTGCCAAACTGCTCTTAGCTGCCACATTACAATTGCCTTTGCGCTTTTTGGTTAACTATTCAGCTGTTGTTTCATGTCTACCTGTTTTGTCTAAAGCCCTCCATCATACACAACAATAAATTAAATTTCACATATTATAAATAGTTGCATTAGTGACTCCTACAATTCTAGTTAGACTACCTACAATTACGACGTCTTATTAAATATATAGGAACGCATGTCCTATAACTTTATGGCACGACAGCACACGGCAATGCACGTTTCTACTCTCTCCAACCTAGTCACAGTATGATTTATAATAGTATTGTTGCGCTATATAACGAGCATTCCTCAGATAAACTTTGTAGAAAACTACTGTCGTGATATCTGACTGTTCCTTAACAAACACAAAATAAATGAACTTCACAGGCTGCGTAATTAGATTAGCACACCTCTCTGGCAATCAGTTATGCCTTGTTCATGTGTTCAGTCGCTGTTGTCCAATTTCGTCAATTTTGGTATACGAAAATATTTTCTATTTTTATGCAGCAATAGAGTTTGTACTTCATGTCTATAAAAATACATTTTTGTAGATCAGATTTAACTATTATTTTCCCTGGCTAGAAAAAGTGACTCAGAACAATGTATTGAGCCAAGTCTACTGCAAAGTGCTAATTGCAGATTGCACGCATTACAAAAGAAAAAAAGTAAATTCAACTTAGCTAACTTGTAGTAGACATTATTATATTACGCTTTGTGGTTTCATTAAATAAAAATGAGTTACATTTAATTTGAGCTCGCAGCAAAACAAGCACAACAGGGTATGTTTTAATGGAGGGGATTTTATATCTGAATGACTACAGCAAAACTTGTATCTTATTCAAGAATATTGTTCCTCTGCGAAGCAAGTAGAGGCACCACCACCTACTTTGCAGATTTAAAAAATAAATTAGAAAACGCAGAGTACCTATGCGCTGTGCTTCGGTACTCACATGCTCACAGAAGACAGGAAAAGAATAATTATATTATAAAATTAGTAAAAAAAATCTTGCAAGGCAAGTCTATTAAAATAGCTAGTGAGTCTGATTTTATTTTTGTTATGTTAATGTTTTGAATTACATTCTCTATCTGTAGAACTGGAAAAAAAGCTTTCAACACAACCTACATAATATTTTGCACAGAATTGAACAGTAAGTGGTTCGTATCTGATATAATGATAGATAAATATAAGCATATACACTCACCACTCTACAACTTGTACATAAAGTTCTGATGAAATTGAAAATGCATTAATATACATGTACCTCCAGGTTCTGTTGCGAACTGTAAGTACTCTAAGGCTAAATAAATAACAGAGACTGAAAGGTATTGTGTAAAAATGATTGATAGAGAATGATAAGGATGAGGAGGGAAAACAATTAAAGCAGTAGGTCGAAGCAGAGTTCCTCAAGTAGAACTAAATTTATTTGCATTGCTGCATTTTGCCAATGGAGGAGAATGAGAATGGAAAATCCCAAACATTTCAAACTGTCTGTTAGGTAACCCATAGTGGCCTTCCACGTGTCCCTCCAGCCAACAACTAAAAAGTAGGACGACTAGTACTCATTTAAATATCCCAGGATTTCCCATCTTTCAACCATTTCCTAGCTCCACATTCTTGAACAATCATGCCTCGCCAAGAAATGGAATTTCACATCACACTTATTTATGGCAGACTCTTAGTCAAATTAACACCTGTTGCTTCTTCCAATTACATCTGTTCTACAGTAACAGTGTTACCATCCCTAGGACAAACATTGCATTCCTTACTTACAGAAAGGTGGGAACACAATTCCATTCCTATGTAAATAGTGCACAAATAACACACATTTAAAGCGTAATTTCAACTAAGAATTAAGCTAAGATAAACAATCTAGTAAGCTGTACGATTGCATATAATAATATTGACTCTGTGCTGCACCCAGCCAGAGTACGTGTGAACATTGCTCTTTGATTCTTTTCTCATCATTTCTGAGGAGATTATATTTGATAAGGGAAGCTATGAAAATGCGCATGAAAGTCAAAGTCAACTAATCGCACTGTGGATTATGGAAAATTTTATGCAATGATAACGAATGATAAGTTTGCAGACTTTGTACCTACTTCACATGACATTTATGTTTATTAACTACTCAGTCTATCAGTTTCAGTTCAAATTAAAAGTGATTAAGACCACTGTGCATTCATGTTCACTACTATACTTTACATGGCAATGAATGGCTCTAAATGCACAGTAAGCTCTACTGCAAATGTATGCTTCAGCATGATCCACTGTTCACAAGCAATGTACCTATTCTGATAGTGAAACAAGATTAATTGAGGACTGACTCAATAATAAATAGATTTACATAAAAAGTCTAAGAAGAGTCGACAGATTGTTTTGCTACTAAGGAGGTTCTAATTAGTTAGAATACGTACACACTAGGAGACTTGAAATGACATGAGATTGACTTCATGTGCAGTAAGTATCAATGCTAACCAGATTAGTTTATAATTATGCAAGGCTGCTATGTAAGAGTGAACACATTAATACTAATGACTCTGCTGACCTGACCCGACTTCTGAAGTCTATACAAACGGAAGCACACTACTAACTACTGGGGCTTGTGGAAAAACCATTAGCTGATATCTATTTATTTAGTGGCACTTATCAATTAACCTGCCGCTGACTGACGAACTCTGCTTCGTTCTTCACGGGACAACACGAACGAAACTCTTTAGTGTAATTACACAATGTCGAATTGCCATCAAAATCCTCGTGACTCGAGTTCAAGTTAAGGTTAAAGTCGACCGATAAGCTTTTTTCTGTGCTACTGAAGAGTCAAGTGAAGAAACGACAAGTCATTAAATTTCATCTCTCCTATTTTCGAACATTTTTTCCCTTAAAGTCAATCGAGTGAAGAAATCGATGCGAAAGTTATCTCCTGACTTGACTCTTTCAGTAGAACCCACCTAGCAACTAACTCCAACTACAAAGAAGGCAGTAGCACTCACACTCCAATCTCTTACAATGACCACACACCACAATGTAACAACTGATGCATATAATTATGCTCTCCATTCCCTACATGAACAACCTAGGTGGACTGACAAACACAGCTTTCCGTGTGTGACTGACAGAGATGAGTTGATCTTGGGCAACAAATTCACCCCTGACGAACAAAGCAAAATGCCAACTAATGTAGTCCGATCAACAAAAAACCAAGGCAACATGACATTCTGGAAGCAAGCGAACCAAATCTCTCACCAGGGTTCCAAAATCATTGGAAACCAAACAGAAAACTTAGTTCTCTTGACTTTTAAGATTTATAAAACCAATCATATATTGATTCAGCAAATACAATAAACATGTAGTTAGGAATCCTACTTGAAATCCGTAAAGCATAAAATAATGACGGTAATAGAAAAAACCTTAATATGTCCAGAAAGTTCAAAATATCCTGTTTGGACAGATATAATCCAAATCAATCATGAAATTGAGAAGAAGAAAATGATAACGTCAGATATCCATATTTTCCCTTTTTAAAAAGAAGCTTACGAATAAGATTCATAGTTCTGATGATGATGTACCAAAAAATCTCCAAGTTAGTCACAATCGTGGCTTTAAAAGAAGTATAGATATCTGAGAGTCTTACTAACTGCAACTATACAGTCTGTACAAACTATAAAATTGCTAACTTGCAAAAACAGCCAAACGAATTGAATTATGAGAGGAAAGAAAGAAGAAAGTGTGTATGAGAGGAAGAGTATTCATCCTTATCAACCAAAGAAGTCCTAATGCTAGTGGTCAGCAGCATATTGCAAGCGTAGCCTTTCCAACATTGTGCATTGCTTTTGTGTGTGCCTGTACCTACAATTCTGATTATCACTGATGGCTGAGAAGACTGGGGATAAGGCTGACGATGTGACATGGCCGCTGCAAGATACTGACTGGACTTACTGATGAGCTGAAAGAGATTTATTATTTTGCACAAGATGCGGGCAGGTAGCTGCATATTTCATTTCACAGTCTAATGGCTTCGTTTCTTGCTACAACACAACTGCACATCTAAATCTTGAATTCTATGCATAAAATATCTGTAATAATATCTTCTGGTCTGGTTCTGATTCATTATAGCACTGTATCAGCATGCATAGCTGCCTAGGATACACGCGTGTGAGCATGCATAGCGCTAATAAATGAACAAAGTAGAGCCGTGGCCAATCGAATGGTAGCAGAAGAACTCTGTTGAGGCTGGAAACTCAAGTTCGATCCAGTCCAGTCTAGTCCAGCTGTCAAAGGAGCAAGAAAAGCTGAAGACCTGCTCATCTCCTCTAGTCGTCTCCAAAAGTAGTTTCATTTTATGCCCTTCATTATGGTATTTCATAAACATATTTAAATAACTGCCTAATAGAATATAATTTAGGTATCTCTCTTTTAACGCAGTGGAATAATCATAAATACCACAGACAATTTTTATTTGTTGTGAAGTAACTCTGGAAGGACGGAAGGAACAGTGTATAACAGAAGTCAAAGAGAAGGTTTCGATTTCGAATAGGAGAAGGATTTCCATGTGTCCGTCTCTTGCAAGCAATCAAACACCTGATGATTCCGAAAAAGTTGCCTGCGAATAATATGCCATTAGAATTCTATTCTCGACTACGTGCCCTGTATATGTAACATCTTTTAACACGTTTACATTTGCAGCAATAATAAATATACATGAGATGGATTCACGAATGTGAAGTCATTTTAGACTAATAAATTAACTGGATGTAACTGGAATTCTGATAGAGACAGCTTACTGGATTTAATTTCCCAGAAACGCTCTCAGTACAATTCCCTATCCCATTTATTATTAATGGAAGCACATGCATTGCATAAACACTCAAAGGATAAGATAACAAAATTACAAAGTCCAAGTATATGGTTACAAACAACACAAGTAAACCAAGTTTAATTATTATTAACCATGCAGCCCTCTATTCAAACCAAATCAGAGAGAAAACAGTTGAGTTTATAATAAGTACTTATAAATGGACTGGTTTACACGCCACCTTTGAGATAGCTATACCTAGACTTCAACTTGATATTTAGTTTCTGTTTATGAAGCTTTCTAAATTAAAAGCATTTTGGTAAATGTGAGTATTTGTACATTATTCTCCTGGGTCAAAGTTAAAAATCTGAATCATGCCCTAGCTTACTAATTACTAGCAAGTGCATCATAAATAAGTTTTGCTACTCAGTCTTTCCTTACTGAACTTTTAAAGAACAAGCAAATTGCCTACTGCATTTTCTGTAAATTCGGATTTGAAGGAGCGCTGTGAAATATAGCAGATAAAACTGGAAAAGTTTCAGAGCGTTGCCTAGATAAACTCTGTTGGTGCCATGTCCATGTAAAGCAACGCACATGACTGCAATTAGGTTTAGCTGAGATAAAATGACTGTAGGAGGTTGCAAATACGCACAGTGGGTATTGCGGTTGTGTTTGTTTAGTGGACCAGCCAGACTGTTTTGCATGTGTAGATGGATTTCGCTAGCAAAATATTTTAGTAGGCACATCGGGAATCGGGAATTGTCACTTCCCAAGAAGCTCTGCTTTGTGCAAATCCCATTTACATCATATTCACATCACATGCGTATTGCTAGCTATAGTGCAGAAACAAACAAGTTGTCCGCTTTGTTTTCGGCCAGTGCTAAGTCGAGGAATGGTTGATGATCGTGTGGCTGAGGTCTTGAAACCTTGAGTGGTAGCAGAGAGCAGGGCGCCGTAGAATTGCGATTAGAGGCCCTGGAGAGCGTAGGGGCATTTGGAGGGCTGCATTCTGAGGAAGGGGTCGTGGAGAGCGGCGTGGTGCGGCGGGGGACTACGCTGGGCATTTATTGGGCAAGGTAGGCCGAGTGTTCTGGGATGGCCTGCGGCGTCTCTTGCCCTACAAAACTTTATTATTCCTCGGCGCAAGATACATTTACATTATTACTCACTCAAGATCTCGCCTAACCAGTTTGACTGCAGTGCTCATCCACAGAGACACAGCTCTGCTTGTTTACTGCGTAGTCCCTCCAATATCTTCTTCTCTGGGCTCCTCACCACTTATTATCAACTATCCTTTGCCCATTACTACGCCACTACTTATTATCCTGTAGTACCCTAATACTCACCTGTCCATTATATCCCAAGTCCTTAATACCTTTAGGAGTTTTACAGAACACAGATTCTTGGGTGTTGAAGCGAGACTAGGAGAGCTCTGTACATATTTCCATTCAATGGACACCTCTGTACTCCAATGCTCGTAGATACACCCAACGTGCAGAAAACAATACGAAAGCCAAGCAAATCAAACCACTCTATCTTTCGTGCACTTTGCCAAAAAATACTTCGTAGTAGATTTGATGTGGCATTGCATTACATTCATTACATGTTCGCAGCTTTAGAGCGAGGTGGATGTCAGCAGATAACGCAGTCAGCCAGAATTCTTCCTCCGCCTTTCCATTCCAAGCTCCTTCAACTCTGGCTCACCTAAACTAAGTCTCTCTCTGCCACCAGCTAGCTCTACCTTCATGTACTTACTAACTGCTTAATAACTCTAATTAGTAGTCACACTGTCTCACCATTTTCTACAGCGGTATTATTCTACCCACCTTTACTATATATGCAAGTGTCGCCAATGCACATTACAATCATTTCCAGATTAAAACCCATCAAAAATAATGCTAACGTATTTATCGCTTGTACGGGAAACCAATTTAATGCTGTAATGCAAAGCTTCACTATCGTATCAAACCGTAACTGTAAGAAGAAAACTTGGTGAGTAAACCAATGTTCTTAAGAGGAGTTGACATTCTCATTCAGTATTAATACTGTGCGAATTAAGAGGAATATTACTCAATTCGTAATAGTACAGAGTCTTAGGAATGGAGTTCACTCGTAACAATTGATATCCAAACAAGCCACTATGGTTTGCGATCAATATGCACAATATTTCTCTAATTTGTCTACAATCCAAACTCATCTTGCTGCATGTAGCTTTAGAAAAATGTCAACTAAAAACTATTGTGTCATTGGCTAATCCCACGGCTTTTGAAAAATGGATTTCGTGGAAACTAAAATAAATTATTTCTCAATTGCTTTATATTCGTCGAATTCTGTGGTAAACCAAATGCAGGCTTTGGCAAATTGTCACTAAAAATTTGATAGCCAACGGCATTACTACAGTACCAACGCCAAGTGTCAATTTCCTTCAAAACTGACGCTAAAAACAGTGCACATATAGGCCCATGTCTCGTTGGCAGATTTAACCGAGAAGACGATCACACCTGAGAAAAAGGTTGATAAGGTATTTAACTTACTTCGAAATGGAAGAAAAATGAAAGATGTTTTGAATGAATGACTAAATTGTATCTGTTTAATTGCATAAAAAGCAGTACAAGAGAGTAGTCGTTTTGTTCCCTAAGTCTCCCAGGCAAATGTGAAATGAGTAGTTAACGATATTAATTATGCCATTAAATGGTTTCTGTACGATGACTAAAATTCGTATTTGTCGATAGAGTTAAATAGTTTTTCTGCTGTCCTGTATGAATGAGGTAAAAACAAAAAAGTGCATTGGCTTGATTTACTGAATGATAGACAAAAGATATTCCCACCCACACATGTAGCATAGAAAAGGCACACAGTCATCTACTGGGCATTGCGATAGTGCAGGACGGAGTCAGGCAGGACAAACACTGTCAGTCAAATAAATCTTATTTAATCTGCTGTTACCGAAATATAATCTCCTTATTATGATACTCGATACACTCCTAGCTCGTTATCTTATTTAGGAGTGTATCACACAAAATTTTGAATAATGCACTTCATGGATTCCCATGCAAGAATTTGCATCCCATCATAATATCCCAGCTTTGTGCATTTGTCATTTGTGTTATAAGAATTCATGACTTCTACCTACTAGAGTGGAAGCAACTATATAAACCGCTGTAGTTGGCAACCGTTTTTATGAATATTCTTTGGAATCGGTAGCTATGAAGTTCTGGATGTTGGCCACAACCAGGAGAGTCAGGTACATTGGTAATTGGTACAACATGTTATTTCTATATTGCTACCTCCATTTCTATATAACTTCTGAGTTATATAGAAATGGTCATAGCCAGAGTTGGTCAGGGTTCCAAAAACGTATTCATTCAAACCCCAAGTGCATAGGTAGTCTAAATGCGTATTTGTGGTTCTGCAAGATTTCAACAAGATAGCAATAGAAACCCACACAATCGAAAAAACCCAGTACGAGTGCTTTATATGTTATGGGTTTTCTGTAAAACCCAAAAGCCCTTGGTCCGCAACACTAGCTTTAAAATGGACATCACATAATGTGATTTAAGCATAGAGAGTTTGGTGAATACAGGTAGGTCGGAGAGAATAATGTAGCCAAACTAGATTTGGAATATTAAACGCTGAGAATGTTCTCTCTCTCGATTGTCCACTGTTGCTAGGTTAGGTCTTGATGACTCCTCTTTTATTTCGCATTGTGTTATCTCTTATTTACTGCATGATTAGTACTGCTACAGTCCCCCTAAATAATTTCCCATCCTGCTACAAGTTCAAATTTACTATTTACTATTATCTTCCATTTATCAATTACAAAATTTCAGTCTGGATCGCGTGGAAAATATTGCATGTGCCGTGCATGCAACAAATTGTAGTGCCTATTGTCCCATGGTACTAGTGAAGAGTGCAAAGGAGGCGAAAAAATATTTTTGGAAAATTTGTGTTGGGAATGAAGGTAGGAAAGAGAAAGAAGTGTTTGCTTATGTATTTGTATTAGAATAGAAGTTGTGTTTGCTTACCTTGATATTTTCAAAGATTTCCTTTTGATGAATTAACTGGGCTGCGGCCAACATTGCTTGAGATGGATTCCACAACTTAAGCTAGTGCGTGGAGAGAGGTGTGGGCGCACAAACTGAGAAGTAACAATGACACGAGGTCAGGTCAATCCAGAGTGACGTGACTGTGTTGCGTGCACACTCGGCTGTGGACGGAGAAATGTGGACAATGTGGATGTGGAGTGACTGGGTGGAGAGGAGAGCAATTGCTCTGATGGTTTATTTTTAGACAGTGAGTGAGACAGAAAGACGAACGTGGTTTGTGCCGCGGCAACTATTGCTTACTGACGAGTGAGCAGCCACTGCAGTGCAATTGCTGAAGGACGGACTCTCTGGTGGCGGTGGGATGCGAGGGAAGGGTTGGGGGTGCAGAGTCGCCTCGGGCCACTCCGCCAGCAACAGAGGCACAGAGCCAGTTGTCCACCGACACCTGACCCACTTTCCCACCAACCCTTTCATCCCCGACACTCGTCCATTACGCAGTTCCTCTCCACAGCAATGCATAACGTCTTACCTAGTCACTCCACTAATCTCTCCTTTCGAGGCGACCTTCCCTGCCAAAATCCAATCTCGTCTACAAATCTCGTTTCTCCGATTCCTCTGCTTCACCAATCAGTATTAATACCTGCCCGAGATTCTAACTCTAACCCAAAACTACAATAATAGGAATATTTCCAATTATGTTAAGCTATTGCAAAATTACCCATAGTAGAATGACCTACAATAAAATTGCTACGGAGCAAAACTGATATTACATTGAAAATATCTTCCACAATTATTTTTGTTGGGTTATTTCAAGATGCCAATAACCATCTCATCAATAACAGTAGGTCTAGACCAGATCTAGTTTGCTCTTCTTTGCCATTTCCCTCAATTTTCTCGATACTATTTCATGTGTAGAACTTATATTTTATATTTCACCAACCTAATTTGTTGAAGCCTCTATTTCATGTTGAAAGTTTGCTTGTTCATTGCAGGGTAGTTGGTGGTATCACTTTGAGCAGAGCTAGTATTGAATAAACCATTGCAACCAATGCACATAATGAAGTAGCGGAAGCGACACAGAATTAACTCTCATATTTCACAGCGGTAGCATTAAATCCACGAGAGTATCACTCATAAAAAGTTTTAGCGAGTTATATTGTACCGTTTATAAGGTATAGAGCCAACAGACGGGCAGACGGACGATTATACTGACAGACAGACAGACTGTCCAGGGTATTACTATAAAGTAGCTTCCTGCATACACAACACTTTTGGTAATACATGGAACTGTAGGCTCTATATAAATCAATTTTTTTAGTGGATGCCATTGATCAATCACACCCATTTTCGCAGGGGACCTTCCTCGGGACCCCAAGAACATACATTAAAAGTTTTAGCGAATTATATTAAACCGTTCATGAGTTACAGAGCCAACAGACAGACAGGCAGGCAGACAGATTGTTCCGGGCATTATTATAAAGTAGCTTCCGCTACTTAATAATGAAACCCCGTTCCCAAACATTATTTACATAGATACTTTGCAAGCATTTTTAAATCGGTGGTGCTCCTGCCTCCACCTGCTAGTCCTTTTGTCAAAGATAATGCGAAAACCACTATTACAGTCTCCGTCGCCTCTTTAGAAGTACTTAGAAATATTCGCCAATTCACTTCGTGCCTCATAGGTGGAACCAAAGGCTTTCTTAAACTTCAGATTGTACAAAACCTTTGTTCAATAACTCCTTTAAACATTCATATATTTTCTATCAACTTTTAGGACCTTGCACTGAGTGCACTAATTAAGAAAGTGAATACGCAACCAGCAGTACACCTTTAATGCCATGTATTACAGTAGGACAGTGGGCAAGAAAGGAATTTCATTGGTTTGAAGTTAATTCGCAGCACTTGACTAAATGACTCATTTCGAACATACCGATGAATTCTCATCGTTGCTGTTGGTATATAACTTCTCGTTTATATGACCAAATATAATATTGATTAACCTTTTCAAAATCACTACTGTGCTATTCTACTACCAACGGCTACGATGTTTTATGGCTTTTTCTAAGTCACATTAATTTTGGTGGATCATTCCTAAAATTGCCATCATGTTGCTGTTAAGTCTTACTGAATGACCTATACTGAATAAATGCTACCTCCATTTTCCTTTATTTTATTTACATTTTGAATAGTGTTTTATTTAGCATTTGGGTTGCCTATTTAAATAATTAAACTGAAGAAAATGACTTCCCTTTTTGCTGATATTTTCACGAAGATAATACTTTTATTATTAAAATAAACACTACATCTTTCGGAATAGTGAAACTTGCTCTACCAGTGATTTACCACATCAACAACCACATTTTTGTTTAATATCTGATCTGACTTTGTATTTTTGAGGTGTCCTCTATTGGAAACCAGTGTCATATATTGATTCTGTATAGTGTGTGACAATAAAGCAATTAAACTTAAACTTAAACTTAAACTTAAACAACGATACAAATCTTTATATTATATGGCAACTCAATTGGATATTTAACAGTATGAAATATTTCATTTATAAATGAGTAATGATGAAATCTTACGCTGCGATTGCAGTGGACAGCTAATTAATAAATATCAAGAATTTATTTAATTTATGTGAGTATCGACATCGACTTAGAAAACTAGTTTTTTAATACAGAAGTTGATATTTTAATGAAACTTAAATCTGAATAGAAGCCTTTTTGTGTTATGTGATGTTGTGTATTCAAGAATCAATTTTACATCATAAATCATAAGACAACAAAAGCTAGGACGGGCGACAAAATTAATGGCAATAGAAATTGTGACAAGTTTTACTTCATCTGTGGATGGCCGAAAACTTCAGTACAAGTTGATAATATTTTTGTTAGAAAGGTTTTCAATGGAATCAGCAATGATTTGAGCCGTGATGGACAAGTAGCCACCAGAAGTGAGCATCAGAATAGGGATATTTCGTTCCTTGGCAGACCTCCATACCAGTTCATCGCGCTGAATAATACCCTCTGCAGTGACACACATTTGACCCAGGGGGTCCCCAATAAGACAATCAGTTCCGGCGTTGTATATGATCAGGTGAGGAGGAAAGTTTTCCAACGACGCCAACAACTGACTAAAAAGCAAATTTAAGGACTTAATAACCTGTTATCAATCATAAATTATGATTGATAACAGGTTATTAAGTACGTATCGTAGGGAGCTCTAATATTTATGTATTATGATTCATAATACATAAATATTAGAGCTCCCTACGATACAATTGACGCCCATTTTTCTTACCGCTGTACTCTCTCAAGATACTCTTTGTCGCCGACCCGACTTTCGAAGTATATAGGGCACCGAACCGTTTCTAATGCTAGCGAGTCGCGAGGGTAGATTTGTCTATTGAAAGCATCCACCACAAACACTCTTCTGTCCCTCCCTAAATCGGTTTCATATCCATTTCCCTTTTCGTACAATATTCTCACCTGATATTTCATAAAGCACCTAATGGACAATAATGTTACTAAAACTGAACTCTTAATACCTGATGGGCATCCAGATCAACGATCATTAATCGCTCTACTGCTGGGAAATACGAAAACGCAAATTTTGCACACAAAGAAATATCGGCGTAGAAGCAGAAACCACCGCCTTTGACACCGGAGCAATGATGAAAGCCCCCACCGAGGTTTATGGCCCACCCCTTCTCAATAGCAAGCTTCACTCCAAGGATAGAACCACCCACGTGGAATCTGCCAATCAAAGAAACCAATTCTAATGTTTGCCTTGAAAATAAGATGTTAGTAAAGTGTTGCAGGATGTACTGCAAGGGTTTAAGAAGCAGTGGTCTGAGAATACACGCCGGAATGAATTGCAGGATCCAAACTTCAGCAATTGTAGAAATCACGCGACTGGAGGACAGTGACTTTAGATAGTGCGGATTGTGAATCTGTAGAAGCTGGTCCTTGCTCACTTGCTTCGGTTCCACCACCTGATCCCGAGTCAATAGACCTTTCCTTATCAATTTCTAGGAAACAAAATGTTTAATATAAATGACAAATCTGATGATTGCTCAATAGACTTAATTTCTATGCCTGCACCTATAAGCACCTTTGAAGAGCAATCCAAATCAAGTAACAGAAGAATTTCTTACTTTCACTATTTATGCTTTACCTTTAATATCTTTCCCCATTTGGAAACATCAAATGGGTGCAGGTTCTCCAAACCAAATGTTCTAATTTTGTAGCTGTTGGAGAAAATAATGGGCACCTGGTCATCCCTCATGTCTAATAGAATCCCATCAAAAACCTGAGCAGAAAAAGAAGAATCCAAAGGACTTGAGTCTCGAGATTTATTTTCCATAAGGGGAGATGCCAAAACGCCTGAAAACCCCTGTGTGGGTTCGCTGGATACCATTTCTACTCATTTAATAAGCATAAACAGTTGGCAACAATTATTATTGATATTTCATTAATATTTAAAATAAATAGCACGAAATAGAAATGATCGAAATAGCATTAACAAATAAGCCAAACAAACCAATAGGAAAAGACGCATTTTTAATAGTGGACTCAACTTCGGCAGAAACTTTCGAGAGAATATTTTCTGTTTCTGCATTCGGCTCCATTTTTAAATACGCTTTAATGGGGTTTTGTCAAGAATATTGACAGCTGTCCAGTGACCAACCTTTTCCAAGCTTCTATGTGAACAATCAACGAATCGGACGAATTACTAAACAATTAATTGACAATTATCACCACTAGGAACTGAAATCGAACACCTTCCTTCGTAGGAGACAAATATCAACTGGCAATTTTATCCACTAAACTTCTATGCACTTGACTAAGCTAGCAGCTTGTGACCAGAGAGTGGCAGTGGATTGATCTATTGTAAACTAATTCAAAAGTGAATTGACGAAACTAGAACTCCGTAATCTCGGTTTACAAATTGAGTGCGCAGCCGATGTCTGAAGTTAAAGAACGCATTCCTTTCGGAATTGTTACAATGCATGGGTTATGTATGGGGTATTTAGACAATTTAGACTTCACATAGCTCTTTTGCTTTGCTTTAACTTTTGCTTTACCTTTCGTGATAAAGGGAGGTGAGGATAAAGGGATTAAAGGATAAAAGTGTAAGATAATATATACAAATAATAGTGAAATTGTACTTTCCTGATTTCATTCCAGATGTAAAATGTACCCGAAGTTGGAAACAAAATCTAACTTCTTCTATCGATAGTTAAGATACAGAGGAGCAGTTCAGGACTTCTTCAACATTTTTGATGATGTACTTTGATATTGTGGGAAACTGTTACTTTTGTCTCAATCACTGCAAAAACGCTAAGTGTGGGCCACATGTCACTTGTTATTTCTCTCCTTTGTGTACTATGAAAACTAATATTTTGAACAGGTAAAAGAATAAATCTTATCTCTCCTGAGAGAAAACTGCCTTGGGTTGATCGGTGCACTTAATTAAAGTTAAACTAAGATTTTTGACGCAAGCATTGTCAAGTTATTAAAAACTTTTATGAATTTGAAGCACAGAATAGCATTCAGTTGTAAAACTAAAAGTGAGCTACAGTCGTTGCTTCAAGTGTTTCGTTTTCAATTTAACGTCGCTGTGTCAATGTTACGGATGTTAACTGTGTTTTAACCGTTGTTACAATTTTCATTGTTAAGATCAAAATAGGAAATACTTTCAAGGAGATGTTATCGCAATATAAGCGCAAAAAATTAGAAAAAAGTCACTATTAAATCTTACAAATGGTCCTCATAACACCGTGTGCAAATGGGTTTTGCGTGGTTCACAATAAAATAATACATATTATTAAGTAGCGGAAGCTACTTTATAAGAATGCCCGGAACAATCTGTCTGTCTGTCTGTTGGCTCTGTAACTCATGAACGGTTTAATATAATTCGCTAAAACTTTTAGTGCATGTTCTTGGGGTTCCGAGGAAGGTCCCCTGCGAAAATGGGTGTGATCGATCAATGACATCCACTAAAAAAATTGATTAATATAGAGCCTAGAATTCCATGTATTACTAATAGTGACTTACGTTAAGTTTGAGGACACAGGGTGTAACAAATATTGAGACATTTTAAAATCATCAAAAAGGCACTTTAACGCAATTATACGGTGTAACCGATCCTCAGAAAGCGTGCGCACACAATATAGGCTCTATTCTGGCTTATAAAAATACCGTATATTCCGAATTAAGGGCCCCTTCCGAAATGAGGGCCCCCTGGGGCCCTTATTACGGCCAAACCTGCCTTAAACGGCTCTTCGAACAATAAGAGCCCCGTTCGAAATAAGGGCCCCTACCCAAATATATGCATTGAGATTAGCAGCATCGCTGTGTGTATTTATTCCACCTACGTATATAGGTACATAACTATGTCACTGTTATCTCACAGCAGAGATTAGGCAAATGGTAAGTATTATAATTGAAGAAGATAACAGTTGTCGCAGAGGAATTGTCGGCATGCATAATTAGTTCTTTGACAATGTCTAAAGAAGAAGGACGAGCAAGGCGAACTCCAAAAAGACTACTGTCTTACTCCGTAAAAGCAAAACTGGAAGTAGTGGAATACAGCGAAAATTTTTATATTCGCAAAGCAAGTGAAATCTATAACGTTGATAGAATTGTGATAAATATTTACTATAATGTTATGTCAAAAAAATCATGTATGCCGTTTTCCTTTATTCCGTATAATAAACATTGCATGGTACCCATGTTATTACTAATGATACTGATAAGTTTTAATACATCATAATTTTATAGCTGTTTGTTACTTGTATAATATTTGATTTTGACTGTTAAATAATGCGTTGAAATAATAAGAGCCCCGTTCGTTTTGAGGGCCCATGGGGCTCTTAATACGAACTTTACTTGAGGAACAATCCACTTGAAACAATGAGGGCCCTGGGCTCTCAATTCGGAATATACGGTAAAAAGTTTTAGACTACCAATGGGAACGAATTTTAAAATTTTTAGTAAAGCGTGGAGGGCTTAATGTTATTTTTATGAGTCAGAATGGAGCCTGCAGCGCTCCCGCGCGCTTTCTGATGTTCGTTAACGCCGTATAATTAATAATTGCGTTAAGGTGCTTTTTTGATGATTTTTATTTTTGTCAATATTTGTTACACCCTGTGTCCTCAAACTTACCACATGGCTAAAAGTGTTGTGTAACTGGAAAATTCTATAGAGAAAAGATAGGTGGCGTAAGTGGTGCATTCTTACTACTTATGTCATCTAACTTTTGTCTATGGGAAAATTGAGGTGCATTTTTAGCACCGAATTGATGTGGGTTTTCAGCACCGATTTGAGGTGTTTTAACTCTTGAACGCTTCGATACATATACTTAAAATTTTGCTAATGTGTTGCTACGGTTCAGAGGGCGGTGTTAAATATGTGTCGCTTCTGCTACTTCATTAAGTGCATTGGTTGAATGGTTTATTATGACTGAATTCACATTCAGCTGCATAGCGAGCTTTGTCATTCTCATACGCCATGTGCCGTGTGTCTATAGTCCATTTTTTATCTGAGAATTTTTTTAAAGTTATCTGAAATGGCATTTCTGTAACCAAGGGGTAAAAATAAAAGTGAACATTGCAAATATCAGCAAAATTTCTAATTGAATAAAGGGTTACTAGGGGAGAAAATTGTTTTTCTCCAGCATTTTTCCATTTAAGATTTCATAATTTTTAACATGGGAAGGATAGGAAAAAATTCTCAGATAATAAAATGGACTATAATGTAATGTTCACAGCTGTACCGCTTGTACCAGAAGAACAGGAAATACTACAACAAAAACTGCTGGCGCCATTCGAAATCTAATACAAATTTACACTGAAATCTAGTTTGGTCAAATTTGGTTGAAGGTAAGTGGGTCAAATAATTCAGTAAAAATACAATTCCCAATGATGTCCTTCAAGGAAAGTATAAAAAAGTTAAAAATTCAACCTTGCTCGATTATTATGAAAACTTCAAGATAAATCACTCATATAGCATGGATTTCAATCGTAAAAATTTTTTTTGACCGAGAAAAATCCGAATCCACGAAAACCGGGCACATTTAATTTTGTACTTTTACTTTTCACCGAATTATTTGCCCCAATAAAACCCATTTTGATCCCGCAACCAAAAGGTGTTATAAGGACTATTTTTAAGATTTAATTGTGAATTTTTCATAATATTTTGCGTTTAAATTGCGGGAACACCCCTTTGTTAGTTTCCATCCTTGTTCACAGTACTAGAACATCATACTCATATTTAAACGATGTCTGTAATTCCGTTTGTAACATTCAATTTACGATGGTATTTGAAGTCAGAAAAATTTCACAAATATCTCAAAAAATAGCTTTTTATCTAACTTAAGGAAATGTGAAAGATGAACTCCCTCCAACCTTTGACCGCTGAGCTAACCTCCGACCTTTGACCGCTGAGCTAACCTCCGACCATTGACCGCTGGGCTAAAAAACCCAAAAACCATAAAAAATTCACAAAACCACACACACAGGTGATAAATATTGCCCTGCTTGGCAAACTCAAGTTACAAAACGTTACACGCTACCAATTACAAAACCAACTCCGCAACACAACACCATGGTTTTCAATGAATATTTGAATTTGGCTTTCCAGTGTTTTGCTGTCCGTTCAAGTTCGTTGTCATTAGTTTGATTGAAAATTTCTTGTTTTCATCTTGACTTCGGTTTTCTTTTCAGCACCTGATAATTAACCTTACTGCGATTGGTATGTAAACTACATTGTATGAGTCATTTCAATCAAACTAACTGTGTTTTAATATTGTTCATAATTATGTCAGCCTTCGTCTACTAAAAAGACCTGCGACAGACAGAGGTGTAGCATAAGGGGGGCCGACCGTAAATGTAGGGAGACAAACAGGTGTAGCATACGGGGGAGCCGACCGTAAATGTGGTGAAACAGACAGAGGTGTAGCATAAGGGTTAGCCGACCGTAAATATGGGGAAACAGACAGAGGTGTAGCATAGGGAGGAGGTATTTTAAGACAAAACGTCGAGTAAATTTAAAGTGTATTTAAATTTTACAATTTTATTTAATCAATGTTTTTATGAACAAAACTCACGCACACGGTTTTGTTAACTCTAGGCTTTTGTTACCTCCCGTCCGAAGGACGGGTAATTTACTAGTAATTAACCATTTTGGTATTCCTACATCGACTATAAGCAGCATACCGGAATAGTTAGAAGCCTTCATACCTGAGTGCATACGAGTCAGACTACGCAAGCACTGTTCTCCCGCAATTTAATTCAGTTTTAGAACAGGTAATAATTAGAAATGAGTAGAAATGATGAGTATGAGTTAATTATATCTATGGTTTCAGCTTTTAGTTTGGGGCAAAGATGATAAAGCCCATGCAGCACAGCTCATGCCTTGGCAGCTAATCCGCACAGAAAAGAAGCTCCGTGTGGCAAACAAAATTCCCAGCTACGTGTCGTTCTTCACAGCAGAATTTTTCAACGGGTATTTTCCCTCATGGTAAAAGGGTGGAGCAGAAAGAATGACCAGATTACGAATATGTAGCCAAGAAGGTATTACTGCTGAAATGCAATGCTGCAGTCAGGTTTTGGCGACGAATATAGTGATTGAACGACATAGAAACATTTAAGGAGTAATCCTTCGTGCATGTGACCTCTGTATATCTTTCGTGTGCACACTGAGCATAAAATGTCACTCGTACCGTACTCGTCATAATCACAACGACAGGCGACAGGCTAAGCAAAGTAGCCAAGGTTGCCCATTTCAACTGTAGTTCCTCGATTATTGGAGATTAACCGAGGGTGACTATTCTGACTATAAATGTACAGCCTGCGATTACTGCCTGTCTTTCTGTGTTGTCATCATTACCTCTCCCTCGCCTCGCTCGCCTCTTCACTAATAGATAAACATTACTCTACACTCAATTACAGATTTTGGCGATTACTTATCGTTTTTCCATACGTTTGGCTGCATTTAGTTATGACTATACGATTGAATCATTTCATATACCATCCTTAGATATTAAGGTACGGGTGTCACTTTTCATCCAGGTGCATAGGCATTCTTCAAAGGTAAAAAATGCAACCAATTTTGGTATTATATGAAGCAACCAGTGTCCAAGAGATTTTTACAAGCAATCTATCAATTCAGTTCAGTTTTAGTAATTCCTATTCTTGACTTATTAGGTAAGTGAGTCGCCAAAAAGCCCTTATTTGTGACACCCATCATTAAAATTCTAACACCCTTTAACTTAAGGTGCCCTGCGGAAAGACCATTTTTACATTTAAAATTTAGATTAACTTCCACTTCAGGCAAAAGACATTCCTTTTCCTATGGGCCAGAAGAGAAAGAGGGGACGTCCTACGCGCACACAAAAAAGTCTTTCGAAACAACTATAATGTCCCACAGCTGTATTCTATGAACTGTACCTACATTGACTGATTAATTATTATTATTCATTTTATAATTCAACTATTACCTGGCTTTTGCAACTATTGCTGCCGCCGAATAATTCAATGACTGATTCTGGTTAAATATATGCCTTGACCATTTCCTGCTAATTTAAATAATTTACTGCTATTTTCATTAGTTCACATAATTCCTGCCTGCGACTTTTACAACTACGTAGACTTTCTCTTTCCTGCTGATTCCATTAATTTCCATGGAAGGATTAAATAACGGCTAATTATTATTGGTAATAAAATTAGAATTCTTTATTTTTTATTAGAAATTATTAGAAATAAAAATTCTATGTGAACGACCTTTTGGAAATGAAATTTACATGAATTCAACAAGTATAAGATCTCTTAACACACACCAGTATTGAAAAAGGACTAAAATTTAAATCCATACAAATGAGTGAAATGAGTATTATCCGCAGGAGGAGTCCTTTTCATGGCATGAGTGATTGTCGCAGGGACCGAGTGATAGCAGTAGGGGTGCAATATGTGGACGAATGGAAATAGCACAATAGCAGTATTTGTAGCATGCATTGTGGAGTGCATATTCTAATCATTAAAGTCGTTCCAACATAAATAATAGGCAAAAAATGTAAAATAAAACAAATAGAATCATTAGTCAACGTAAGTGTCAAATGAAGTAAATAAAGAAATAAGTGAAAAGAGTACAGCTGTGAGTGCACTACAGCTGTTTCTAAATACTTTTCTGTATACGTTTAGGACGTCCTCTCTTTCTCTTTATGCCTGTCTGCTAATTATAAGAAAAGATAACCAAATCATAAGACTGTATTTGGGAAACTTTGGGAACGCACACATAACAGCTCTTTCTGTACTCTCATGTACTCATAACTAGCAAACATATTCATGCTAAATTAATACATTTACTGCTATTTTCATTCGTCTACATACATACTGTACCCCTGCTACTATCACTCGGCCCCTGTGGCTGTGGCTATCGCTCATGCCATAATACTCATTTGCATGGAGGTATTAGTTCTCAGCTTTTAAAAATTACATTAAAGTGAGTCATTTTCCTTACTGCCGAGTGAAGTTCAGCCACTAAGAAAAGAAACTATGATTACACGCCAACAAGAAAAATACTTTAGCCTAATGCCGTAAGAAGTTTAGGGTTTAAGGAAAATGCCCTGGTATTTTGCTGAATACCTCGGCTAAAAATGAAAATAGCCGAAAATAGTCTTCAGGCATTTGCATTTACAATTAGGCATTTTCCTAATTGCCTAATTTGACTTATTACCGCTAACAGTATGCAAGCGAAAATATATTTGAATCTTAACACTTAACTCAAACAGTAACTTACCAAACTTAACAGTAACATAGAACATATAATAAAGTTACAATTATTGGAATTTGCATCTATCGAAGTTTATATTTCGGCGTAGCTCCAGTAATTTTTTAAGTCCTTACTAAGATATAGCTACTTGTAAAACTTTGTTCGGCATACAATCCTGGTAAGGCAAGACGAAGCTCATCTCCTGAGGAACTGGTTTTTTAAACGGTCTGTCAGAAATAGATATTTTTTATCACGACCAGTATCAATAATATGACAACCAAATGAAATATATTCTGTAGAAATACATGAAAAGAAGAATTGGTTGTCTTTTTTACCCCGTATAATATTGTAGAGTACATTGCATTTGTTACAGAGAATAGTTGATGAGGACTGGTTCTGGTCTTGGTTAGATTACTTATTACTAAATCCATATTAACTTATCGTTAGGTACCTACCGTGTACTTTGAATGTGCGATTTGTAAAACACACTTAATGTATCTATTGCTAAGTATAAGTTGGTGTTACCTCATCAAAGAGTGAGATTTTGCAGAAGAAAAATGTGACGGCCGAGGAGTCTGATTGAGTGAGAAGGTGAACTGAAATTCTGAAACGAATTGATTATTCCTCAGCTAATCATTCTTCTAGAGCTGCATATAGGTACTGTTGCTATAAGATCACCTACCTATTAACTTTACACCATCAATTCCCGTTCCTATAGCTAGAGACAGCGACGAGTTTACACTGACTTGGATTTAAATCTATTTTAAACCAAATGTAGGGCAATTTCAAAGCGAGAAACCCTTTTTGGTCTCTTATCATGTATTTCTGTCATTGAGGATTGCAGTGAGACCTAGCCTATGATTTAACTACTTTAAGTACTGAAGCCAATTAAGTACTTTACTTCGTCACTACAAATAGGTACATTCAGATATCTCCTCGCTGACATAATAAAAATCGTACATTGTGCATTGCATAATTTAAATTGCTCAACTGCTACTAAAACCGACAATGAGAAGTTCCACCATTTACAAATTAACTGAGCGTTCAATGTATGCAATATCTGTAAATAAAATGAATCTTTAAAGTAAAGTTTCATCTTTAATTTTTGTTAGCACTTGTGATCTCAAAATACGTTTTAACATGGCTTGCGTTTGCAATTATGGAAAATTGATTTCTCAACTCGTATTTCTGGAAACTATTGAAATAAACAGATTATAATTCCAATCCGGTCATTCAGTGGAAACAACTTAAAGTAAATAATAGCCAACTGTCAGATTATGTCAAATTTATTGAGTGATTGAGCTTTATTGACACATGATTAACCGTTCATGACATAAACATTCGACAGTAGTCATAATGAGTAAATAGGGACATTGCGAAGCGTCTCACGAATACGAATACATTTACGAATACGAATGCACGTGACGATTGCGTCATAAGTATTCGTATTCGTTGAAATGAGTTTGCGAATGGAAAAAACTTTTCAGAATAAATAAGCTGCGAAACTATGCGCGAAATTTAAATATCTTGAAATATTTTATATATAAATGTAGTCAATGTAAATGTAGTTGCTAATTGGATTTCTGCTATTTAGCATGAAAGAAGTACCACTTTTTTAAGTAATTAAAGGTATCACTGTTTGCAATTTAATTTTGAAGGCTATTCTGATGAATTTTGCAAAAAAAACTTAGCTTTTATGGATGAGATACTTCATTTAGTTAACTTTTAAATGTACTTTTCTGAAAATATGCTTGTTAAAGCTGAAAAAAGTACAATTGTAAGTGGTCTGCAAGTATTTTGTATCCTTAAAGCATTATCAAATTCTACCATTAGTCTTTCATAATCATATCCAAGCAGTTAAGAAAGTGTATTGCTGATTCGAAGATTAAACTTTTGACTTTGGACTGATATTTGGGTTTTTCAAATGAAAATTTGCATTGCAATAAACACTTTCGATGTTAATGACGCTATAAGCAATACAAAAGTAAATAAAATTGATGTTTTAATTAAAAAAACTGGATTCGTAAATCCATTCGTAAGCACACGAATGATTTACGTGTAGAATGGCTTTTTCACGTATTCTATTCGTTCGGCGTGTTTAAAATTAACGCGAACGAATGGGAGAAAGTTTTGGAGGCGGAGCTAAACAGCTCGACGCATCAATTTTCTCCTTTCGCGTATTCGTATTCGTATTCGTATGACTCTTCGCAATCTCCCTAATGTAGGTAATAGTTCAATCACAATAAAGATTGGAAAATAATAACTGCTATTTGCACAGTATTTACTAAAGAGCTTCATTAACCGATAAATAAATAAATGAATAAAATATGATATTGATTTATTGTACAATAAATCAATATCACTAACTAACTAATACAAATAATAATGTAATGCTAACAACACCGGATCAAAATTATTATGTGGTGATCAAACAATGACAGACTGCTCCCATTCCAATGATTGCTGCGGTTTATTAAGTTCACAGTGAAATTATTTCATGGCAAAAGAAAATTTCATCTTGGCTGATTAATTTCGTGGCATAAGAGGATTGTTACCAATAAAGAGTGTTTGATTTGGCAAAGGAATACAACTACAATTTCTTTCCAATTGTACGAGTTTTACGCAATGGATTAAATATCGGAATAGGCCAAAAAGGCCATGAGGAAAACAACAGCCGTAAAGCCATTGCAGCTAAATAGAATTAGGAAGAGGACTAGCAGTATCATTTCGTGACATAACATAAAATAATACAGCATGAAATGACTTACGTAGTTTAATGACAACAATTACACATCACGTCGGCCCAGGTCCTACCTGCAGCTATACGGTTTCTTGGTCATAGTGGTCTCACGGGTAAAAGTATCAGTCACAAGATGCAATTGTTTCGATTGAGCGTAGTAATGTATGAAACACTTGCTAAACTAAACCAAAATGGTTATGACAAACGAGTACAACGCAATGTAACGCTTTATGCTTTCCTGACCACCGCGTTTTTAAACGTGTTCAAGACTCACTCCACATAATAATAGTTTATATAATGGCCAGAAAAAGTAAGTGATATGACTAATATGTATTGGGCATGCAATAAAAGGCCGCAATAGTAGCAGAATGTCGCATACCACGGATGGAAAGGTTTGATTGTTAGCAAAGCAACACTCGGTTCGCACATTCAAAAGAATGAGTGATGAAACTCGACTATTTCTTGGCAGAAATGTGACTTGACAGTGAGACGGACGACGAATCGAGAGGGACACGGAGAAGAGAAGCCAACGTAACATCGACAACAAATGCAAAAACTCTCGTGGCTTGGGCTTGGCTTGGTCTACTGCAGCCTAGCCCAGTCTCAGCAGAGCACCGTAGTGCATTTTTTAGTCTGACACTAACGCAAATTATGCTGTTCACTTTACAAGTTTGCAGAAACAAAGTTGCATGGTCGAAGAAAAAACCATTTGTGCCTTTGTATGCCATTTTTCAACGGCCCTATCCACATTTGGCAGTAATGTAAACAAACAGCACAATCACATTTACAAAGTATTTCTCTGTACATACATTTGACCCTCTACCAAGCATTGCTATGTCACGTCAATGCAAAAATGACTGATTTATGACACGCTGCCATTTGCCACTGGGTCCTTATGCACACCATTATTAATGCAGCCAGTGGACTGCAGTAGAAAAGCATTTAGTGACACATTGATAAGTACGAAGTGACGAAGGAAAAGGTCAGAGGGTGAGGCCTTGGTTCATCAGACAGTGGATTCTGGTTTCACTTCCCAACCCGTTTCCTCAGTTGCCTACAAAAAGAGACGCAGAGGAGCGGAGGCAGAGGAAAGGACAGCACTCATTGTCAGCGCAGCTATTAGTGAGTCAAATGATGGGGAAATGGCAATAGTATTTCCTTCGGTGGAGCATGGGAACCTTAGAGGGACAGATCGGCCACTGAGCAGAGGCAGAGACAAGGAGAGCGGTAATCTTGCAAAACAGAATCAGTGGCTCGAGACATGCAGCAAGGAGCGTGTGAGAGGAAGAGGGCTGAGTGAGTTGGGGTTGAGAGGCAGCGAGCCGTGCCTTCGTCCCTAATGCGGCGGGACACGGCCCTCGCCCTCGTCATTCCTCACTATAAATAGTTCTTGGGTCCTCCGACTCTCCACACAATGGTTCTTCCTAAGCAGACCTCAACTTCTCCCACACCACTCTCAGAAATACTTGGTGCCCAAATCCACACATATCCTCCGTCTGCGCTCCACCAGCGCTTTCAAAAACAGCTGAGCATTAGGAGGCAGGGTGTCCGCATTGTATTTTCTCCTCGCTCTGGCTCGCAGGCTGGGAACAATGCAGTTCTGTCAGTGCAAGTGTTTTTGGGTCATTGTGCTCCTCTTGGTCCACAGTGCGGTCGGGAAGCCACAGGACATCCAAAATGCAGACCCGAATCTTTCGCTCCAATTCTCGCTTGATGGGTCTTCGACTCCGGAAAAGAACTCTTCTTTGCTAGTCAGTGAAAATGACTCGGGAGGAGGAGTCAGTGAGGTGCTGGACGAAAATGAAAACACCAGCGGCTCTGCAGAATCTTCAGAAGAAGAATCAGATACTCAGAGTAGCGAAAGTGACAGTCCCCGCAATGGGACGGATTCAGAAGACAGTGATGAAGTGCAAGAGTCAAAGAATGCTGAGGTAATTGTAGCCAGTCCCTCAGACCTTAAGGCCTCTGCCACTGGCTACGGAGGAGGGGGATATGGTGGCGGAGGGGGATTCGGAGGAGGAGGGGGATTCGGAGGAGGAGGATACGGAGGAGGAGGACATGGAGGAGGTGGAGGCAGCAAGTAAGAAATATTTACGATGTAATCTTCACTATTTTCCCTTCCTATTTGATTATTGTCTTTGCCTGGGATTAAAGATACGGAGGTTTGAACCACCACGGGAATCATTACGGAGGCAGCCACCAATCCAGTCACCATGGACAAAAAGGACACAAAGGAAATCAGGGCCACCATTCCCAAAATGGTCACAGTAGGGCTAATTCTGGTCACCACAACAAAGGACACAAGAAAGGACACTATGGAAATTCTGCTGGGTCCTCAAAAGGACATAAACAAGGAGGCCAACACCACGGGCACAAAAGCCACGGAAACAGAGCTTCCAAGGGAGGCAAATATGGACAAAAGGGACATCACAAGAAAGGCCACTCAACAAAAGGATTCCACAATACATACCATAAGGTCTGAAACGACATTAATTCGCGGCAGCAATTTTGTTTTGAACTTCGTAAACGCTTTTGCATAACATGTATTACAAGTTTTCAATGTTTTAAAACTGTAATGATACTTGCAGGATGAGTACAGCAAGCAACACCACTTCTACGATGACTACCACACCGACGGACACCATCAGGTAACTGTTCAGTCCAATGGCATGAAACCATGATTGCCTGCCAAGACCACGTAAAGACTTTCTGTTTTTCTAGAAACATGGGGACCACAACCAGCACCACAATGACGAGCACGGAAAGAAGTACTACGGCGGTCATCACCAAAGTGGTCATCACCAAAACCACCATGGAAATCAAGTCAGTCCATTTCTCTTTTGTAATATCCTATCAAACTAACAAAAAATAATTTGGCTCGCATGCATTGTTCCCATTCATTTTTTGCCTTAAACTCGACCCTTCTTTTCCCTCTCACCAAGCATATTTACCTCTTCAGAACTGAAAGATTGAATTCTCTGTATCAAGGAAAATCCAATGTTTTGCTTTGCCATTGTCAACAATCATTTGCACTTGTGTGCCAATTTTTAGCCCGTGATAGATTATACCAAATGATGGCGTAATACATCGATAAGGGAATGACAATTCTTTTGCTATAGGGCCACCACTTGAATGGCCACCACGACGACCAACACAAAGGTCACAACTCTCATTACGGTCACAAAGGACACAACGGTCACAACTCAAATTACGGGAACCAAGGAAGCCACCACCAGCAGCAAAGCCATGGAAAGGCCGCTCATGGAAATGGGGGCTATGGTGGGGGCTATGGTGGGGCAGTGGGCGGAGGCGGAGGGTTCGGGGGTGTCGGCCAGGGAGGAGGAGGCTACGGCTACGGAGGACGCTAGGGTCTCAGTCAAGGGAAATGATGGCTTCAGTGAACTTACAGCACTCTTCATAGTCTCTAGCATTAGTACCCAGTAGAATGACTGACAGGAGAGAAGGCAACTCCCCGGCTCACAGTGGCAAGGAAATTTCAATGTCGTGCCAACCGAGTTAATTTCCCGCCTCGTCTCCACCAGTCAACCAAACCAAGAGAAATAGTAAGTAGTAATATTGTCTGTTGTGATGTGGTAGAACAAATACAACTATGTTTACCTATAGTTACATGTATACACATTTTATTATTTTTACCTAATAAATAATATATCCAAAGCATATTAGCATATGTAGCAGAAAAATTAATTTCATTGCTCATTTGTACTCCTATTGTTGGTTTATTTACACCTTTGAAGAGGTAGATAACCAACTTGCTTAATAACTCACATGTCTCCAAAATTTCTAACCCAATACTGGACAGAAAGATTCTTAGTCTAATACCACAATTTTCTTGGCGTAATTTTCTTCAATTCTGGATATTCCGAGTAATTCAATTGAGAAGTATAAGAACATTATTAGCAAGCACGAATAGGGGATGGTTAGCTTTTGTCCAGCTACGTAATGAAATATGATTGTCTTCAAAATAGCTTTAATTTCAAAACCTGTCACGCAGCATAGGGAAATAACATAGGGTTTTGGGATATGTAAGTAAGCGAAGAAGCTTACTTATGTCTTTTAAGTAAAATTCCCTACCGACTTTCGTTGATGAAGTTTGATTCTATAATTCATTTTAACCCATACATTGCATTTATTTAGCTAGAAATTAAAGGAGACCTAACTGAAAATAATATGACTTATAACAACCCCTGGAAAGAATGGTATAGGCCACATTATTGCACATAATTGGGAAAATAATCAAAACTGTATAAGTATCTCATGAGTGAATTATTGTGATAGCCCAAGCAATATTTCAAGGTTTTGTGAGGTGAATGACTAAAGACCATCACTCACGAGCAGTGATGGGCACATCACATCACGGTTTGATGTGATGTGGTGATGTGGTCACGTTAGAGCACTTTTTCGAGCGAAATTTGATGATGTGATGTGTGATGTGAGATCTTTTTGGGAAAGAGTGATGTGATGTGTGATGTGAGATCACTTTGGAAAAGAGTGATGTGATGTGATGTGTGATGTGAGATCACTTTGGAAAAGAGTGATGTGATGTGATGTGTGATGTGAGATCACTTTGGAAAAGAGTGATGTGATGTTTGATGTGATGTGATGTGATGTGTGTCCACATCAAACATCACGCATGTCGACACACATTGCAATGATTGCTATTTTGTTGTCAATATTTGTTGTCACTATTTGTTACACCCAGTCTTGAGATGGTTTATATTAATTTAGCTGTCGCGAAGATAGTGTTCAGATTTTTGTCTGACAATAGCATAATTTTTTTTCTTATTGGGCATTGGGCATTCTGAAACGCCGGACACACAGATGACACAGAACAACACTCCTTGACCTCTACAAATACATTAGTGTAGAGAGGCAAGCGCAGTCAGAGCGATTAAAAAAGAATCAGAAAGTGATTATAATCGGGTTTATAATGACTTTAGCATAGGAGTGTACTTTCTAATGATTTTTTCCCGTTTATCGTACATATTATATATATAAACATTATTTTTTGCCGAGAATTCTGGTGTGATGTGTAATTTGATGTCACATCATCACACATCACATCACGTCAACTTGTGATGTGATGTGATGTGTGATGTGAGATCGCTTTGAAAATCGGTGATGTGATGTGATGTGTGATGTGAGATCACTTTGAAAAGCGGTGATGTGATGTGATGTGTGATGTGAGATCACTTTGAAAAGCGGTGATGTGATGTGATGTGATGTGTGATGTGAGATCACTTTGGGAAAGAGTGATGTGATGTGATGTGTGATGTGAGATCATTTTGGGAAAGAGTGATGTGATGTGATGTGTGATGTCAGTGATGTGAGATCATTTTGGGAAAGAGTGATGTGATGTGATGTGTGATGTGAGATCATTTTGGGAAAGAGTGATGTGATGTGTGATGTGTAAATCAAATGTAAATTGATGTGGACCACATCACAGTTTGATGTGATGTGCCCATCACTGCTCACGAGTATAGTAGTTAGGTTAAGTCGTCTTCATTTCAGAGTACTAAGAGAAGGCCTATGTAGCTTAATGGAAGAGCATTCCTGATCTTAGGGAAGGGTCCTGGCTTCGATACCATACCAGGCTTGGGAAGTTACTTTTTACTCTGATTTGTGACATTGTGGAAGCACTCACCTCGAAAAAGAGGGAGATATGTGCAAGCACTAAGTATAAAGGTGAAGTCAGAAGGAAGCAACTGTAACACTACACTCAGTAGCTTAACTGGATAAAGCGTTGGGCCATGAAAGCCGGAGATGCGGGTTCTAATCCCGTCTGGGGTAGCTTACTTTTGCAGCTTTCTGACAGTTTGTATTTCCGTGTGCCTCAAGAAAAATAATCACTTTACCTCATATGAAAACAGGTAATAAAGATGTATCAACTCTCAAGTATCATTGATCATTACTCCGAACTGATAATAAACCTTGGCCTCAAGTTTTATGCAATTTGCTAATGTTATTTAGATAAACATATTTCCTATGGTGCGTGACTTATATGCCCCATACCCTACGTTATTTCCCTATATGGTGCGTGAATTGTCACATCACTATGTTAATTGTTTTGAATCCTGCCAGATATAAGTTATAGCTTTTAAAATAATTTTGTCCTAGATTATTAACTCGGATCGACTACCGGAAGACCCGAGTAGAAAATGTGTGTGTAGAAAATGCGTTGAAGATTTTTGCTACGACAGTAAAGGGAAGAAAATGAATAAATTCAAGTTGCTCCCATTTATGCCTTCCCAGTGTGCTGTAAAAATGGATGTTAAATAATCATCCATATTACTAAGTCTGTAAATCCCGTACATCTATGTAGAATTCAATGCAATTTATCTGTGTAGTTTTTACTGAATTGAGTAACACCATTATTGACAGAATTTAAAAGATTTACACTTTTGCTTCACTCGACCCTTTTCGTTTTAATTACAATTTGTATATCCCGCATATACCAATCACAACCACACATTTTAAAGATAGCGAAATATCTACCTACCATAGGAGTGTCCGCCATATGTTTCTTCATTCTTTCTTGTGTGTGCTCATCGCAAACACGCATTTTGTTGTTCTCTACATTTGAAAATAAAACCCGGTTAGGGGGAGGTTCCGGTAAGGTCACAAGAAAAAACTGGTTACGTAAGTTTTTAGAGAACATACTATTATACAAAATAAAGCATTTGCCATTAAAATGAGTGATTCAGATAGCGATTTGGATCGACATCGTCACCACCGTAAGAAGTCAAAGAAACACAGCCGAAGTTATCGACGGTAGTCCTCGAGGGAGGGGAGTATGCGAGAAATGAACTCGAAACTGGAGTTTTAATGACAACTGTTGCTGACTTAAAGGAGGCAAAAGTTGGGGATCGTTCTCGTTCACCAAGAAATCGGAGAGATTTAAATGGAGCACGACAGCAATCAGAAAGCTCCAGCCGGGAAAACCGAAGACGATCCGGCAGTCAGGACAGAGACGTTGTGGTTTTAGGCCAACCGGGCTCCCCCGACACTAAGGCTAGCGAGGTCGATCGACATCGCCACCACCGAGGCAAAAGTTGGGGATCGTTCTCGTTCACCGTGGGGTCGGAGAGATTTAAATGGAGCACAACATCAATCAGAAAGCTCCAGCCGGGAAAGCCGAAGGCGATCCGGCAGTCAGGACGGAGACGTTGTGGTTTTAGGTTAAACGGGCTCCCCTGACACTAAAGCTAATTTAAATGACAACATCGATCAAGGTGAAGATATTTTGATATTGACACCTGAACTGGATAAGGAGACCTTAGATTGGATAGTAGGCCCGATCGTGAAGCCTAAAAAGTTATGGTTCGGAAATACAGAAAGATGGGAAAACATTGCTGTGGCGGGACTGGATACAGAAAACAAAAAACGGATTAAAGAGAAATAGCTCATTCCAGTCAACGCCAAGCTGGTCGGACCTCCTACTCTAAACAAAGAGTTTGAGGTAGGCTTATCTACTTTTGTTATTAAGGGATAAAGAATTATCCGCCTTCCAGAGTCCACTGAGTCTTGGGATCTCAGGGCTTGGAGTACTTTCTGAATTAATCCGAAAAAAGACTGCCTTGGTGGAGTCTAATATTGAAGTAAAAGAAAAAGCAAACAAGTTTCTGCTGAAACTGAAATTGGCGACTTGCTTTCAGGGATGAATTTCAGAGGTCTCAGTGAGTGCTCGTAATTAATACTTGACTTACAATGCTCCTTGTCTAAGTATAGGCGGCAGATGATTGTGCCTAACTTGAAAGGAAAAAGGCAAGGACTTGCAAGGTTTTATAATAGACCTTTAATTAAGAGAGCAGAGTTTTGCAAATCAATATTTTCTAATCATTAGGATTTGCTTGCTTGGATGTGAATCAATTAATTCATGGATTTATTTTAATGGCAGGATAAAATTAGCTAAAATGCTATAATATTCCGTTTTGTTATCTTCTTTAAACATCATACAAATTGTAATTAAAACGAAAAGGGTCGAGTGAAGCAAAATTGATAGATTAAACGAGACTTACCTAAAGGTGAAGTTTGATCGTATAGGAGAGCTAACATAGTTACAGACAGGGAGTTGGTGCGGCGACTCTCCCCAGCCATCAACACATCGCAGCAGAGTTTGTGCGACGGTGACTCTCCTGGAGCCATCGAGAGAGCTGATGGAAGTCTCTCGAATTCAGAGTGAACTTGGGATCGGGCGAGGAAGGTCGAGGATGGGCTGAGCTGGACTAGAAGACATTTTCCCTATCATTTCTATTTCTCTATTCTATCAGTAATCTATCAATTATATTATACCTATGATGTGCTAATTGGAACTAGTAAACTATACTCTAAATTGTACATTCCAATCTATTGCCTTCGTCCACATTATTGGCAAAATAGCACATAAACCGTAGGGATCTAGGAGCCGGGAATCTAGCATCCCTACAATTGGCACCCAACTAAAAGCGAAGACCCACGAATCGAAAACTGTCGCCCATTGTGTTTAAAAACCTACAATTACAATATTATTTTATAAACCTACACATCTACCATTTATTTAAAATCAATTTACTAATTTCTTTGTAACATTTTTACTTTGTATTCCAGCTGACGAATTTGGGAAATGCCAAAGAAATTGGCAATTCCACTTACTGTCCAGTCAGCTGTTTAAATTCAAAATTGCGGAAATGCCAAAGTAAATGGCCATCCACAATCAACTTTTCAATTCTAAATCATCCACGGTTCTTCATCTCTACAAAATTCGGGAAAAGGCAGCGTTATGGTCAATCATCACTAATCTTTCAACTACAAATTCTGGAAAAGACAAAATCGTTGGCAGTCATCAATAAACGGCAAAATCAGCCAAGTTAACTACAAAATTCTGGAGAGGCAATCTGCAATCTGTCGTCAAATTTTTGCAAAAACTGCCAAAGTCATTGGTAATTCACTCATCATTTTTCATCCCAGTAAGGTAACATTGAAAAAATACCATTTTAAATTCAACATTATCAAAACCTATCAACATAAGGACAAATCAAAGCAAACAGTCCAATACTCCTAATCAGCGATAAGGTCAGGCGAATTCCTCAGTTATCGTGATTAGGCAAATTAAGCTTTACGACTAAAACTTACCTTATCAGAACTCAGACTCCTGTCTCCTTGCTCCTTCCTCGTTCACTCTCAATGCGTTTAATTAAGTTTGACTGACAAACATATCTAATTCTCAATATAAGCCAAAGGCATTTACATTTAACATTCATAATTAAAATCTTCTAAAGCAAACAAATTATTTTCATTTTCATATTTACAAAGTATTCTAAATCTACCTACATACATATTCTATACAAACCAATGACATGATTAGTATAAAAGCTTTTCAAAATAATTAAATCAAAGCAATTGGTATTCATATACCTATACAAAACTACCTAACTTTCAATTGACATAATTTTACATACAAGCCAAAGACATTGGCTAGTATTCTAAACAACTAATTAAAATTCAAGCAAAGACTGTTGGTTTAAAATCAACCTATTCAAATTAACATACCTCAGTCAATTTTCTATACATGCCAAAGGCATTGGCTAGTATTCTACTTACCTATTAACTTTAGTAAGCCAAAGCGATTGGCATATACTAAATCGACTTATTCTAATACGATTTACTTTTGACAAAGCCAAAGTCAGTAAACAAAACCTAGAATACAATATTCGGACTACCTATCTACTACCTTATCAGATGGTGAGCCAAAGCTATTGGCTTACAACTCTACATTATTCTACACATTTTTCCTGGACTCGCACCGTACTGGAGGACGTTAACCAAACTTTTCACTCAAGACAAATCAAAATTCTACATTCAACAATTTACATATCAGTACAATCTGGAGTCATTTACCCAGAGACAAGGGATGTGATCATTTCTACACTAAAAAAGTCTTCAGCTTTCAATATCAATGACGCCTGAACCAGAGACATCAAACTTCAACCTAGACAATTTACATTAGCAAGAAAACAGCCATGATCATTCTACTGGAAACATTCATCCGTCTCCACGCAGAAAAGCAACCATTTTGACTCCAGCCAAAGTTATTGGCTAGACGTTGACGCAGCAGTCGCTAAAGATAAACCAATCATTTTGCCATTTCAACTATCATGTACAACTAATTCATAGTCATTTCAATTAACCTTACTTATGATTAATTATGTCTAGGTGACGGGATGTCATCTGCAGTTTGATCGGGGCATGTAGAACGTAGTCAGGATTAGCGTTCGGAGCATGTAGCTGATAAATTGCTAGTAGATATTATTTTTTCGGCTCTCACGCCAAATATTGGACTCCGATGTCCATAAAATCAAATTTAAGTAAAGGGTCTCACACCCGTGAATTTAAATTAAAGTTAAGGGTCTCACACCCGTGAATTTAAATTAAAGTCAAGGGTCTCACACCCGTGAATTTATATTATACTTAAGGGTCTCACACCCGTGAATTTATATTATACTTAAGGGTCTCACACCCGTGAATTTAAAGTAAAGTAGAAGGGTCTCACGCCCGTGAATTTCAATTAAAGTATAAAAGTCTTACCCCATAAATCAAGTCTTACAACTAAATTAAAAGAATGAGTCACACCAAATATTTTCATTTTAAGTTTAACCATACTCAATTAAAGTTATATGTACTTAACGTAAAGGGCCTTGCACCCATCAAAGTCAGTTAAAACTTAAACTTAGCCAACATACACTCTTAATGTAATTCGATATTTTCCTTAAATTATACTAATGTAAACTCAAACGACATGCACATAATCATACAGTATCTATTTAATATTTGACAAAATTGTTCTAATCTATTTTCATTTAAGGCTTCTTAAATTGTCGTGCCTTAGTTTCATTTTCAGATCTTTCAGACCTTCAAATTTTCCTAAGCCACGACAAATTTTCATCTTTCTTCATAATGCCAAAGTTATTGGCACACACCTACTTCACACATGAAAATCCGACCTCACAAATCCATCTTCAACGGATTTGCCCGCCCGGATTTTATTCAAAAAGGGGTGGATATAGGAGAGCTAACATAGTTACAGACAGGGAGTTGGTGCGGCGACTCTCCCCAGCCATCAACACATCGCAGCAGAGTTTGTGCGACGGTGACTCTCCTGGAGCCATCGAGAGAGCTGATGGAAGTCTCTCGAATTCAGAGTGAACTTGGGATTGGGCGAGGAAGGTCGAGGATGGGCTGAGCTGGACTAGAAGACATTTTCCCTATCATTTCTATTTCTCTATTCTATCAGTAATCTATCAATTATATTATACCTATGATGTGCTAATTGGAACTAGTAAACTATACTCTAAATTGTACATTCCAATCTATTGCCTTCGTCCACATTATTGGCAAAATAGCACATAAACCGTAGGGATCTAGGAGCCGGGAATCTAGCATCCCTACAATCGCAATTTTGCGAATGAAGACCCTTTTCGGAGTAATTACTCCCTCCCACTCTTTCTAACTTCTTTTGTGTTAGAATGTCCCTTAAGGAACAAAACGGTCTTTAAAGTAATGAAGAAACATATGGCGGACACTCCTATGGTAGGTAGATATTTCGCTATCTTTAAAATGTGTGGTTGTGATTGGTATATGCGGGATATACAAATTGTAATTACTCCGAAAAGGGTCTTCATTCGCAAAATTGCGATCAAACTTCACCTTTAGGTAAGTCTCGTTTAATCTATCAAATATTCTATAACGTTGGACAATCTAAAAGAAAACGATATACAAAATGGGAATTAATGGAAAAAATGAATCTAATGTGCCTGCATGAAAGATATGAATTATATAGCTTGCATTTCATTTACAAATATGTAATATGTAACAATCTCTTAAAGAATGACATAAAAAAGGATTACAAAAAATCAGAAAACATTTGTTCTTCAAAATCAGTATAGTCTAGACTTGCTTGTTGTGAAAGGTTTTGGAAGACATGCATTTTCTTACCGCAGTGCAAAATTATGGAATTCTCTACCAGCAAGTATACAAATGAGTAAATCTTTTTCTGACTTTAATGTACTTGTAAGAAGGAACATTATCCTTAAACGCGATGTACAATGCTGAATTCTGAATCCCGACCTTAATGAATTATTTACTATAATATTTTTTTTCTGAACACGCTAATAACTATTGAAAATAATGGTTAAATTACTTCATAAATTTAAATATTCATTTAAATTATGTTTTCTTTTATTATTAATTATTAGATAATTAGAAATGACTTATGATGGAAGATAAGATGTTTTGTTTAACTATTATTCATGTGTCAATAAACAATCAATCAATCAATCAATCAATGGAGCTGAAAAATTTTATTTTTAATCAATATACTTGATTACGTGAATAATTAATAAACAAAGAAATACATTGCCACTAATTTTTGTAAAATGACGAGTACTATTTATTTTTAATTGCATTTAAGTATTAAATAAATAATAAACTAGTTCAAGTGAAAATAAGGTCATAGTCTCACATCCTATTGAACCATGTAGCAGGCTACAATTTATTATTCTAGCAAAAGTTCGGTTGTCTAAATGACAGTGTAAAACATTTTTTGCTAGCTTATAGAAAACCCATGATCGGCAAATCCTTGCAAAAGTAGACACGAAGAGCGAAGGCGAACTCTTTATAATAATGAACGAATGAATGGTCTGTCTGTCTGTCCGTCTGTATGTTTGCGTTAAAGCTGGGCACAGCAACCAGCAGAGTTAGAGGTGGGCACAGTGACCCGCAATCAAATACTAACTAACCTCACCGCTGACCACGCGACTCTTTCTTATATCTGTGTTAACGAGTTTATTAAATATCGGCACGATAATTACCGAACGCCCCTACCTCACCTATCTCATTTGAAGTCGCCAAATGGAACTGCCTTCATCAGCAAAAATCATCATAAAAGGTTAAACGCTATTCAAAAGACCATAGTTTAAAAATATCCCAAAAATAAAAACCGATTTCCCCAATTTAATTCTAAGCTTCCTTAATTTGTTCACATTCATCGTGAATTTAAACAACATCTGAAAACAAATTAATATCAATTTTTGGAAAGGGCTTGTAATTTTAGTGGTAGTTGTAGACTATACTATATATGTTTTAGCAAATTAAAGCGTTTGTAAGATTACACCGGAACATTCCGAACGTTTTAAGGCTTTTCTGATAATAATAATATTCGTGGCTTTGAAATTTGAGTGCACATAAGAAATGTAACAGGAAAGGAAAGGCAAGTCTTAATTTATATAATACAAGCCGATCAGTTCCCATGAGCGTTCACTTAAATCTAGCCCGCAAAGCAAATCCAAGATTTGCAGAAACGAATCTATCTTCCAATTTTTATCAAGGCGGTTGAACTTTGTCAAAAGTAGAATTTTAAAAAGTGCGCCCTTCCTTTTTAAGCCAATGAGCATTCGGCTACACAGAATTGGGCACACAGAACACAGAAGACAAATAATCATTCTTCCTACTTCCTTCTATTTATAAGAGTAATAAAAGCAGAGCCGAGGGCTGCCAAAATAAATGCACACAGGTGAAAGCAGTGAAAGTGTTGAAGATTTAGAACTGAGAGAAGGTACCGAGAGGTATTGATATTGCTTTCTCCATGCTGTTTAAGCTGCTTCAGCCACTGTACACATTTCCGAACTCCTTGCTCTCTCTACTTCTACAACTTTACTTGGTGAATGGTGGGTGAGTTTGTTCCGCGCTTGTTCAGGTCACTCAGAGCTGAACATTAGGTTGATGGGAGGATGGGACAGAGCTGATTACTAAAGTTAAATACGAAGTAGTAGCTTACCTGGAAAAATGCACACTCCCTACTCGTAAGTGCAAAATTATTCTTACCTGGAGATAATCTTGATTTCCTCTTTGGCCACAGGATTGTCTCAGTCTCGCAAGAAAAATCTTACACAGCTGATCGTACGTAGTTTTCGCCTAGGTACAACAGTGAGTAAAGTAGTACTCTATTTTTATTGACATTTTAATAGTAGTTACTGTGCACATAATATTTTATTTGCACGACTTGTCGTAGAACATGCTCCAGTACTCGGCACACACATCCATCCGTGATCGTATCTCCAAATTTCCACCTAAGGGACCAAATTTTTAAGTGCTGATGCATTCTAAATTTGGTCAATATTGTCACATAATTTGCAATAGAAATATTTGCTAATCCTGTGATTGAAAGAATAGTCACTGATCGAATTCCTTCATACAGAGATATTAAAGATATTAGATAGAAAAAGTTCTGTTGTGTCTATTATATGTATAGGCTGCAAAAAGCAGAGTGCAATATAGATGCACACTCTCTCTCTGCTCACTCTGCTGCACAATGTTTTTGAATTATATGCATGTGTTACTAATTAAGTGGGCGGAGTTTACTTGACATCAATGCCGGGAATTAATACACCGGCGTGTTAAGCTTAGGTGCCCTTGCAATTCGGTTCAAATTTGAGAGGGAGATTTACTAATACCATCTAATACATTGCATTCTCTTACGCAATGCTCACTGTCTTCAAACGTTAATAGGAGGTCAAGGAGTAACTGCAGAACCAAAGTAGTTATAGCAACGGTTGTTTGTCGCTCTTAAAAGGTACTCCCGTCCGAGAATTTTTAAAATAAAATTTCAACTTTTTTCGTTCTGGGTACAAATCGGCCACTTTGGACCCAACACTGTGGTTCCATACAGACGGTTACCCCTGTTGCTCTCCAGAACGGAAAAAGTTGAAATTCTATTTAAAAAATTCTCGCTTGAGAGTACCTCTTTGCTGCAGAACCAATTCAAGATTACTAAAATGTTCTCCAGTGTCAAGTCTACAATAAGCAGGGAGAATCTTTCCTGTTTGTTTCATTTTTATAGTGGGTATAGACCAAAAACGAAATTTACCCTCACAATGGGGAAATTTAGTTCTAAATTTTTGTGTTTGGGACTACACACTATACAAACTAAACAAACCAAAAATGTTCTGCCTGCTTATTGTAGAACGTTTTATAGAACAACCTGTCATAATTTTCAACAAGAGAATAGTTAGCCGACAAAAGAGACTAAGGCATCCGAAAACTCCAAATTGAAATGTTAATATCCTTGTAGGTACCTGGAACCTGAAATATTATAGTAGTAAGACTGAATACTATCCCAAATTCTTTGTAGGTTGCGTTGTAAATAGTGTGTGGAAAACTTCACTTTAAATACATCGTCTAAATTCCAAATTTCGGTTGTCTTCACTCAGGTCTTCGGTATAGCATAAAGCTAAATACAGTTTTGATCAGTTGTGAATTTCATAAATAAATAGGTGTACACGTGTTTTCTAAATACTGAGAAACAAGGTTTTCGACTCTTAAGCTGTATCTAATTATAAAAGATATCTATTCATACTTCTCTTCCTTCTCTTCCTTTTTATCGTGCTTCGTGCTTCTCTTCCTTTTTATCCATCCACATAATAAAAGTTGAGAGAAAGACTTGCTTCTATTATTCTTGTCTTTTACTAAAATTTCACTAGGTTCCCTTTTCTCAATCTTCAAGACACATTCTGAATCTGAATCGCAAGGAAAATACTACAACTCACTTGCCATGGAACTGAAAAAAGTTTTCAACATGCCAAATAACTTTGATTTGCAGATTTTCAAGGTATAATGGATAAAATACTAATTAATTTTATAATTTTCCTTTGAGTTTAATCAATAAGTAAAAGTAAATAGTAAAATAGCGAACCCACCGTAAATATAGTGTACTGTCACCACAGAATATTTTCAACTCACTACGAAAAACTAAGAATTCTTCATGGTGCATTAGTCGATAATTCAAGGGTGAAGAATTCTTTTTGTTCTATTAATGCACCGCATGAAGAATTCTTTTGTCTTGAATTTCGATAATTAGATATATGTGTGCTATCTGGGGTAGTGCACCTCAATATAATATTAGTTTAATAAATAAATTGTTTCGTAGGGCAGGCAGATTTGTATTAGGATATGGGAAATATGACTCTGTTAAACTAGATACTACATTACTATTGGAGTGGCTTTATCCTAATAATTTGTATAAGGATGAAATACTTAAATTAACGTACAATGTTTTCAATAATGACTGTCCTGAGTATTTTAATAATTATTTAGATTTTAATAATGTGACTACAATTTCAACTAGATTTAATAAGTATACTAATCCTCAACACCAAGGGAATACTTTGATGTATAAAAAGACTTTTTGTTACAATGGTGTTTTATTATGGTATAGTATTCCCGAGAATATCAGGAATAGCAATAATTTATCAATCTTTAAGAATAATTTAAAAAAATATCTATTAAATATCCAAGCTGATGAAAGTGTACGTATTGTTGACAATACACTGCATGATTATTCATGTATTGACTATGTAGCAAGTATTGATGCAGACTTGTAATATGAATGTGTATGATGGTATTTGTAACTGATGTTGTTCTATGTTATTGCTGATTCCTGATATTGTAATGACCTCATCCGAGGGTGATATCTTAATAAATTCAATTCAATTCAATTTGTCTAATTAATTCACTGTCACGGAGAAATAGCAGGCACACCGATCAGATGTTTTTCGTAGTGTGTTGAGGATATTCTGTAATGACAGTATGTTTGTGCATTAAGTACATATTTGCTGAACACTACATCTGTGTGACTTGACTAGGGATTGCCATTCTGGATTGGAGTAGGATCTGTGGCGACAGCAGCTTTGATTTCTTGGCTGTACAGCAGCAAGGCCCGTGGAAAGACTCTCAGAAACCCGAGTGCGAAGTACGCTCTGAAACTTGTGGAGAAAGTGACTCTATCGCATGACACCCGCCTGTTTCGGTTTGAGTTGCCGTCAAAGGACCATGTGCTTGGCCTCCCCACCGGCCAACACATCTACCTCTCCGCCCTCATCAACAACGAACTCGTCGTCAGGCCCTACACCCCCGTCTCCAGTGACCAAGACGTCGGCTACATGGACTTGGTCATCAAGGTTCGCACACTTTCCGCCCCACGTGGTCCCCTCATGCTCTAGCAAATACCTTTTTCAAAAACTATGATGACTTGGCTTATGAACAGGTCTACTTCAAAGATATCCATCCCAACTTCCCCAACGGAGGAAAAATGTCGCAACATCTCAACGACCTTTCTCTGGGACAAACAATAGACTGCCGCGGACCCTCCGGGAGACTGGTTGGTCAAATTAAATCAAACTGAGAGTATTTCGTGTAGGTATTTTTAGAAATTCTGACTCGATTAAATAGAAGTACAACGGAAGAGGAGAATTTGCTATTCGACCAGACAAAAAGTCGCCTCCACAGATCCTGCAAGTCAAAAGGGTCAATATGATTGCGGGTACGTCCCTATAAAAGTTGGAATAATTTATTAGAACCCAGCTTCAGAATGTAATTTTACTTGTTGCTGCTAATTAGGGGGAAGTGGCGTAACTCCGATGCTACAAATTATCAACGCAGTTCTGAAGGACCGCCAAGACCGCACCTGTCTTTCACTTGTTTTTGCCAACCAGACAGAGGATGACATTTTATGTCGCTCCGATCTCGAAATGGCAGCTAAAACCTATCCCAACAGATTCAAGTTGTGGTACACTCTGGACAGACCCCCAGCAGGTTGCTAAAGAATACTTAATGCAGTTGACGTCAGCTATTAAGAATGCACGTTTACTTTCCTTAGGGACCTTAATTCTATTTGTTGTTCTCAGAATGGAACTATAGCATTGGTTTCGTAAATGCCGATACATTGAAGGAGCATTTCTATCCTGCGGATAGCGACACTCTTGTTCTGACATGTGGTCCACCGCCTATGATAAAGTATGCCTGCACTCCAAGTCTGAATGCTTTAGGATACCCGGAAGACCTTCGGTTCTCGTATTAGTCTCTTTTATTAGGCGATGAATTTTACTACAAACGCTTTCTACAGACACAGATTTTAAAACAGATCTCAGAAAAGGATCTCATTGTCCAATAGGTTCACTGTCTTCACATTCGCATTTGGCAATACTTACAAATATGAAAATCAATATATGGCACATTATTAAAATTTCAATTGCAGAGAGGTAAGAAGCTGTGAACAAACATCTCATTTTGGAGCAAGCGGTGAGAGTGAGAGGCATGGTTAAATGTATTTGAGATTTAAGAGGAGTGAGTGAGAGGTAAGGTTTTGAAAAGAGGAGAGGTGGGAGATGAGGTGAGACTTTGAAAAAAAAGAGTTGAGAGTGAAGGGCAGAGGTAGAAATCACTGCTCACCTCTCCTTGTAGAGAGGTGAAAAGTTCTCAACTCATCCCTCAATTTGGAATAAGAGGTGAGCTGAGAGGTGATGTTTTGATGAAAGGAAAAGGTGAGAGGCTAGTTGGTAGGAAGTTTTGAAAAAAGGAGAGGTGAGAGTTGAGGAAGTTTTAGAAAAAGGAGAGGAGAGAGGTTAGTTTAGTAGATAGGAAGTTTTGAAAAAAGGAGAGGTGAGCTAATAGGAAGGAAGTTTTGAAAAAAAGGGGAGAGATGAGTTGAGGACCGTGACATGACACTGCAGAAATAAATAAGTGAGCGGCAGGAGGCTACCTCTCAAAACTTTTTAGATCTCTGCCTAATACTGTTCATATGCTGACAACCCTATTATAATATATAATACAAATGTGCACCAAACTTGGCGTAGTTGACTTGGGAAAGTCGGCACATATATTGGGTGATTGGGTCTGCTTTATACTTAATAAGATTATTAGTAATTTAGTCATATTCAATCAGATTTTGTCCAATAGAACTATGGCGCAGAGATTTCATCCATTAATAAGTGAATATTAGTATGAATTAAATTTTCTAATTACCTTTTATCATAGAATCGCGGAAAAAAGAATGTTGTCAAGGAAACGCAAAACTAACTAAATTAACAGTTCCCGACAGTCACTCAGACAGTTCCTGACAGTCAGTAACATAAACTGCTGGTAATATTGACTATTTCGTCAGATTATTCTAGTCAGTGAGTTTTGATTTGAGGGCCAGGAGAGGAATCAGCAGCAACGTAACTGTAATAATATACAGTTAACAAAAATAAATAAATATTAATACTTTAGAAATATTTAGTTAAGGTGATGTAGTTTCGGCTGACTTGATGGACAAACATGATATGACTTTCAGGGAAACCCTAAGTTTCCTTGATGAAAATAATAGTATATAGTTGAACATATACTTTTATGGTTTGTTCTAATCGCTGTATTGTGTGTATCCAATAAAAATTACGTTCGCTGATGTAAAGTATCGCATTTCATTGACATTGTTCTCCCACTTTCATCCACAACCACAACCCATTCAATCAAGAATCATAAGAATTCTATGAATAATTCTATAAGCCCAATCCTAAGGTTGATACTGCGACCACTTAAGTTTCACCCTACCCACTTGGGTTGAGTAACCAAAGGTGGGGAAAATACGGTCGGCAATAGAGGTGCACTACATGGTTTGACCTAGTTCTAAGTTCTAGTTGATGGAATCAACCTGCAACCCTCTCAACAACTTACTTTGTGTAAGAGCCAGAACCTCAAAGGTGGATAAAATGCGGCAACAATATACATGGACTCCCTGTTTTACCCCAATATTTGGCTAACCCTCTAATTTTGATCACAGATTCTGGGGTGAAGGCTTTTCAACGTACATTAGCTAATTTAGTTTACACATCCATTTTAATCTGCTTTTGTAGTAGTCGTAGTCATATCATAAAAATCTCAGATGGGTCCCCTATCCATCCGCGGGGTGTTCTGATCTGAACTCTGAACGAAATCCAACTGACATCAATTAGGTTGGTATTCTCGTAGTCAACTCAACACATCCAGCTGTTCTAAACCCTGAAAGCCATGAATTTAACAAGCATTCATTTCGTTTTTCGCGGGTACCTCAAACTGCAACTGAGAAGCTGAAAAATTAGTTGAGTGGTCAATGTTTAATTTTGCCAATGTATTGAAAATTTTCATGAAGAAATCTGTGTATAGCTTCTTGACAAATTTTGTTTTACATATTTTATTGGTTTGCAGTTTGTGAGGTTGCATTAAAGATTCTACTTATCGTACTTCGTTCGCATTTTTCTCCGCAATGCTACTTTCAAGTTACGTAATATTTTAATGAAACGTCATTGGTGACTTGGTGAGTAAAATATCCACCAATTTGCAGTAAATATATAGTGTGCATAATCTAATTAAAATTGTTCGAAATTGTTTTGTAGTTCATGACGTTGTTTCAAGTACATTTTTCTGTTTATTGTATTTGGATATTGTTAGAATTTGCTTTTTTAGGGAAACTAAAAAAGCAGCTGATTTGTTTCTTTTCCATTATAAAATATGTGCATTTTTATACCCCACAATTAGCCGTTTTCGTATTCCCCAGATCGACTGAGGCGATCGACTGAGGTAGTTTCAGTTCTGAGAAATACGAAAAAGGCAAATTTGGAGTTCTAGAGGGTGTTATTTTGTTTGGGGAGGGGTGTGTTATTAATTCATTTTGATCAGCACTAGACGCCTAGTAGGGCGAATGTGTAGTGAATTTAGGAAAATAGACCTACTGTAATCTGTAGTTGAAGTTGTCCTTCTATAAGAAAAGTATTTCCCCACACACCGAATACCATTTCAGGGTTTTCGAGTCCCTCTGCGTTGGTTTTGAGAACTCGCCTATCGCCTTATAGCAGACGGTAGTGTGTGCTTAGCTCATTCCTACTCCTACTAAATACACATCAGACAATACAGCACAACCATCGCACTTCAAACACACCTACCTTCTGCGGAAGGCTAATTCTCAAAACAAACACAGAGGCGTTTGTTTTCGAAAACCCTAAAAACCTCTATTGAATTCCCAGTACGTATATACAGGAGGCCCCGAGTTCACCTTTGGGTTTACTCCCGTTTCTGCAGTTCGGCACCCGAAATAGCTGGGCTGCCCTAAAACTCACCTTTAGAATTTACCACGCTGTCACAAATCCATGTTTCCGGAATAATAATGAAATTTTTAGAATTATCAGGCGAACAGACGAACCCCTGCTAACACGCTTATGATTACAAACATAACATCATAACATAACATATCTGATTACTTGATTACATAACAGAACCGATGACGTCATCTAACTATACATCTCTTACCAACTTACAGTATATTAGGATGTCAGGCCAAAACGAGACCCCATTGGAAGGCGAAAAGAATTGTCTGCAATGTGTGAGCTGCGGAGAAGCCAGCGCGGATCGTCCGACCCTTCGGTTGCCGTGCTATCACCTCGTGTGCACCCAGCCTAGTTCTTGCTACGATTCATTGCTGTCTACTAAATTGGATTCCAGGAGCAACGCCATAAAAGGTAAGAAATACGGTAGGGGTTGTTACGTATAGTTATAATTATTTTTCAATGTTGCAAATTTCGAAACGTAGACGTCAGAATACCTTGAAAACCTAAAGTAGTATTACTAATATTTCTTTCTGTGAAATACTATGTATATTAAACATTTAAATATTTAATATAATAAATATTAACTATATTAAATATATAAAATATATTGAATGTATCTAATATTTAAATATATATTAAATATATAAAATATATTGAATGTATCTAATATTTAAATATATATTAAATATATAAAATATATTGAATGTAGCTAATATTTAAATATATATTAAATATATAAAATATATTTAATATAGATAATATTTAAATATATATTAAATATATTAAATATATTTAACATAAATATATATATATATAAATATTATAAAATATATTAAATAAATATTTAATATAATTATGAATGGGCACATAAAAACGTTTAAATAAAAGGTTATTAAATATTATTAAAATTTATTAGTAAATATTATTACATTTTGTTAATCATATACTATTATTATTTTAATATTGCATTGCAGGGGCTTGTCCAGATTGCCACTTTGTATTTCTTCCTGAAGATGTAGTAGATGCTCATAATGAAAATCAGCTGCTGAGTGAGGAAGCTCAACTCCGTTTGGAATTCAACAGATCCTCGAAACTGTGCAGTCATTGCGTCAGAGGAAATAGGGCCGAATACTGGTGCAAAGATTGCAGGGAATATCTGTGTATTGCATGTTCTCAGGTACTCCATCACATTGGTATTTTTTAACTTGTTAATGCTTTTTCTTTGGCGACTGAATGTATATGTATATAATAATGCGTATACATGTATGTTTTATTGGCAATAAGCCAAATCAGTTAAATCATTTTTCTTTTTGCCGTGTAATCATTTTTACTGTTCTTAATGACTGAAATTCACTCGGCATTAAGGTAAATTATTCATTTTGTTGCCGTGTAATAAACTTTTCTTCCCTTAATGACTGAACGTCACTCGACAGTAAGGAAAATGACTCACTTTAATGTAATTTTTAAAAAGGAAAATGCCTAGGCATTTTGCTAAATGTCTCGGCTAAATGAAAATAGCCGGGCTGGCTTCACAGGCATTTTCCTAATAGCCTGATTTGGCTTATTACCGCCAACATATATATGACGTAGTTTCTGAGAGGACACAGTCATTGAGGGGACACGGTGTCTATTTAAATGCTAATAACTTTATTTCTATTATACTTAGCAATCTGACATTTTTACGGTGAGTCAACGGTGACATAAAAAGCACTTTCAGTTTCATCCCTCTAGCTGTTAGAGAAAAAATGTTATTTGTGTTTAAGTTCAAAAAGTTAATAAAATGAAGAATTTTTGAACTTAAACACAAAGGACATTTTTTTCTGTAAAAGCTAGATGGATGAAATTTACTGAAAGTATTTATTAAGTACCAATCAACCTGATTTATCACCAAGGATTATTTTTCGGCTGATTACCGTATTTATCGAAATAATTGTTTCAAGTGAACTTTTTGGCCGCGCAAAGTGCATAATAAACTTCCAATGGAGGATTATTTCGACGTGGAAAACTATTTTTTCAATGCATGATTTATTTACTTCTTTAGTCAAAATGGATCACTGAATAATTAATACTAGATAAAAAATTAATAGTAATAGGTCTACCTGCAAAGTCTATCTTCAATTTGGACAGTACTCCTTTGTTTTCACTTATGGGACACAGAAAACTGTCCCAAACTAGTAACTTTAGGCGAAAAATAGCTTTTCCCAAATTGCAAATTGTAAATGCATAAATTAGAGGTGGAGGATTATTTCGACGTGGAGTATTATAACTTCAAGGGTCATAAAATTGAGGTATTATCGGAATAATTCTCCAGTTGGAGTATTATTACGACTGGGCAATTATTTCGATAAATACGGTACTTTATTTTTGGATAGCAATTTTATTTATTTTGGATGATTTATTTAGTGGTTGGGTGGATTTCTATTTGGGTTGGGCAAGAATCAAATTTTGGCGCTTTAAATGACACCCCTTATGAATTCTAATTAAAAGGAAAATCGTTTTTGGTTTTCCTTAGCCGTGAGAAATAGACCGTCTAAAGACGGAGAATTCAATATATTCCTCATTCCTGGCATATTTTCATTTTACACCATGAAAAAGGTGGAGTATGCAGTACAGTGACCTGCACTGCAAAGTATATAGGCACATGCCCATTGCCAATTTTAATTATTTAGAATTTTTATTATGGTCCACAATTGTTAGATCTATTATTTTAAATTCGCCGGTTTTTTCAGCCCCACGAATTAATAAAAGCCTTCAAGGAGCATCGCCAGATTTCAATTAGTGTCCCGGTTGACCTGTGTGAAATATGCCAAGAAGAGGAAGCCGTGTACGCTGACACTGCACATGACAGACCCATGGCTGTTTGTGCCGATTGCATCCAATGTGACGACGTTACTGCGGTAGTCGTGTGGGATGAATACGTCGAGAGCGTGAAAGAGGAGTGTCAGGATGTCATCGACCAACTCAAGTATGTCTCCCTCTTTCCATTCACTTCTGCACGATGCCATAAACGTTGGGTCTACATGGGTTGTCCAGTTGACTGTAGTAAAGATGAGTGTATTTACATTGCAGCATAATTAGGGAGAACTGTCAGAGTGCAGATGAACTCTTAGAAGAAAGCAGAAACAGGACCCGCGGAGAAAGCTTGGTACAGCTAATGGACCAAATTACTGAGCTACGGGTGCTGTGAGTGAATACTTTACATCCATAATGTTCGCCTTACCATAGTTGCCAAATAATGACTAAAATTACATTCTAACACTATTGCTGCACACCTTACATAGAAAAATCTTAACCGGTACATTTGGCTATTGTTAGACTTTTTGCCTACATGAATCGTCGAATCTTAGAACTAAGATACACCGTTCAGCGCCAAATAAATAGAACCATAAAAGAACACAATCTGCAAACACTGAAGGTACGCTCCATCAGATCAAGAGCTACTCAAATTTCTCAAATGATGACGGATTTTATGGATTCGTGCAGCAGCACAGAGCTAGTTCAAATATTGGAGTAATAAATTTTGCTATTTTCCCATAACTTATTTAATTGCTCTGTAATGCGTATGAAATGAGTCATGTTTTTGATTTAGCGATTATAAGAAGGGAGCCGAACTCCTCGTTAGTAAAGCAACAGATTGTAAGCTGTCCATTAGCGCGGAGCAATTTGTTGCCGACTGCAAAAAGGATTTTGTACTGGATATAACTAGAGGGGTCGATGAGTTCAGTCAGTGTAAGTATAATTAGATTTTTTTAAAGTCTCAGGTGATTTTTGATAGATTTAGAAATCCTTTGTCTGCATAGGTCTGGCAGAAGTCGGAAGTTTGACGAAGAGACATCGTATTAGAGACTGTTCCAGTGTAGAGACTGAAGAGATGGAGGAAGTAGTACCTATCACATCTTTCCCCCCTGAATTTGTTCAGTATGTTTTCGAATTGCTATATCCTGAAAAATTCATGACTCCAAAGGAGAGAAATTCCCGTTCCCAGGCTGCGAAATCTTCTCCAGGACAAAGCACCAGCCAAGTCGTACCTGGTGAGCTATGCTGCAGTTGTTTGCTGCGGGGTGAACAAGGTCGCAGTCGTGTAATAAGAGAAGAACAAGGTCACAGTCGTGAAATGGGAGAAGAACAAGGTCACAGTCGTGAAATGGGAGAAGAACAAGGTCACAGTCGTGAAATGGGAGAAGTACAAGGTCACAGTCGTGAAATGGGAGAAGAACAAGGTCACAGTCGTGTAATGGGAGAAGAACAAGGTCACAGTCGTGTATTGGGAGAAGAACAAGGTCACAGTCGTGTATTGGGAGAAGAACAAGGTCACAGTCTTGAAATCAGAGAAGAACAATGCCACAGTGGTGTAATGGGAGAAGAACAAGGTCCCAGTAGTGGATTACCTGGGGAATTCGGCTTCAGTGATACCATACCTGGTGAAGTAGGTCCCAGTCGGGTTGGTCGTGATGACCCGAGTCCCGTGCGGGTTGAAAGTGACGAACAAGATCCCAGTCGTGTCATAGGTGATGGAGGATACCCCAGTCATACCACGCCTGATGAGCCTGGTCCCAGTCGTGTTATTCCAGATGAAGAAGGTCCCGGGTCCCAGGTCCCAGGTCTTACAATAAGTGATGAACCCTGTTCCCTCAATGCTATCCTATGTGAACCCGGTCCCAGTAGTGCCATCCTGTGTGAACCTGGACCCAGTAGTGGCATCCGGTGTGAAGCTGGTCCCAGTCTTGGCTGTCTTGGAATATCTGGCGAAGTAGGCAGTAGCCAAGGAATGGCAGGTCTCAGAGGAACAGAGTTTAGCAAACCTGGTCCCCAACGCGCCATATGGTCTGAGTATAAAAAGAAACGTCGAAGCCTTAGGAGATTTTCAGGACCCCCGAAGAAAAGAGTACAGTTCTCGGAGAATGTTCTAGTTAAGTATGTACCGAAAAGTCCTGATGGAAATTTTCAATTTCAGGTTGGTTTGCAGTTCCATTCCGATTGAGCATTGATATCCAATGCCTCCACAGTCAATATCATGCATTCGAATTAATATGTGTTGTGTATCTATGAAGGCGGCAGAGAAAGAGGAAATCCCACTTCAGAGAACAGAAGACACTCCAGTCCCGTCACCGGAGATCGTGCCGGGGGAAGAATGTGAGAGCGAAGACAATCTCATCATTGACCAACAGAGGCAGCCTGATAGCGGTAATTGGTTAACCTGAGCTTATTTCGTACAGATTTATATTTGCAGCTTGGTCCTTGCTTTTGTTTTTGTTAGTTAATCTCTAAAGAGAATCTAATTGTTTTCATTGATATCAGTCATAGTTACATTGCACTTTATTAATATTCTAGCAGCGGAAAGTGAAGACAATATCATCGAAGTAGGGTCTAAATCGGAAGATAGTGGGTTAAATAGCGCAGGAAAAAACGGAGAAGGAAGAGCTGTGCAAAAAGTAAATCACAGTGACGAAGTGGCACCATCAGAAAACGATGTCACACTGGGCCCATTAATAATACAAGAAAAGGGTGACAAAGAGACACAACTGATAAGACGAGAAAACGAAGACAAAGAGGAACCGTGGAAAATACAAGCCAAGCTGAACAAAGAAGAACCCTTGGAAATACAAGACATACAGAACAAAGAGAAACCCTTGATAGGAGAAAAGGGCAACAACGAGCAGAAACCCCAGACAGCACTAGAAAAGGGCAACAAAGAGAAAACCTTGATAGTACAAGAAAAGGGCGACAACAATGAGGAACCCTTGAAAATTCAAGAAAAAGGGAGTACAGATAAACCATTAATAATTCAAGAAATGGAGAAAGAGGAAGCATCGGCATCGGTAGTACACGAAATGAGTAACACTGATAAACCATTGGCCACACAAGAGAAGGATAACCAACAGAGACCCTTGATAACACAAGAAAAGGGTGACAAAGAGACACCGCTGATAAAACAAGGAAACGATGACAAAAAGGAACCGTTGAAAGTACAGGTCAATCCCCACAAAGAGGAACGCTTGACAATGCGAGAAAAGGCCAACAAAGAGAAACCCTTGATAGAACAAGAAAGGGGCAACAAGGATGAAAAACCCCTGATAGCACCAGAAAAGGGCGACAAGGAGCAGGAACCCGGGCTGATAGCACCAGAAAATGGCAACAAGGATCAGAAACCCCTGACAGCACCAGAAAAGGGCAACAAGGAGCAGAAACCCCTAGTAGCACCAGAAAAGGGCAACAAGGATCAGAAACCCCTGACAGCACCAGAAAAGGGCAACAAGGAGCAGAAACCCCTAGTAGCACCAGAAAAGGGCAACAAGGATCAGAAACCCCTGACAGCACCAGAAAAGGGCAACAAGGAGCAGAAACCCCTAGTAGCACCAGAAAAGGGCAACAAGGATCAGAAACCCCTGACAGCACCAGAAAAGGGCAACAAGGAGCAGAAACCCCTAGTAGCACCAGAAAAGGGCAACAAGGATCAGAAACCCCTGACAGCACCAGAAAAGGGCAACAAGGATCAGAAACCCCTGACAGCACCAGAAAAGGGCAACAAGGAGCAGAAACCCCTAGTAGCACCAGAAAAGGGCAACAAGGATCAGAAACCCCTGACAGCACCAGAAAAGGGCAACAAGGAGCAAAAATCCCAGACAGCACGAGAAAAGGTTAACAAGGAGCAGAAACCCCAGACAGCACTAGAAAAGGGTAACAAAAAGAAAACCTTGACAACAAAAGAAATGGGCGTCAACAAAAAGGAACCCTTGAAAATTCAAGAAAAAGGTAGCACAGAGAAACCAAGTATGATAATGGAAGAAATGGATAACCTAGGCGGAGCTTTGATGTTACAAGAAATGAGTAACAAAGACAAACCATTGACAATACAAGAAAATCAAAAGGAAGCTTTGATGTTACAAGAAAAGGGTAAAAAAGAGACACCCCCGATAACACGAGAGAAGGGACCGTTGAAAATGCAGGCCAAGCCGAAAAGTGAGGAACCCTTGACAATACAAGACAAGCAGAACAAAGAGAAATCCTTGATAGCACAAGAAAAGGGCAACAAAGAGAAAGCCGTGATAACAAAAGAAAAGGGCGACAACAAAGAAGAACCCTTAAAAATTCAAGAAAAATGTAGCACATTAATACAAGAAATGGATGACCAACAGATGCCCTCGATGCTACAAGATAATGGTAAAAAGGATACACCGATGATAATACGAGAAAACGATGACAAGAAGGAACCTGTGCAAATACATGCCAAGCTGAATAAAGAGGAACCCTTGACATTGCAAGATAAGCAGAACAAAGAGAAACCCTTGATAGCACAAGAAAAGGCCAGCAAGGAGAAACTCTTGATAGCACAAGAAAAGGCCAACAAGGAGAAACTCTTGATAGAACAAGAAAAGGCCAACAAGGAGAAACTCTTGATAGAACAACAACAAGAAAATGCCAGCGAAGGGAAACCCCTGATAACACTAAAAAAGACCAACAAAGAGAACCCCCTGATAGCACTAGAAAAGGCCGACAAAGAGAAAGTCTTGACAACACAAGAAATGGGCGACAACAAAGAGGAACTCTTGAAAATTCAAGAAAAAGGCAGCACAGAGAAGTCATTGGTAATTCAAGAAATGGATAACCAAGAGGAAGCTTTGATGATACAAGAAATGGGTAGCACTGAAAAATCATTGACAATAGCAGAGAAGGATAATCAACAGACACCCTTGGTAATACAAGAAAAGGGGAACAAAGAGGAATCGTTGATAGTGCAAGAAGCAATTCAAGAAAAGTGTAGCAAAGCAAAATTTTTGTTAATTCAAGAAAAGCGAAGCCAAGAGAAACTCTTGGCAACACAAGAAAAGGGTAATACAGGGAAATTGTTGATAATACAAGAAAAGCGGAACAAGGAGACACCTTTACAAGAACCGGGGAACAAAGAAGAGGCCTTGATAGTCCAAGAAGCAATTCAGGAGAAATGCAGCAAAGCAAAACTTTTGATAATTCAAGAAAAGCGGAGCAAAGAGGAACTTTTGCCAACACAAGAAAAGAGTAACATAGGGAAATTGTTGATAATACAAGAAAAGCGGAACAAGGAGACACCCTTGGTTGTGCAAGAAATGCGTAACAAAGAGCCACCCATGCTAATACAAGAAAAGGGTAACAAAGATCAGCCCTTGATATCGCACGAACAGGGTAAAAACGCGAAACTCTTGATAATGCAAATGAAATGTAACAAAGAGAGACCCTTGATATTGCAAGTAAAGGGTAACAAAGAGAAACCCGTGATATTACAAGTAAAGGGTAACAAAGAGAAACCCATGATATTACAAGTGAAGGGTAACAAAGAGAAACCCGTGATAATACAAGAATTGGGTAACAAAGAGAAACCCGTGATAATACAAGAATTGGGTGAAAAAGGAGAGCCCTTTGTAAAACCAGAAAAGGGACACAGCGATGAATCTTTGATAAGTGAAGGTAAGTATGAGATTATTAATTGATTGATTAATTGATAATTAATTGATTAATGGTGAGAGACTCATGAATAAAACTGAAAAAACAGATAATTGTTCAAAAATTGTGGAAGGAAGCCAAAAAAAAGTTTCCGAATCAATTGCAGAAGAGCCGTCGAAAGGGTCTGGCTTCATTATTCCTCAGGGGAGTTTGGTAAACTTGCAAGACAACGGGCAGGAGATTTCATCACAAAACATTTTAGCTGCTGCGAGATGTCTGGAAGAACCGAAAATCAAAAGCAAGGTTGGGTCTTCCCGTGCAGATTCAGATGTGGACAAATTGTGTAGCACCGAAGTTCCCGACTGCACGAAAATGGTGACTAAGACTGGCCCTGAAGGAACTTCACCGAAAACCACAGATTCAGATAGCGGCAGTCCACCAAAGTCACCGAGCAAAAGGTACTGTTTTAGTAACAATAGCTTCAGTTAATAGCTGCTTAGTATGTACCTTTGAATGACCATTGCCTTTTATTTAATCTTTTCAATTTCGCAAAAATTCTTTTTAATGTTATTTTTGAATCTTTTTACTTTTTTTGTCTTTTATTCGGTTTTCTGAATCTTTTTGCCAATCAAAAGGTCAAGGTTGAAAATTGTAGGTTATAACCATTCTTTCGGTGTCTTGCTTGGTTTTCCCGAGTATTTGAAAATCCTTGTTAGTTGTTCCTCACTGTAATGTGCTATTATTAAAATCTTTTGTAGAAGACGCAAGCAATCCTTGTCAGACGTCAAGACTTTCCAACAAGAAGATTACTTGATAGATGCGAAGTAATTACAGTTTTTCAATTTTTGTCAGGCATTCTATATATACAGAGAACATAAAATAAATGTAGTACTATACATTTGTGTAGAGACGACGATGAAAGTCCGATCGTAAGCCCTGAAGTGTCGGAGGTGAAGGATGCCGTGGTTGTTAAACGAAAGCGAGGACGTCCTCCGGGAAAGAAAGTTTATTCCTCCACACCAATGACTGAAGAGAGTACTCGAAGAAGCTCTCGGCTCTCGTCTTCTGCGAACCAAGGTTCCTTCCGGGGTGAGACCGACTTAGAAGTGAAGCTGGAGTCTCAGGAGGAATTTCCCCACACTGACGATACTTATCCCGAATCGTTGGGGACTGAGGAATCCGCTTCTAGGACTTGCGATAAATTTGCTGAGACTGAGAAATTCGCTGCCAAGGGTACAGCAAAAATCAAATCTGCTGTTAAAGATTTGAAGACATGTAGATCTGCTAAGGATGATTCGGGTAAAGATAAATCTGCTGCTACGGGCTTGGCCAAAGAAAAGTCAGTTGAAAATTTGGAGACTGGGAAACCTTCGAGCAGTAGTTCTGCCGTAGAGGGAGCAGGGCCCTCCACATTAACGGAGGACAAGATCTCGAAAAGTTGCCTCCGAAGATGCCAACTGAAAAGGAAATCTGAGCTAGGTGCACAATCTCCGAAACCGACGACTTCCAAGAAAGCTCTCCAGGAGGATCCAATCCAGACGGGTAAGACGTTTTGGTGTTCAGGAATTGAGGCAATGAGCCCCACCCATACTAAAGGAATTGTTTTCCGCTGCAGAAGCTCCGCTTGCTGAAGAAATGGCTTTGGAAATGGCGTTGGAGAAGCTGGAAGAGAAGATGAGGATCACGGGGGATGCGGCGAACGAGGACTACTGCGCCGTTTGCTTGGACGGGGGCTCCCAACTCATCTGCTGTGACGAGTGCCCCAAGGTGTTCCACAGGGAGTGCCACATTCCTCAGCTGAAGGCGGTTCCCACCGGAGCCTGGCAGTGCTTCCTCTGCATCCACAAGGACAAGGTGGTCGATGACGCCTTGGTGGACACCTTCACGGACACCTACTCCATTCCCCTCGACATCGGCATGGGCGTCAAGGATTATTTACTGGCTTGCAAATTCCTCTGCGAACTCTTCAAGACCAAGGAGAGCCTTATCGTCAGAGCTGTCTTTCCCCATCGCTTCAGGGTAAGCAGATCGAAATATATATTTACTGGTGTCTAGACGATGTTACCTAACCGCATTTTTAGGCCGCCTTAGCGTAACTCTCCTAGGTGAAGTTCACAAAGTTACGCTTAGGTAACAACTGACAGCATCCATTTTTATACTTGGCTTTCTAATTTACCAGCACAACTTTTCCTCATCAAAATTTTAAACTTTGTGATTTTGTGATAACTAGTTTAAATTAAAAAAGAAGCCCATGTCATAATAAGACAGTTTTCACACAAAAATCATGTATATTTTGGTCTTGTAGCCAGCTAATTGTCACTTCTTTACATTGTCATCTGTTCGTAAATTTATAGATTGCAAAGTTGATTTAAAAGTGAATTGTCGAATTTTAGAAATGTTACATGGTACTTTTTGTTATCACTATTTTGATTTTCAATCAGTGTTTTTGTAACAATTCACTTTCTTTTATCCCAGAATATGAGGTGAATTTGTTTTTGTTTTGGAATGAGCAGGAGGTAAGTAGTAGCGACGCAAGTAGCAAACGTAGCGCAGGGATTCTTAGGTAACCTAAGGCGGATTCCTTGACGTAAGCGTAAGATTTTCATTTAATGGGGAGGAGTTTAAACTACAATCCGATATTTACAAATCATATCGGAATGTTGCTTGCCCAATATATTTATATCAGCCAAAAGCAAAACATAATTTTGAATTTGCACACAATAATAGTTCTAATCAGTTATAGTCCAATTTATCATTAATAGCTAAACCTTAATTAGATTAATTACTAAACTTAAATACTCTACCCCTAGCATATATAGCCATTACTCAAAAACATACTAAATAGTAACTTTAACTATTACTATATTACTGTGACGTATTATTATTATTACTTTAAATATGCCACAGTTAATTAAATATAACTCCTGTATACATTACACGGTGACCTAATGTGTTATATTATTTAGAATAAATTCAAGCGAGATCCAGTGAGTCTGTCTTTCATCCGGGACCGTCTGACTCTACCTTGTAGCTTCCCATTTGATTCCATAAAGGAAATGATCGTGAATATTGGATTGATGATGTACCAAGCGCAAAGACTGTATCTACCTAATGTAAATATTTTACTCTTTCCAATGTACTCCACGAGTTATTTTAGCTTTTTGTTAACAAACTCTTTTATATATTCAGGGAAGTGAAAGGGATTACACGTACTTAAAAACTTTGGAAGCTGTTTACAACGAAAAACTCGATTTGTACTTCCCTAAAGCGAAATTAGGGAAAAGGACGTATATCTTTAACCGAAACCGGGAATTGGATTATAAAAATGAGTTCCAGTTTTGGCCAACTGGTCAGAACCAAAAGATATTCCAGTAACTATGGAAATGTCTTTCTTTCTACGCTTCGACTTTGTACTTTAATTTACAGCAATACGTCTCTGCTTAATATTTTACAACTGAACCATGTTTGGTATTCATTAGTCAAATAACATGTTCACTTTTGTATATTTATTATTCATCATGTAGAACTTAGTTTTTGTTTTACCTCTTTCAAAATTCAAAACAAGGTACTATTATAATATTTAGAGAATTCTTTATATTTGTTAGACATTCGTAGGCCATTAGGCATTAGGCATTAGGCACCATTAGGCATTCGCTTGATGGTCCATACAAAAAAGTTTTTGTCAGGGAATTCTCGTATTATATATTTCCACACTATTGTTCCCAAAATAGAATAGTGATAGTATTACACAGGAGGTAAACCTTGTTTCATACAGTGTACTAGATTTATTTTTCCTTGTAGTGTGGCACTGCAGTGCCACACCAGTGCACTGCTGACAACTCTATTTAAAAAATGAAAATTCATTATTATACTACGTTGTTAATGAAATCCTTAAAAATGTTCATTTATTGCACTATTGTTTGGAATTTAAAGTAATTTTGATGGATGTGTACAAGATAAAAATATATCCTAATTAATATCAGTAAATACCTAACATTTATTCCAAGTTATAAATAAATACTGAGTAGGCTTTAGGTATCCAACCACCACTTTCATGTCTTAAATTTAAAAAAAAAATATATATATATATATAAATAAATGTGAAGACTATCATCGCTTATTGTTTTATATTATAGTTCTGTTGAGTAAATCAGAAATGCTAGGCAGTTTAATACGTTGATAAAGTAATAAAGAATTCCAGAGTGAGTTAAATTCTATTAAAAATATAAAGATCTAAAATGAAGCAATGCTTTGCTACTCGGTACATTTTTGGCATTGCAGTGACTTACTTTCATTTACTTGCTATCAACTTTGTCTCATTTAGTAACTACATCTGCCCTTGTTGGGGTAAAATTTGTACATCTATAATCTATATCACAAAAATCTTCAAAATTAATAATAGTTGCCAGTGTTCATTGTTGCTACAGCTTATCAACGTTCCTTGACCTCTCCTTATTGTTAGTATTTGAATTTGAATAAAGTGTGTTGTCATCAAATGTCGTGATAATTGTGTGTTTATTTAGTGAACTCGGGAATAATCTTTTCAGACTTCACAAGTATTTTTACATCTGCAATTACTCTATAGCTTTCGAATTAATTTTCGGCCTTGGTTTTCATGAAGTATCTAGTACCCGCATCTAAATTTCTTAAAACTAATGACTTCTAAGCATGCATTTCGATTTGAGAAAATTCTACTTACTCTAAGCCACACGGGCGGTTACAACGTTATAATGTAGTGGACGATAGTAATCCACCATATTAAGTTATGAAGTTGTATACTTTCTGTGTAAATATTAAATTTCCCACCATTCTGCGTATCCTAAATTATTCGGCTTTATTTTCGTATGTAGACAACTGTGTTATTCCTATTAGCTCGAAATTGGGCAATTCGTTCCGGGGTGACCTTCGGGCAGTTCTGCAATTCTACCACCGCAAGATTAGTTAACTGGAATTGGATGGCATCAAACGATTCATTACGCAACTGAAACAAATGAAAAATATATTCATTTATTAAACCAAATTCTTAATTCAGCCAAAGTAAATTAAAAATTGTAATTTTATTCCGTAATTTACATCACACTTCGGTAGTGTTAATATCAAAAGATTTTTTAGATGAACAATTCCAAACTGTACGCAAATGTCTGTCAATTTGGAATCTGATGTTATGATTTCCAGTCCACATAAACCTGTTAAATTAAATTGTACGGTTATAAGAGAATGATTTTAATTTTTAAAATTGTTTGCCCCGCATAATAAGAAAAATTATGTACATTTCAAGTCGCCAATAAATGGAAATTTTCTTAGTGAGGTTGTATCAAACGTAAAATCTTTTCCCTCCAGTAAATGAAAATCCTCCGCGGGAATTCCAATGAGTCCCGAATCCGTGAGAGGTAAGGGCTGATCTGATTTGGTTTTGGTAAATTCTAAATGCATAAGTGATGGAAATCGGAAGATGATTGTTCTCATGGCTTGGTCATCGACCTTATTTTCGCACAACTCTAATCTTCCCAACTGAGGGAAACACGTGGCAAGCCTTTTCAAGGATCCTTGGTCAATAGCTCCAGCACTGAGATCTTTTAATGAGTTGTGGGCGGAGGGCAGACCCCTTTTATTCAATAGAAACCACCAGTCTTTCCAAAATTCAAATTTGCACTGGAATTTTTCCAGATTTTCCATTTCATCGAGCATTTTGAGGGAGCTGACCAGGCCGAAATCAATTGTGAAACTTGTGAGTTGTGGAAGTTTAACTGGGAATGCAGAGGCGTAATTAGGACAAAAGTGAGTTGTGTCCAAGAGTCGGTGTTGGTAGAGAGATAATTCTTCCAAAGTTCCCGATATGGAAATTAGAAAATTTCTCAATTGTTCCATTCTGCTTCTACCGCCTGGTCGTAATTGGAATAAGGTCAATTTTTTCAGTTTTAGGTCTAAAGCTGCTAAAGATTCATAATGCTCTGCTTTCAATTCGTGGCATGAGGAAATACTTAAGGTCTGCAAGGATGGCCACCTCATTGTTCGGAAAATCTCTGGAACCGGGAGCGACCAAAGCTTAATTTCTAAATCATTTAGGTTTGGACATATCCTAATGATATCTTCTAGACGAATGTAGGAAGACAGTTCTTCCCACTGTAACTTCTTTAGATTAGGCAGAGTTAACTCGGAATTAATATTATTGATGGAGTTAAAAATGGAATTAAAGTGCAACGTTTCCTCGTGACCCGCGTGTTGCTTCACACAAAATGTTTCCAAGTTCGGAGCTTTTGAATTCAGGATCTCGTTGAATTCTTCAGGATCAATATCACAGTCGTCCAACTTCAGACCATTCATCGTTTGACCAAATGCGGACAATATTTTTTGCACTATGCTACAAGTTGGAGCTACTTCGATCAAACAAAGCGTTGATACTCCAATAAAATTTCCAGCTTTCTTTGACCCGAGCAACTCTTCTGCTTCTGGACTATTTTCATCTGACAGAATTAGTAGTTTTCGATTGGACAGACTTCGAGACATTTCGTGCCACCATAATTTGCACACTTGGCGACAATTTCGGATGTCCTGCACAGGAAGGTAACTGGCAATCATTTCTAATAGCTGGAAAAACAATTAGTACATACAATACGTCTATTAATCCAACTTTGATTTTCTTAAAAAATACAATGTTAACTATCACGATAATTTATATATAATAAAATATTATAAAGTTATAAGTATCTTTTCGTACGTATTCATTAGTTAAAGGAGAGTTGATTGACTCTTCAAATGCATCAACATTTTCCGAGGGGGTCAGAGCGTCCTTGAACATCAAATCAATCAAATAAGACTGTAAGCGGATTTTCCGTTGTCTTTCCGATTCCACCGACTTATACCGGTCAGCATATAACTCTACATTTTTTATTAAAGTAACAAAAAAATTAATTAACAAATATTTCACAAATCAACACAAGAACTAAAAATCAGCAAGTTTAACGATTACGTTTTATTAACCCCAAACTAATTAATCAGATTTTTCAGCAGTAAAACTTCATATACAAAACTTTAACTTACGCTTTCTTAATTCCTTTGTAAATTGATCAGTCATTTTGAGCTCTTTGAAAGACTTTCCTTATTCAGTCCCTCTGTAGTTTTCGGGGTTCTCCCGTTAACACAGATGTAAGTCGCGTGGTGAGCGGTGAGTGTTTCATTGTTTCATGCATTGCAATGTTATAAAGAGTTCGCTGCGCCCCTCTTAATAAATACGAATTGAATTGGTCTATACGCAATGCATTGCAAAGCTATAAGATGTGCAAACGAGTACTATCAATTTTGAATCATTCTGTGCAAACGAATGTTGACGGAAGTTTAACAAATACTACAAGTTGTTTGGCTCATTCGACCGGGGTTAAATTGACAACAATTTTAATAGTAAGAACTAGTTTATTCTCTAATAAATTGTTGATGGTGAAAATGATGAGATTTGAGCCACGCAGGTTTTATTCTAATTTTTGCTTCATTTCAAATTAGCACCAGGAAGAGAGTTGGTGTTATTTGTTATAGTTCTCTCCATCTGAAAATAGCCATGAGCAACCAAAAAATCTGAAATGGTCAATTTTTTCAAAAATTAAAAGACAATAAAATTGAAACTTGTCTCCCAATGTTTACATGGTTATATGCATTTTATGTTCATGCAGCGGATGACCAAGTGATGGAGGTCGGGCCTGACTTATCTTTGCCGAAATTGACCATTTCAGATTTTGTGGTTGCTCATGGCTATTTTAAGTTGGAGAGAACTATAGTTGGTAACCTCGGAACGGAACGTAACTGAAACGTTGAGAGGCAAAGCATTATATACAGCTCAAGAGTTTCAACTTTCCAGTAAGGACGGCATTCAGTGATGTGATTTGTAGAACACCACAACTTTTTGTTGCTTGTTGGTGACCGGTGCAGTCTTTCACTGCTAAGTCCGACAGTTCTTTCTGAGGCACCTAATAATCTTCGGCCTGTACATTTCCTTTGTTTCTTTGGGTGTCCCAGACATAGACTATGGAAACTGGTCAGGAAGTTGACTGCGTAGAATTGGAGGACGACGAAGTGTATATGGACGCCGACGATGACCATGAGCAGCTTGAAAGCGAAACCGCCAATACAGAAACACACAATGATGGGTCCAGTAGTCCCGTTTCAGGAGATCGTGACTCTGGCAGGAGTTCTCCTAATAGGGAAGGCGATCAGGATGATGAAAATTTAAATGAATCCCAGGAAATCCAAGATGACGCTCCGTCACAAAATGTCACCAGATTTCGCCAAAAGCGGGATGCAGAGGGAAATGTTACTTATGAGTTCGTTTTTAATGATGACTCGACCGTGGATCCAGGTTTTAAAATATTTTAAGCATCTAAAGCATATTTCCCATTGATTTGTTCGATTCATTGTTTTCTTAACCCAAAGTACAACTTTTAAAGAATTTGTTATAACGATTCTGTTTTTTATTTTTAAAATGGTTTAGGAGTTTGTGTAGCAAATAGTTAAATGAAACAATAGCAAATGAATGTTTTATTGTGTACTACTAACTCTGGATTCTAACAGAAACTTGTTTGTTCTGTAGAAAGTGACGTGGAATCTTTACAAGATGAAATGTCTAATTCTAATCCTGGTCAACATGTGGATGAGCCATTGGAGGATACTCTTCCTGTAGAGGTTCCCTTTGGAAATGAAAATGAAGTACCTTCGCCATGGTAAACACTATGTCACTCTGTTCATATTTCCCAGCCTACTTTAGTGTTTCTAGTATGCATTTGATTTCTGTATTTGTTTTTTGAATTCGTGAAAGTTGATATATTTCAACTTTCGTTAATTCAGAAATCTGTGCGATTTGAGTACAATTCGGAAGCCAAAATAAATTCATAAGTAACTCTTTAGCTTCTGAGTTTGCGAATGCCATCGTAAGTGCAGAAGTCAATTGCAGATTCGTAAAATAAAATCGTAAGGTCGTTTAAATGATTTGTCGTACAAAATATTTTGTATTTTAAAATTTAAATACCATTTTTCAGTAAATTAGAGAAAAATGTTAAAACGTAGAAAATAGAATAACAATGGACAGTATAATAATTACAGAATATTGAGTATACGATTCTCAATTACAAATCGAGGCTAGTTTTGTGAGAACAAATAAATCAAGTTTAGATATCTGGTATCTATATATTTCACATTTTGACCTTCAGCGATTCAAACTAGACCCTTTAACCTTTTGAGATGAAATCTTAAGGTAGTGAAGTATAGTGACGGATAAAACCACTCTGTATGATGCACTTATTAAGTGGACGAAGTCCTCTTTATACTTTTGTTTTGTCCGTCTGGGTTATCGCCCAGAAATCGAAGAAGACATTAAGATAATTGGATTAATTTTTTTAATAAATCAAGGATTGATTTAGCTTAAGTTTGAAGATGAGCACTGTCTGACCTTTGAGCTCATAAAAGACATTTTCCTAATTACAATGCCATATGCATTTTCTATTATTAAGTAACCAAATAGTTATTGTTCCCATTCGTCCACTTTGCCAAATCGCTTGACCTGTTTATTGCAACTTATTGGTATTATTTATTTTAACAAAATTTATTATATTTTACATTTTACAATTTTACATTTCTATACCATTATGGCTATGGCTATAATGGCTAATAACAGATGAATACATGCCGTTTGCCGTTTGAATGAGAATAATTGTTTAGCTAGTAATTAGTTTGTCACGGTGCAATTTAAAATAACATTGATATTACATAGTCATTGGATCAAATGGGTATCTCTTCTGGTATTCTTTTAAAAATCCGGATGAGGTTTTGCTTGCTACGCTTAAAAATTCTGTAGTTCTTTGATTTTGGAATAAAAATGGCCTTTAGCATTGACTTCAAACAATATTTTTCCGAAACAGGGGTTTTGGAGGACCTGCTAACCGTACAAGAGGATTTGTTGCAGTTGGAAGTATTGCTCGAAGAAATCCATGGTTGTCTTTCGCCAATGATGATGCCCCAGGTCCTAGTCGTCGTCGATCGAATCCTAGAAATTCTGAACGGTCGTCCAGTACTCCTAGAAGAAAGTAATGAAAACAAACTCATATAAAAACGACTTCTATACACCATTATTTTCAAGTTACCAATTGAGACTTTCTAGTTGACAAATGCCTCTAACTAAAGTTATAAATTAATCAGGAAATCGTTAGCCTACAAATATCTTTTCTGTTTTCTAATTAAATTGCCCTAAAATATACGAAATTAAAGTGTCCTTAATTTTAATATCCCTTTTCATAGAAAAAGAAGACGGAAGATGCCCTCAAAGCCTAAGAAAAGAACGCAAAGGGTTAGGAAGCCAACTGTAGAAAAGCCGCTGAAACCTGTCACTCACAAAAAAGAAGTTGTTATCGTTGGAAAACCCAAAATGTTTGCATCTGCCATTAAACTGGAAACCAGGTGTCCCATTCGAATTGATTTGGAAACCATTGCTGACTCAGATAGAGGTCCTAGAGTAGGGGAAATGAGTATTATTTTTCCGGAAGAACTACATGATGATATATTGGACTCTGATATTCCTCCTGAATCTAAAGAAATTATTTTGTATGTCAGCGAAATCCCCGGGCGTTGTGTCCTCCAAGTGACAATAGAGCAACTTTTGGAGCCCGAAGAAGCTCAAGAAAGGTATGGTCTCGCCTGCAAGAATTCTAAACGTGCGATCAACAATATTCTTGTGAAGAAGTACTTTTACCATTGCGACTTTGTTGGAATTCCTATAACACTGTTCGACAAGTCAAGTCGGAAAAATGTTAATAAAACTTTGAAAATGGTCATCGAATCGGCATCTGCAGTGGAATGGACAGTCCAAGTTTACCTACACAAATGCGATGTGCTGAAGGAACACACACTTTCGGAAATTCCGGTCAAGAGACCTGCTATGGCAATTAATTTAGCCAATTATTTCTTTAATGTTTCTAGTTTCAAAGGTATTCGTCAAGAGCAATTATGTGCAGAAATTATATAATCTGGGTTTCACTTTTAATTTTAAACTTTAAAATAATAGTTGGCGCTGATATAAAACATAAAGAAGATATCCAGTGGTTTTACGGACAAATAAAAAAATATCATGAGCAGGAGAACCTCCCTGACTTAAACCATGGTGCTGTGGAACATTCATTTTTGGTGCCGAAACTTAGAGCCTATCAACAAAAGGCGGTCGTTTGGATGTTGTCCAGAGAAGGCCATTTCAACGTAGAGCATTCAATCAAAATAGAAAATGTTTTTAAAACTAAGATGTACAGAAGTGTGACTTTGGGGTCCTTCAGTGGATATTACAATCCATTTATAGGTTATTTCTGCTCTGCGACCCCAGACATAAGTTCACTTCCATCTGGGGGCATACTGGCAGGTATATTCATGGTTAATGTGGAGATATCGTAACTTTCTTAATCCCATAGATTTGGAAACTTATGACATCTCTATGTTTTTTAGTATATTGGCCTTCGTTGTCTTGTTTACCTCTATATTCTATTTCATGTCATTAAATGCAGATGAAATGGGGCTTGGAAAAACAGTGGAAATGCTGGCTCTCATTTTACTTAACCCTAAGCCAGGAAGCAAGTTTCGTGCAATGAAGACAGAGATTGTAAATGATGCATCTGAAATTGAACCCGAGAATGTATACAGGAGCGTGAAAAGGAAAAGGTCAAAAAGTAGCAGAGCGAAAAAAAGTTTTTCGCAACCGAAGCGAAGAAGAGTCCGTAGTGAAACCCCGGAGGAATTATTGGATGACGCAGTTGGGAGTCCCCAAGACGAAAGTGGTGCTGAATCTCCGAGTTGCTCTCAGCTTTTAGTCAAATCTCTGCTGTCCACAAAAAAGAAGGGTGTGAAGGGAAAGAAGGCCAAGGGGGAGGATGATATTATTATTAAGACTAACAATGTGGTTGAAGCAGCTGCCCAGCCGGAGCCGGAGACCTGTCCCGTGCCTGGCAAGTCCAAACAAGGAGTTCTGCTCAAGCAGATGCAAAGCATGTACTCCGCAGCCCTCAGCAGTTTTGACGCAGCAGCCGATGCTAAAGTGAAACCAAGGTTCCATGGGAAATTTTACGAAACTTCTGTGGATAGAAAAGCGTCTTTTGAGTGTGTGTGTGGAGAGTTTAGAGGGCAGAGTGAAAAGGTACACTGGAACATTTCTTTAAATGCTTTTTGAAATCTCTGTAATCAAATATGCAAATATTTTCCATTCTACTATAATAGCCTTTTATTGCCTTTATTTGACAACCCTTGGGAATTTGGGAGTATATTTATGTTCGATAATACTTGAAAAGCAAATAAAGGATGTTAGTTTTTGCTAGTGTGTTAAATCTGATTATATAAATATCACTGTAAAACATTTTCGCAGGTAGTCACATGTAGAAAATGCTCTACATCTCAGCACCCGAAATGTGTTGGGGAACTCCTGATACACCGACCTGCTGAGGATTATGTTTGTCCTCACTGTACAGTAAGAGAGGTAAATACTACAAAAATGATTATTTATGACTTAAGTTTTAATTTAATTTAATAATTTCTGTGTTACTTTTAATAGGATTTATTGGAGACCAGTACAACTCTTATAATTACTCCAAGCAGTATTAGTTATCAGTGGAATCAGGAAATTCGGAAACATGTCAAACTTAATAATAGGTCAATGAACGTTTTGTTTTACAAGTGAGTACTTATTTATTAAATTCCATACTACAATATACACATTACATATTACTACATATTAAATTCCATTCATTAAAAAGTGAGTCTAAGTCGAAATTTCAATTTCCTTTACTTGTTTTTGTTGTGCAGAGGAGTGAGCAACGAGGGATACATTCCGCCAGCCAAGCTAGCTGAATATGATATTGTCATCACAACGTACTCAGTGTTGCAGACTGAACTAAATTATACTGATCTTCCGCACAACAACAGTGAGGAAGGAAGAAAGTAGGCACATTCGCCATATCTTTTATTCAAATTTAGAATTTCATTCGATTCAACTGGCACTAAAAACGTAAATTTGGTTCCGTTGATTCTTTTGTCCTCGTAGGTTCCGTAATCCCAAGCGTTTCATGACCATTCCCTCGCCGCTCCCCTGTGTCAATTGGTGGCGCATTTGCTTAGACGAGGCACAAATGGTTGAAGGCATACATACCAAAATGGCAATGATGGCCAAAAGATTAAAAGGTGTCCATAAATGGTGTATTTCGGGAACCCCGCTTAACAAAGGATTGCAAGGTATCAACTTTTCTATTTATGGGAATTCTAGTGATTTAAATTGCCATCATTAGTTTGGTATTTAAGGGGAGCAGCCTATGGGTGTCCTGCCAGACTTTCATAGGGCTTACGTACATAATTTTTCTTTAGCATCTTTGGTTTAATATAAACATCATCCCTCTTCTTCTAGAAAGTGCTAAACCACGTGATCATTAATTCAGAAATGAGCTTATTTCGAAAAGACACTAACATTATTTTCAAAATTTGGCAAATGATAAAATTTCAGTTATGTAAACTTATGCGATTGTGGTGCATTACATCTTAAATTAGTATCAAATTGGCTTAAAACTTTTCAAACAAAAAAAAATTGCTTTGGTTTAGTACCTTTCTAACTGACCAAGGGGTTTAGCAAATTTCAGAAGAGGGACGATAGGTTGCTACCGCATGATACAGAGAAATTAAATATATTGTTTATATTTGTGACCTTTTTTAGATCTATTTGGACTGTTTTCCTTTTTGGAAGTATCTCCGATAGACGACGAATTCTGGTGGGATAATCTTGTATACCATCCCTTTCATAGAAAAGAGACTGATGTTCTTTACGAATTATTTGGACGAATGATATGGAGAACTGGGAAGTGTGATGTCCTAGATCAGGTACTTTTTTAAATTAAAGAAAACAATTCTTCATTGAATACAAATGTTGCTGACTACTTTAAAGTCCACATATTAATATTTCTTATTTGTTTGTGAATAATTACTGAAAAGCAAAACTTTCCTGTATGCTTGTAGGAGCATCACAAAGTTTTGAAACATTACATGAAAATGAATTTTTAATATTAACATTAAAATCTTTCAGTTGGGAATTCCCCCTCAGACTAATATAACACACTGGTTGCACTTTTCTCCAATCGAGACTCACTTTTATAAGCAGCAGTTGGAAACCTGCTCGCAGAGCTTACTTCAAAAAATATCCAAACTGGACTCAAGCATTTCTCTGAGCACTAAGCTCCCTACGTTGGAGCGATCTTTACTTCAGAAAGTTAGTCTTTATATTCGAAACTTGTTTATAATTTGTATGTAAATACTTTTAAATTATTTTTTAATGACTTCTTAATCTAAATAATTCTCAAAAGTAATTTTATCAATCTAATTTAATTTAATTAGCATTCTAATTTGCTGTTTAGCTTTAAAATAGAATGAAATAATGTATTATTTAGCTGTTACAACCGTTTTTGGAATTACGCCAAGCTTGCTGCCATCCCCAAATGGTAAAGGGTCAGCTGATCTCCTTACATAAGGGTACTTTGACGATGGAAGAGTTGTTGGTTCAGCTAATTAAAAAAACAGCACTGATGTGTGCAGAAGACCACCGTCTAATGGTTGCAGCGTGGAATGGTAACGTTCATAATGCAGTACTTGACTACCTACTTTGAATGAATTTGTCGTTCTCATTCTTTTTCATCTCTGCACATAGGAATGGCTGGTCTGCATTTAATTCGAGAAGAGGTAGTCGAGGCATCTGAAATGTATCGCCAGGTCCTTCAATCTGCTGAAAAGTATAAAGAACATTTCCCAACCGATTCGTTGCAGGTAGATGAATCAAATTAGTATTTTAAAATGTGCATTATAATTTCATTTGAACTTATTGGCGAATTCAAAATTGCGTAGTTGATGCATACGATGGAGAACTTGGCAGAAATTCTGGACAAGAGCTACAGAAACGTACCCTACACCCTTCGAGACGATAGCTTACGCTCAGACGTGGAAGTCCTGAAAGGAAAGTACTTGGAAAAATATCAAAATGGCGTGAAAAACGCTGTTTTAGCTTTAAATCCTCTTACTGAAGCAGTTAAAAATATAGACGAAGGGTTTCAATGTAAAAAGGAGTCTTGGTGGCGCAAAGTCTTGATCCGAGCAGCAAGTGTTTCCAAAATTGACGATTTGATTTCTAGAATCAAGATGGAATTGTTGGACAAGGCCGACAAGAAACGTAAAAACGAAAAGTCTATGGCGAACAAGTTAGCATTTTTACATTTGTGTTCATGCTATGAAAAATCCACAGTTTGTTAAGTACGTTATAATTATGATATGCTATGCTACTTATTTCTAGATTCGAGAATTCGTTTGGTCTAGAACATATTTTAGTGGAAAATTTTACGACTTTAGAAAGTTGTCGGCAGACAGTATTAGAATCGATAGAGCAATTGAAAACAGTGGAACCAGCGGTGATGGTGGATGCAGCTGTAGAGTGTCACCTTCGCAATCAGTCTCAGAGATATTACAACGATACGAACAGTCCGAAATGTACCCTTTGTACATATCACGACGACATGATTCAATACGCTTCGCATTTGTTCTGGGAAGACACCAAAGCTGCTGTCGTCAGAACTGGACGCAAGTGGCAGCAGAACAAACTGATGGGGAATCTAGCGGAAGATTTAACCCAGGAAGAAAAGGAAATCGCATTGATGAGGGAGCAAGAGGAACTATTTGAAAGCACCGAACACGTACAATTATATGTGAAAACTGGAGAATCTTCTTGGCAGGATTCGGACACTGAGAAAACAGTTAAAATTCTGTCAACCTTTGCCCGGTGCAACGGATCTTCTCTGCAAGTCATCGAAGACGGAACCAGTCACGTCAAATTATTTCAAGCTATGAAAAAGGAATACAAGGTAAGAATATAGTAACTATAACTATTGCATACGCAGTGTATCCCTGAGTGCTGCTTCAATTTGTTTTGTTTTGTGCAATGTCCCTGTAGTTTATAAGAATATTGTTTCGACAAATTTTTGACCAAGTGGCCGCCGTCGATGAATTGAATCAAGCGACAACTAGACTGCGCTTGAGATACGAAGGTGAAGATTACCAAGTACAAACAATTCCTACAAGTAAGAAGGCTCTTTCCTCTGGAGTGTCACAGAAACTTGACAAAATCCTGAATATTCACGTGGTGGAACGAAACGAAGTACTCTATAAATTGGAGCAAATGCATTTGGATGCCAACATTGGCCAGGAGAGCCTGGCCATTCATTTCGGTCAGCTCATGTATCTTAATTCCCTCAAAACGCAAGGCTACGGGAAAAAGGGCTCGTACAACAATGATGAGTGCCCCATTTGTCAAAATGCACTGGGAACTAAGTGGACAGTATTAACGTGTGGACACTCCTACTGTCAGGACTGTATTAATAAAATATGTCCCAGCACCTCGGTCACCTTTCTTTGCCCTCTCTGCAGAATATCACTGAAAACGGCCGAGATTTCTTTCGTGGATACAAACGAGTAATTCCCAAATACATATTTCGAATGCTTTAATGCTTTCATATGTAAAAACGGTGAGTGAGTTTTGCAATGTGTAGGGTTGCTGAGGAGGAGGATGCAGCTGGACCAAGCAAAGCCACTGAGTCTCCCGTTGAAATTGTGGGCAGCCATTCCACGAAAGTGAAAGCTGTGGTCTCGCAGTTGCTAAAACTCCAGGAGAGCAACCCTGGAGAGAAAGTTATCGTGTTCTCTAATGTAAGTCTACTTTTCTCTACTTACTTTGCATGAATGACTTCGCAAGCTCCCACTAACCCTAAATGTAATGGTATCCTAAGTACCAGTAAATATCTTTGGTATACCTTTTTAGGGGTAGCAGTAATGGGGGACTTTCGTAGGTCCCTTCCTGGTTAGTAGGGTTCAAATTATTTACTCTTTTAATACCATTCTATTTTGAAAATGATATTTTCTAGTGGGCTGATGTTCTAGAAATCTTGTGCAGAGCTTTCGAGGAAAACCAAATTAAATATTGTCTTTTAAGTACGCAAAACTTCCAAAAGGATTTGAAGCTGTTTAAGGTATAGCATATATCTCCTATCGATTCACTACCTGTTTGGCAAAGGCCCGTTTGGCAAATAATTTTTTTTGATAAGGTCGCTCAGTTTGTCAAAATGTGATTTTTGCCAAAATGCCCGTCCGGATGCCCCCGTTGGCAAATTAAAGAAAATCATATTTGCATCGTAAAGTCACAGATGAACTTTATGTTTTATTTGGTATTCCGTTATATTACTAGTGTTATGTTACTCAAATGTAGTGATATTAATAAAGTCACATTACATAGTCATCTTATAAAGTCGTATATAAAAGTAATGCATGAAAATTCACTTCATTTTGTAATTGTAAGGAATGATACGCAAGAATTTGCAAAATGACATCCTTTTTCCCCCGTAATTCCGAACAACTTTTTTCAATTTGTTGTTGATTTTTACATATTTCAGTTTTTGTTTATATGGAAATGTTCCATTGTCGATGCTTGTGTGTAACTTTATTAGATAGTTAAGGCAACGTTGACTTATCACATAAATATAATTTAAGTGATATGTCAAAAATTGTCTCTCTGGTTACATATACTTAAAATTATAAGTTACGTTATAGGTTTCTGTTAGATGAAAGATTTTCCATGGTTACGGGAATTTTGCAACATATATCTTGAACTACTTACGTTATAAGTTTAGTCAAATTTACCCTAACTCCCATGTAAGTTTTAAAACTTATAACTTAAGTGTGATAAGTTATATGTCATAAATTATAAGTAAATTGTTGCCCTAGCTATCTATTAAGTGTATGAGAAACGGTTTGAACGCACTTTTACGACGTGTCACACGAGTACCATTTTATGCCGCAGATATAATTATTTCTGTCTTTTCCGTTTTTCTGTGACTATAGACGCTTGAGAGTGTTCAGGTTTTATTGATGCCTTTGTCATTTGGGGCGAAGGGATTAAACTTGATTGAAGCCACCCACGTTTTCTTGGTGGAGCCGATTTTAAGCAAAGCCAGCGAATTGCAAGCTATTGGCCGAGTTCACCGCATTGGTCAAACGAAACCGACATTTGTTCATCGGTTCTTTGTAAGTTATTTGTATTTTTATCCGCTGTCTTATATCAGCCACTACTAATGAATCTAACTTCTGACTTCAAAACCTACAGTTAGTTCACTGGGTCATTTACCATTGGATTGGACAACTTTAAAATGGGTACCATTTAAAGAGGCTTAAAATGTAGGATTTTGTCTTAAACCTGATTGAACTATTTGATTAACATTGTTAGAATATAGGTGACAATAAGAGTTTTAGATTAATGTGTTACTCTCGTAGGTTGATTTATCAGTTGTTTAAAACTAAATTGTCTTAAAATGCTTTTTAAGACACAATCCTATTTTTCTTAAAGCCGCTTTAAAATTAACCCCTTTACAATAATAGAAAATAAAATTAATGTTATGCTCGCATCCCATATCTACCCTCAGATATGAATTTTAATAATATTCATAGGCTACATCTAATTTATATTGGAATCTGTAGACTTGAATTGTTGACAGGAAAGCTCAATTCAAGTCATGGATAGACAAATTGTTTTATTACATAGTCAGGGCAAGTGACTGCGGTGAATTCTTAGATAATAATTGGTAAGTAAATATGGATGAATTCATATTTTCAAATTGTTTTCAGATCCGGAATACCATTGAGGAGAAGCTTTTCGAGATCTTAAAATTACACGACATTTCATCAGATGACGAAGGTTCTCTTTCTATTCAAGACTTAAAGGATATGGTGTCTCCATAAAAATTCTTTATTCGAATTAAATTGTTTTTCAATTAGGGCGAGTACGACAAACTATATTCTCGAATTCATTGTGTTAAATTCAAATTCAAATTAGGTTTATTTCCATGTCATTTTCCAATTTTTACATTTATTAGTATATAATAACCAACTTACTGTGGTTGTAAATAATTTTTATTCTTTGTACTCCAATGAGTTATCTATATATCCTTCTCTTTTCGCTTTCGAAGGATTATAATGATTTCGCAAATTAATTAGGACTTGTCTAATAGCTTATATTGTTCGTTGCACAACGAATTTTCAAGACAAAGTACACAATAAGATCCTGTCGAAAACATTATTTGGTGTAAACTGTATTCGGGCATTTTGAGGCTCATTGGAATTGACATATATATCTACAAGTAATATTGTAATATAAAAGTACTAAACTTAAGTGCCACAGTGAATTACCATTTTAATTTCTTTCTTATTGGCGCTATCCAAACTTAGTAATTTTATTTTAGCATATTTTATTGGAAGTGAGGAACCTTGCATTAAAAGTAGTTGTATATCTTCTTCTATAGTATACTTGTTAGTACAAGTATGTAATAAAATGCTTATTTTACAAAATGAAAGAAAGTTGGAGGAAGAAAGAAATAATCATTTATTTCGTGATCATGATCATTTATTCGTGATCATGATCATTTATTTCATGATCACTGAATCTCCACCGAGTGGTTGCCAATTTGACGCAGAAATACATAACAACAGTTAGGTATATACAGTAACATCTAGTATTATACGTGACTTCACAGGTTGAATGATGTGGTGCGCTCATATCCTAACAGCCTATGGGGTTGTGCTATCATTGGCTAGCCTATGGGGTTGTGCTATCATAGGCTAGCCTATGGGGTTGTGCTATCATAGGCTAGCCTATGGGGTTGTGCTATCATAGGCTAGCCTATGGGGTTGTGCTATCATAGGCTAGCCTATGGGGTTGTGCTATCATAGGCTAGCCTATGGGGTTGTGCTATCATAGGCTAGCCTATGAGGTTGTGCTATCATAGGCTAGCCTATGGGGTTGTGCTATCATAGGCTAGCCTATGAGGTTGTGCTATCATAGGCTAACCTATGGGGTTGTGCTATCATAGGCTAGCCTATGGGGGTGTGCTATCATAGGCTAGCCTATGAGCCCCATAGGCTAAGTGATCTCAGAGGCGGTGACATATAACTAAAAGTAAAATAGGATATTAATAATTATATATAAAATGATTTTAATAAAAATGATTTCAGTTATCTTGGGTATAATCTATCACAGATTAGGACCACTTTTACTATATCTTAAATAAGTAGCTATTAAGAATTGAATATCGTTTTTTAATAACAGACATAACAGATTGAATTGTAAATTCTTTAGTCAAATCAAATCTCATATGAAATGTTTTTTTAAAAGTTATACTTAGATCGACTGTATTTTACGTGATTTTAAGTGAGAGTAGAGGGAATGATTTAATTACTATGGTAATTATTCTTATAAAGTGGTGACAAATGAAAAATGTTTATAATATGCTCTGGGAACGATGCAATGTAATTTGGTAGTAGCTTTGTGGGAACGGGACGGGACGGGACTAAAGGAAAGGTTTACAATTGTGACTGTGTTCCCATAGCTATTATTTTAAACCTGCCCGTGTAATGGGCCTCAAGCACCAACAAGAAATTCTATTACCATAGCAATTAAATCCTTTTGGGGGAAGTATATTTTTCGCAGTAAAGCATTGAATTGTTTAACTGTTTCATAAATCATGCATAATGCATTAACTGTCTTAGTAACATAACGTGCAATTTCCGAAAGTGAAATTTCAATGAACTGCTGCAGAAATGAAAATGGATTCCTCGACTCCTCCCACAACAGAAGTGGTCCTAACCCTCCAAGCGAAAGTTATATCTCTGGTCTCAGCAGTGGTCTCCTTACTGGTTCCAGAAATACTGAACAAAACAGTCCCCATTAGGTAAGGAAATCAATACATATAATAATATATCTTTATGCCACTTTCGATTGCCCACTGATGCGCTATGCGAGTACGAATCAAGGATGCGAAAACCCATGGGTTTCTTAGGAAAAACCCAAAAGCTCATTGTGGTGTTGGTATGGGTTTTTGCAGAGCCCAAAACCCTTGGTCGGCATCCTTGGTACGAATTAGAGAAGTGCAGTGATCAAATTCTTAAAGTATTTTTGACGCTGATCAAAAGGATAAATCATGCTGTACGAACACGATGTATGGCAATAAAGCTTTCAAAAATCAAAAAAAAACAAAAAACCCTCAATGGCAATTAATTGGGCTAACTACTTCTTTGACATTTGACCTACCCTAGAGGTAGGTTATAAGGAGATCCCGAATATCAATGCATTCTTCAGCTATGAGTTTGAAACGATGTATTATAGGGGGAGTCGGAAGGAAACCTAAAGATGGTATTTAATGTTTTTACAGTCAAATCAAACAATATCACGAGGAGAGAAGTACTTTCCTGATTTACCGGACTCATGTTTTGATAGGGAATATTATAGCAGTATAGGTACGACAGAGAGGGAAATAATATGAAAGACTTCTTTATAAGCCGAAATATTCCTAGGAATACAAATGAATTAAAAAAGAATCACAGCTTCAATGTAGTCGTCTTAGTAGTGAAAAAGAATTGTCTGCAAGTAGTTCACCTTTTTAGTGCAGCACTGGCACTTTTATAGGGAATTGTACAAATAATGCGTCAATGCGTAGCTGAGCATGTCCATTTCTTCCAACCCCTTTCTAATAAGCAATGCGATGCATACAATTATTTGTAGATTATTTGTAGATAGATCAGCTTGAGACAACAGATTGGAACTGGGAGTATTGTTTGGAAAGAAGGACTAACATTTTGGAGTAATTTGAGCAACACGGGAGGCGGTCGCCTACTCTTTCTCCGCACATTAAAAGTAGTAGTGCCCGGCTTCACGTTCAATGGGACAACGGGAGTCAAACGTGTTCATTCCTTAATAAAGTGCTGTTCTGCGGCACTTGATTCTGAGGAGCGTGAGGGAGTGCACACCCAAATCTCTCTTCTTGCTTTCTGTCTTCGCTCGCGTCTCTCTTACTCTCACATCTCGGAAATTCTCATCTGTATTACGACAACTTCAGTTCGGCCGACCGCAAAAGCAGATCACACTTTAGCCTATTCTAGTGAAATACTCTAATAAACAGTATTCACATCTTATTACAAATTAGAACTGTTCCTTTTATGTTTCAAGAATCATTGTACCAAGTAACTATTGGTGAAAGAAATTACTCAACTATCTCACATTTAAAGTCGGCCTAGGTGGATAATTAGCATTTTGTTGGAAACCAAATTGAGTTCCCTCAGGCGCTCGGTTCTTCGTGTGCAAATGATAAAAATTTAACAACCAATCATTTGAATTGTGGAGCAAATGATGCACTTTCATCTTGTTCATGCAAAATCTGCATTGTTCTGCATTGGTTGACAAAGCGATAGAGCGAAGGGACTGGTGACTGGGTGAGTGCTACGGAGAAGAGCAGGGTGGGTGTGCGGAAGCGGGGCATTGTGTGAAAATGTTGGCGAGGAAGCACCAACCACAAAGCGAGCTTCAGGAGCAGCCGGTGAGCAGATTCGGACAATACGTGGACTGTGAATCAAGTGGAAAGAGTGAGCAACGCCCCCTTGTGGGGGGGTCCTGCTCCAGGAAGCCCCCTGGGGTTATTCAGCACTTTCAGTCCAAGACCCGCTTGGTCAATCTGCACCTGGGCAACAATCACAGCAAAGAAGAGGACTCCTCGACTGAGGCCCAGGGACGCCCCCACTCTCTGCTGACAATGAATATTCCCCACGGCCTGTGTCGCCACTCTGCCCCCTCCAGTCACCACGCAGTCATGACAGACGAAAATGACTACCGCCTGCACCTGGGCCACCACTCATCCCAATATTACATGAAGCCCTGTTCCAAAGGGGCGGCCACGATGACCGAATACCCCTACGACGAGTGCTACCATTCGGAAGACCACTCTCTCTTTCTTGATAGCGAATTGGAACAACCACACTCCACTTTCAAATCTGAGGTCAGCACTTTCATAATTAACCGCTCTTTCAACTGTTCACATTTTTTTCTTAATTTTTCTTCTCATCACACAATCTCGCCTAGCTCAGCATTCTTTAAAATGTTTTCGACTATTGAAAGAGGTTCCTTTTAAGTTAACGCGATGTCTGTGTCTGTTAGGTAGTTAGTTAGTGTAGGTACTTTGTCATGAGTGACTTTATCACATATCAACAAAAACGGTAAAAGCATTTCTTATGAGAAGTTTTTAAATTTGCAAATGGGGCTCTATTCATGTAATTAAAAATCAATTACGAAGCCAAAACTATGTTATGTAGATTTTGAAACTTTTAGCGTCGTGTTGACCAAAACCAAAACTCATAAAATATCATTACTCAGAGTAAGAATTGTGCCAAGAAGTCGATCGAGAATTAAAATTCTAGTTGAGTCCAGGTCCAGAGATAAGAAATTGCATGTTGAGCAGACGTTGTCTATGTTTCGATCGAGTGGTACAATTGTACAACTTAGGGAGACATCCAAGTCCCAATAGCTTTCTCAGGGGACCCCGTTTGGGACGGTGGCTGAGTGAAATGTGTGCTGATAGACCGTGGTGGCACTGCTGTCTTCTTAAAAGACACAGCTAAAAGGAGTGACTTGCAGGACGAGGAGGACTCGCTCTCGGGGGGAAGCAGCGCTGGCGACGGCGACGACCACGTTCCTCATGTCTTGGCCCCCTCCTCATCCGGAAGCCCTGGACACGCCCCTCGTAAGTGCTTGCTCTGGGCCTGCAAGGCCTGCAAGAAGAAAACGGTCACCGTCGATCGGAGAAAGCAAGCCACCTTAAGAGAAAGGAGAAGACTCAGAAAGGTATGCCCACAAATATACCTCTCCTAATGCACCCCAAAACATGTATTTCATATGTATGCATGCACTGAATGTTTTGGCATTTGAATCATAGCTGGACAAAATAATTCGACCAGCTAATTGACGCCGTGGTTTTCAAAAATTTCTGGCACGGCCAGCCCTGCCATTACACATTTGAAATTCTTTAAATCGGCAGGCCAGGAAAAAACCATTAAAAAGTTAGCCGACCAGAAAAGAACTAATAAAAATTAGCCGTGCAGCTAGGATTTAGTAAAAAATATATGATGCAGGGGTGAGTCTCAAATGGGATAACAGAGACAAACTGCATTATAGAGAACCTTTTGTATGGCGATTCCACTCACTTTTAAAGTACACCATTTCCCCCTTGCGCTGACATCATCAAAATTGAAGTCATGAGTGAGTCGTCCTTAACTCTATCGGTACCAAAGGTTTTTTCTATGGTACGGGACCAAGCCGCTACAATTGTAGCAACGCATGGGAACAATTCCTAAGTATACCAAACGGCTACAATTAGCAATTGTAGCAAGCGAATTGGGGAACGTTCATTGACGACAGAGCTAGTAATTTTTTGTGCATGACAGTACCAAGCATAGCATGTCCAATGATGAACAAAATTGAAATTTTGATAAAAAGTTTGATATCCAAAACGAAATACGTAATTCGCAGTCAAAGGCAAACCAAATTTGTGTTTGCATATATTCAACATAAAATAATTACATCAAATATAATAAATGGGCGTGTACAAATATATTACGCATGTATATAAATATTTTTTGTCTATATTCATATTTGGCGAATATATATATATGCAAAATATACACAAACTATTTGTGATTATATGCACCGATTTATATGTATGCTACATAAATTATGCGTTCGGATAAAAGTTCCCCAAAATAAGTTATATACTTATATTTGCGCAATAGAGAATATATATGCGCATATTTGGGCAAGGTAGAATATATATGCGCGTATTTGGGCAAGGTAGAATATATATCCGCATATTTGGGCAAATATATTCTATTTGGGCATATATATTCTATTTGGGCATATATATTCTATTTGGGCATGTATATTCTATTTGGGCATATATATTCTATTTGGGCATATATATTCTATTTGGGCATATATATTCTATTTGGGCATATACAGCATCTGCATATATATTTTGAAAATATAGAATATATGGACGTATACTTGAGCAATATAGAATATATATACGTACATTTGGGCAAATACAAAATATATGCACGCATATTTGGGCAAATTGAGAATATATGCACGCGTATTTGGGCAAATACCGAATATATGCACGCATATTTGGGCAAATTGAGAATATATGCACGCGTATATGGGCAAATACAGAATATGTGTACGCGTATTTAGACAATCTAAAATATTCGCGGATATATATTTATTTGGGCTATATAATTTTCGATTTCATAAAAGTACACTATACAATATATGTATAGATTATTTGCTGTGCTGTTTTTACAATCGACACTTTATAATGAAAAAATTGTTCATGGATGACCCTTTGCTTTCATTTTGGAATTATAAAAGGTTACCTGAAAAATGGTGGCCTTATACATGGGATCTTATGGACACAAAATTGACATTTTTTGACAACTACCCTCTAGCTCTGTCATTTTTTTAGTAATTTGAAATTTTTTTTTGGGAAATTGTAGAAAAATAAATTTGGTTCGAGTATCTTGGAAATAATTAGCATAAATGCATTTCCCCCAAAGTTACAGTGCTGTAAAAGTAGTAAAGCTACATTTGTAGCGCTTTGGTAGAGGCAGGGTTAAAGAGCGTTAATATTACTATAAAATTTACACTGCTACTACTATACACTAAATTTGTACCGTTTGAATTGTTACATGCTGTAATGACTAGGTACAACACGATTGCCGTTGCTATTACAATACACTAATTGTAAACATAAGGAACATTGAAAATTCCTGTTTTCCGGAATGCATCAAGATCATTTCTTTTAATCGGCGCATCGAAAATGCAAAACGAAGGACGACACGACAGTTGTTGGCAAACGAAGATCCATATGTTTTCACGCGGAAACACTTTTTAAATCAAAGACACTTTTCTTTAAATAAATTCCAAATAAGAAATATTAAAATTAAACCAATAATTAATTATCCCATACAGTATAGAATTGATGTCCTTTCTAATTGAAGTTCGATGCCTTTATTTAAAAGGTTCCTATTTAATGGATCTCATAAATAATCGGTTTACCTCAATAAAAATAATCACTTTGCTCATATAAATACATTTACCTAATAAATATTTATCCCGCCTCAAGTTTCGTCACTTATTAGAACTGATAATATACCTTTGCCTCAAGTTTTAGTTCAAACTGCTAATATAAGAGTACTTTTTCCTCAAGTATAGTACCAAATCCTCAATTACAAATGCTTTAAATTAACTTTTATGTTAGCAATTTGTACTAAAACTGAGGCAAACGAATATTATCAGTTCTAAGTGACGAAACTTGAGGCGGGATAAATATTTATTAGGTAAATGTATTTATATGAGACAAAGTGATTATTTTTATTGAGATAACCCGATTATTTGCGAGGTGCACTTAATATTCCCCCTATTTAAAATATCAACCCCCGGGGGCAGGCCTGCTGCATATTAATGAAAAAATCGAACGACCAGCTCTTAAAGAAGTCGACCGGCCTTCTGCCGATTACTTTAGACATATTGGACTGGCCCGGGTCGGCCGACAAGAAAATCGGTCACCTAATGGCCAGACAGTTCCCAGCTCTGATTTGAATAAAAAACTTACATTAAATTACTGTGAGGGGAATCAAATGCTAGGATTACTTTGATGCGTTTGGCTTGTGGTAGGTGAACGAGGCGTTTGAGAAGCTAAAGAGACGGACGTGCAGCAATCCTGAGCAGCGGTTGCCCAAGGTGGAGATTCTGCGAAGTGCGATCGAGTACATCGAGACGCTGGAGGACCTGTTACAAAGCTCGTCTTCGTCCTCCGCCCTCTCCTCCTCAACGCATCCCTACAACATCTCCGGTCGAGAATTCAGGGACTCTGCCAACACAATCCTCCTCAACTCCAGCTCTAACGCCCTCATTCTGGTAAGACCCTTCTATAATCACTAACACTAAATACCCCATTAAAGTATTGTGGCCCAATTGCAAGGTAGATTTATTATTTAACTTTTAAGAATGCTTTCTATGTTCTAACACGTCGTTTGGCTTTTTCTTCGCCGAATGGTTTTAGGTCTGCCTTTAGGTAGCAGATTTGTAAATAGGGAATAGTATTTAATATTAATTAATTATAATATCACTTGTGAGGAGAGGTGAGGGGAAAGGAAGGGCAAAGGTCCTTCTCGTGCCAAAAGTCAGCGCGATCGTCACTCGTCCCGGATAATTTTAGAGTGGAAGAGCAAACCCGCAAGTGACCTGGACACGATCCAAATAGAAAGTCGGGTGATTAATCGCGGACAGCAAATTATAGTGCATCATTCGTGAACTCCTACAAAGATATGTGTTTATTAACTCCAATGTGTTTTATCGCATCATGTTGTATTGTGCCCATTAGTCGGTCTCGTAATGAGACTCTCTTTTTCTTTTCCACCTCATCCGTATCCATCCCTACACACAACGGCACAGCCATCCACACAAGCCAAACCACACAAATAAAATCTCTTTCAAAATATTAAAACACTACTACTTTGTTGTATGCACTCTGTAGTCATCCAGTTATGAAAAGGCGATTACATGACTTTTCCTACCAAAAGCTGATTCCTACCCATGGTTTTTCCCATCCCCGACTTTTCTTACCTCAGATATTTCTTACCCTGAATTTTTCCGACCTCAGTCTTTTCCTACCCTGACTTTTCCGACCGCCGTCTTTTCCTATCCTTTCATTTAATATATCATAAATCTTCATCATTTCACCTTCTGTATATAAAACAATAAATGCCTTTTTTGCTTAAAAGGCAACTTTAGTGTTACGAACCTGCATACACCCGTCGGCATTCATAAATGAAGCATTTAGAGTCACATTCGAATTGATTTCGGTCTCCGAATTGTACTCTGTACAGATTGCTGAATTTTGTATATTTCAACTTTCATGAATTCAGAAATCAAATGCAGACTCGGAACACTAAAGTAGGAGTTATTAGTTATTGCTGTACCACGAATAGATGTATTAGTATTATATAGTAGCAGTTTTTATAACCTACTCCTAAAACTGGGAAGAGTGTCTGTCCGCTTGGTAACTTACTTGGACTTACAGGCCAAGTTCAACTCCGGAAAGGTTGACAAATATCTCATTCTAAGTAGCATAGCATTAAAAGGCACAGAGGCACTCCAAATTAATTTGGAATACTATTGAGTGTGTCATTATATCTGTAAACATTATAAGTATGTATGTATGTATGTATTTATTAATTGAATATGGCATACAGCGATTCAATACACGTTACAGTTCATTCATTACAAATTAAGATTGGCAATGCTAGCAAGAGGAGATTCTATTCACGACGACACCGAATCCCTCCTACTAGCATCCTATAATACATATGATATAATATATGATATATAAGATTCATCTTTCCATATACGTACAAAATCAGATCCTCCATTCACCACACCCACAAACTACCAGAAACTGGAACACAATTAATACTGTCCAGGCGAAATACAACCATTATGAGGAATATTTAACAAATCACACTAGTGTAAACATTATATCTGTAATGGCGGGGTTTTGTGGGTTAAGTAAGCACACTTATAAGTGTAGTATTTTTATGAGAAACGGGAGGGACCTATGTTTCTTAATAAATTTGATTGATTGTATTGTATTTGTAATGGTATGGTATAATATGTTTTATTGACAGCTGAAATTAGCGGTTTTACAAACATATTATCTTTCATTCATGTGATTCTAGCTACATAAAATGAAAAATTGAGTTAATTAAGAAATTGAATATTATCAAATGGTCATATCATATAATTGTTTAAGGCAATCAATCATATCGGTTACAATTTTACAGGATACTAAAATTGGAAGTGTAAGAGGTCAGGAAATTGTTGTTTTGTATCCATATTACTATTTGGTGTTAGTATTTGCTCGTACACAGAAGAGACTATAGACAAAAGTATTTATGTAGTGGTTCGTAGAAATGTTTCCGTGTAATAATAGTACTTGTAGTTGGCAGTCTTGTTTTTAAGGGTTTCGAGTTGATTTGTGTGGACATCTCAATTCTTCGTCTCAAATGACTACTTACGAGAGATATATGGCCTGAGAGTGATTCTTCGTAGCATTGTATTAAATGGATTGAAGAGGATAGTGAGTTTGAGAGGAGCAGAGGGAGAGGAGACGAGGAGAGCGGATGGACGGTGGTACGTGGTGCGGGTGAGACCGTCGAACGTGAGTGTGAAGCGACGGTGGGGATCACAGATATACAGATATAGAGGATCACAACAGGTATAGTGCTAATGTGTTGGATGTGGAGTGATGACAAATGGGAGTTACTTGTTGAGTGCGGACTGCACATTACTGCCATGCACAGGAATAGCGAGGTGAGCTCCGTTCTGTCTGTCAGTCAGCACATGCATACTCAATCAGTCCTCTAAGTGGCAAACAAGGAGACGGGACGGGAAGAGGTTTATGTAAAGCCCGGATGCTCAAGTCAAAACAAAACTGATTGCGGGGCGTGAGGGAAGATTATTGTTCCCGGGCAACCCTCTCCTCCCATTCTCACTATACAATACTCAAATACAACTGCAAATACTCAAATACAACAACAACTGCTCCACCAAACTACTCTGCTCCAAACTCCCTAATTCTAACATATAATAATATATAACTTGCACTCGCTGACAGCTAGCAGACATTCGTAGAAACCTTCAACCAGTCCCTTCGATTATTAAATTCTCCAATTTCTTTAATCTTTTCTACAATCTTCCATTGTGCTTTCCTAGCAGAAGTTTCCTATATGATTTTTTGCATTTTACAGCTACCTATTCAGTTTGAACCATATATCCATATGCAGAGTTTTTATTCCTATTAAGAAAATCTTACTTCCCATTTTGTCATAGGTTTACTGTTGGTGATTTACATCCATCTGGCGTGTAAATTACATTTACTAAATTTTTGCAGAATCGAGCTAATAGAAGAATGAAACGATTATTTGAAAAATGCAATGAAGAAAGTTAACTGTCCAAACCAAAGGATAGCTTGTCTTCATGGTATTTAAATCGCCCTGAAGTGATATTTAAGTTGCCAGAAAAACTGGCTAATGATGATTCCATCGACAGTGTAATGGAAGGAAAGCAATTAGCAGTAAATTCTTAGGTCACACTCAGAGTTCAGAGCAAGGAAAGTATCATGTGACGGAGTATCTTAAATATGTACAAGTGAGCATTTAGTCATAGAAATTGTGCCGCATCGGAATAGGAACACTTAAGACAATACAATTAAGGAGGCAGTCTGCCATGTCTCGCAGAATTGACTTGAACATTTTGTTTTTGTTTGCAGAGCCACGCGTCCTCGTCGTATTTGCACGATCGCCTGTCGCATTTAAATTCGCAGAACTCCTCCCCCTTTACGCCTATCAACGGTAAGTAAAGTACAGTCTCATGTCATGAAGGGAAATGAATAAATAGTGGCGAAGGAGACATTCTTATCATTTGTTTTGACAAAAATATAAATTTAAACAAATCTTTCTTTCGCCAGCAGAATAAAACTAACAATAAGAGCTAACTAACCAAATAGGAAGGAGTATTGGCAATAAAGGTTGGCATACTCAACAGAAGTTTGTTCTTGCAATAATATCCGAGTGAATCTAAATCGGAGCTACTAACAATAAATTAGAGAAGGTAATAGTGACGCCAGCAAGCAAGCAATCTAAGCTAACTAACTAAAATAACTGATTAGGGTGAATGTTGAGAGACTGCAGGGGAAACGCTAACGACAGTATGCCTGTTGTGTTAACTACGTCTGCTTAATCCTCTGTCTTCATCTGTACGTGTAAACGCCTTCGTTTTGTTTGTTTGTGAGTATCACTGACTCTCGGGTGTTCTTCCCACTTTTCTTGTCACAATCACTCTGTCACCGTCTCCTTCATTCCAGTCTTGTCAATCTGCACCTCTCCTCCACCGATTTGTCTTCCCATCAGTCGCTACTTGCTTGATTCTATTCTCTTTCTCTCTCGTCCATGTCCTTACACTCTTTTCTCGCGCCACCATTATTAATTCCTTTGTACGGAGTACGGACTATCGACGCTTCTGTTGTCTTTCGCTTTTGTGAAGAGCACAGTTGATATCTGGGCCCTTCTAGGTTTCTAAGTATTATTTATTGACACTTCATTGGAATAGCGTCCATGGAGATCGTGGTTGATATGCTGGTACAAATGCATTTTAAATACACTTTTGATCACATTTGAAAATTGCTTGCAAGTAACAATGTATTCAGCAATCTCGAACTCGAAACATTTCCTTGACATGTATTTAAATTAGTAGCAAGTTTAAAGCCTCTTTAATGTGCTAAGCTTTGCTTAGTATAATTGTTGAATGTAGTTTCGTAAGGTTTTTAATAACTTTTCTTGGTGTGCGTATATTTGGTTTTCTGAATTCACGATAGATTGAGAAAAGGAAGAGAAGGAGACATTTATCGCTTGTGTTGTCGTGATTACACGCAAGTGAGTGAAAAGTAAAGAGTGAGTTCACTCAGTTCACTCGCCCAGTGAACACACTCATGTGACACTCACTCGCCTCTTCAATGCAAGTAGATCCTCACCTAACTATTATTTGTTTAGGAGGAAAGAGATGGTGTTTTCATTAGAGGAGATTATGCACAGATATGTAGATATGTGCTCGCAATATCTAAAGAATCCCATTGGCATGGAACTCTGTGCGATTACTCCATGCCTCGCTCATTTAAGTAAGGGAATTCTAGAAATTTCTAATTTTGAAAAATTGGTGTAAGTGAATGACGACATCTGATTTAGACAAGGCGGGCGGGCGGCGATCGGTTGATTGTTTTGTTGAGTGTTCCGACACTCGCAAACTGAATTCTAGTTTGACAGTGATTAAGCCGCTAGTCTTTCTTCCATCTGTCTTCCTTCAAACTTCACATTCCCAAGATTTCTCATCCGATCCCCCATTTATTTCTTAGGTTGAACTCACGCTACAGGAACCCTTCTCAAGAAACAAAAAATCGTTATTGACCTTTAGCAATAAAATTGAGTTTAGAGTCTTTCTTCCTTTCTACATTTCTCCATAGTTGATGGACAATATCTTGTAAGTTTTTGCTTTACCTTCGGGATATTTACAAAGTGACAAAAACATTTCAGTTTGAAATACATTCTTGAGATCATGTAAATTTCTCTATTCTGTAAATTTGTATACACCTGTTCGAAGTCTTTAAATGTCAATTTGTAGACTACGAACAAATATGAACATTTTTGCAGCTCTTTTTGCAAGTTGTTCAATGTTTCCCATTATGGTTCATGTATTTGACAAAATTATAATTATCGGCATTGCTTGCTAAAACCAATACCTAACTGCATGTTAGGATTCTCCACCTTGCTCTCCACCTACTTAGATGTTGTTGAATATTTTGCCGGTGATTAAATGGTTGCAGATAAATAAAAGTTGAGTGTTCCGCTTGATGTTGTCATTGAGACTACTTAAGTTGCTTGGGTTCCTTGCCATGACTGTCAACGGGGTCGTTGATTTCGCCTCTACGGAGAGATAATGGTCGTGATCGAATGGATTGTGCCTAGAGAGAGAAAGAGAGAGCCGCCTATGTCTAATGGAGGACCTGCTGGCTGTCAACTTTGTTCAAACGGGTCTTTAAATATTTTTGGTGAGGACTGGAGCAGGTTCAGTGTCATGTGTCATTAGTGAGCCAGAGAAGTCAGGCGGAAGGATTTGGAGAGAACTGCTAGAAACTATTAGACCCACATGGCATGTTATTTGCCTTATTGCCTTTGCGCGGAATAATTAGTCATTGAGAACATCTTATCTCGGTTTATGTTCGGCTGAATGCAAAGACGGTGTGAGGGCATCTAGACGGAGGACTTGCGTTCCCTTGGCTCTCGGGAGTCGGGTGCTGTGAGTGACTGGGCACGGAGTCTTAATGGCACTCGTTGGCGAATGTGGGAAATGCTCGTCTATATATAATTGTATTCGTATTTTACGGCTGAGCGAACTTTGCCGGTCTTCTCTCAATAAATTAATTCATTGTCTCGTTGACTAAATTTAGATGAGACTGAAGTGAAGATGAGGAGGAAGAAGTTCTCTCCTCGCATCTTTCTCTCTACTCCATAAATTGCACTGCACCGATCTGCGGAGCTCTGCACTAACGGGCAACGGACGTACCCTGTGCAAATGCTGTGCCTGCCTGCCATGTCACTTGGGCATAATATATGTATGCTGCAACTTTACGGCACGCACTCAGAACTTTTGCACTTCGTCCCACGTCCTCTCTCTTGGCTCCCCTTCCTCTTCGCTCACCTCCAAGGCTCGAACCCAAAGCTCCTTCCAACTACAAGCCTAAACACCACAGCTACTTCCAAAACGTAAAAACCTCCTAAAACAATGAATTATGGTCGAATATTTAGTCGCATATTTATAATAATAATAATAATAATAATTGCTTTATTGTCAGGCCAATTATCAACTCAGAGTTATTTAGTTATATTTAGTTTATATACCTGAACATTTAGTACATATTTCCTTAAAAACGCACAAGAGGGATTTCCTGTTCTTAGTCCAAAATAAAATAATATAACGAAGGATATAAATATTTTAAAATACTTATGAAAACCGTGATATTGGTAATTAAAAGGTTGTTTGGTAAAATTCTCTATAATGCCGCATTATTACCATTTTTACCATAGGGTGCACGGAACACTAAGACTGTTTTGATGGTAAAGTGGAAAGTAGACTGTTGCCAGCCACCCAACCAGATATATAATAAGACGAAGAATCACAACGGACTATTAATGTCCATGATTATCTGCTTGATTTCTTTTCTGAAACTCTGCAGTTGACAAGCAGAGAAGCAAGTCAGTTAACTGAGTTGACGTGTACTTATTCTCATGCACATATCAACATTGTCTTTAATAACTGTATGTTTTCAAACACTCGTTAAGTTATTTTCATGCTACTAATATGCGTGCACTTCTAAAAGTGTGCATCGACAAATACACTAGTGACACTCCATAAATATCATCCAAGACAAATAACATTCCCAGAGTAGATTCAACTTTTACAACACATTCGAAACCTCTGTAGAACTGATCTACCGATACTACTTCAAAGAAATTACCATAAAAGAGTTCTGAAATTCTCAATTTTCGCTTTTGCAAACTTTTGCTTTCCTGCATATACTATTTCAGTTGTGAATACATACATAAGTATGAAGAATACATTTTTAGCTAATCAATATTCGACCTAAATGATCTGAAAATGGTATCTGGTGGTAAAAGTATGAGATTACGTTATACATGCTGATTCAGAACTATGAGAGTTAATTTTATAGACAATTAATTATACTTTTTAGTGACTGGAATGCAATTAATGTGCGATGTTCATTCCTTTGCCACACTCTACACAATCCGTAATAATAGTTATCCATGCTTTAGTAATCATATTACAATACTTTAGGTTAGCGTAACCAAAGAACAGTAAATGAGTTGCGTTGTCCAGTGAGTTAAGTTTGTGGCAGAGAGGAGATTACATTAACAGTCGAGTCTGCAGCAGAGTCCGACGCCGGCGCGCCGCCGACGCCGACCCAAAATTCGACGCCGCTGCCGCCGCAAAATTTTGATCGGCGCGCCGCTGAGCAAAATTTTATGGCGCCGCCTTCAGAAATTAAAAATTTTACAAACTTTAGTCTATGTTTACAAAATTTTTCTGTAAATAAGTGTGTCAGTGTTAAATTTAATAGCGCTATTATGTTTTTTCCATGAAAATAAAGTGTAATAACCCTTTAATTTAACAAAAAAGTAATAACTTTTTTTCAAAAACGCTAAAAATAAGCTATAAATGGTATTTTTCCTGGTCACGCCGCGCCGACCGCATTTTGTCGGCGTCAGCCGGCGCGCCGACGCCGCCGAGAGTCCCCGGGGTACCACGCCGCCGCCGCCAAATTTTCATCGGCGTCGGACTCTGGTCTGCAGTCACCAAGCTGCATCCTTCACGGCATCTTCGTCTCATAATAGAAACCGAAGTCACATTCCCTCTAAGTCAGAGTAATTGCAGTCTCAAATCCACTTTAAGAGCCACTTCTCTCACAAGTGTCATCTTTCAATGCACTTCTGCTCCTACTTATTATGACTCTGCGCCGGATATGTACCTAACAACAATTTGCAGTGGTTGCTCATAAATTTAACATAACATCTAAACCTAGATATTAAGTTCATCAGCACTCTCCAAACATTTTAGCGCTTCAAACATTATCAAAAACTAACATTACTGTATACTTTTAATAGACATTAAAATATTTAGTTAATTTTAAAGAATTATTTGCAGTTAATACTGATATATGGTACTTCTAACAAGACTTAATCCGAAAGCTTTATTTTATTGAAAGTATTTCACAGTAGGAGTAATTACCCTATCCTATTGCCGAAATAGTGTTCGACGTCGAAATATTATGATTCAATCGGAGCATTACATCTGCAAAACTACCTGATAAATGCTGATGCATGATAAATTCCTGATAAATGAGATAAGCTTTTCAGGACATACAATAGTGGTCAATAATAAAGTCCATTGACGGCATGAGTGCTCCTACTATCTTCTACGAGGACTTTTTAATGCCTTCCTGAGGGCAAGCTCGTGGAAATCGAGGATTGATTTCGAAATATTTTAATTTTGGTTAAGGAAATAAATAAATCATACATTCAGATTCAGATTCAGCTTTGAAACAGTAAAGTTGCACTTGGAAATAATGTTCCCCAGGAACTTAAGCAGTCACATTGCTCTCCCAAAATAAATGGTTTTAACAGTAATACACCGGAACACTATTTGGGTAAATACGGTATGCGAGTGAAATTATTGAGTTGCTATGCATTTACTATGTATGTAGTAAAGCTGTAAGTAGTAAAGGAATTATAAGTAGTGCCACGGGTTGGGTGTAGAGTTTAGGTAATTTTCTGGTCTTAATGCGTTAAACATATTAAAGGGCTTACAAGGTACAATTAGCCATCTCTGCTGCTGAACAGAGAAGTGCAGCGTACTATTTATGGCAGCGACGTTGATAGTAAAGTCTCTAAGTAGAGACAAGAGTGAGGATAGGAATTCGGGAGGAAGGATTTGTGTGTGGCTCCCACGCTACCTAATCCCTGCCTGTGCTCCTGCAGTGCAACAAACGATCCTAAATAAGTCATTATGTACAATATGAAAGATGTGTGAGAAAGGGGACACCGAATGTTTCTGTTTAAAGTGCATCGGATTGATGTACATTGTGGAAATTGAGTAAAGGAACGGACTGGGTGTGTGAGTGTGTCACAGTCGAGTCTTGCGACTGTGCTGACTAGTTTTGACTGTCGGATAGGGACAGGGTTGCAGTTGCAGTGCACTGCTGGGAGATGTCTGTGGGACGCAGGGAAGAAGCGTTTGAGCAGACAGACAGCAGACACAGCAGAGAAAGTGAGGGAGCAGGGAGAGAGAGCGAGCAACAAAATCGAACATCTTGTAAGTGGATGGCGCTGCACAGTGCACTTACACGCAGTCATCCACTTTGGCCACTTTCGAGTCGCTCTGCTCAACATTCAAGTGGAACCCTTCCTTCCGCTCTTTCGGCGAGCCCTACGCAACTACGCACCGTACACTCACACAAAACACGTGCACTCGCCCGACAGAAGCTACGTCCATTTGCCACACAAGATTTCCGCTCTCTTCCTACCTTCGCCTTTCCCTTCTCCCTTCCCAGTCTCATTCATATGCATTGTCAACCAAACATCTTTCCTTTTAAGGAAACAAAAAACTATGTAATGTAAAAGCTATGAAAACACTTCAGTGTCCATAAACATTTAAAAGGGCAATTTTACGTTTAACTAAAATATTTCAAAACAGACTTCTACGTTCTAGGTGCCCTTTATTGGCAATGCATTATAACAACAAGTTCTTATTTCTAGACCTTCCAAAACAATATTGCATATCTACACTCTATACTTAAGTGACTTAGGTAAGCATGTGTGTATCCGTTTGTATTTCCAAACTTATTTATAGTACTATATGTTGCTATTTATGTTGAATTTGTCCTTAAATCTATCAGGCTGAGTGAAAAATGTTTGCTAGTGCGTTAATTTTGCCCTATATACCTTTCCTTTAGATACACCGACGTTAATCTCAAGTTTCTCATTATATTATTATGATTTCTAAAACGTGTACGCTTGAATACGCGTACACCTTGTCGCTTTTCTGTACACTCCTGAATGCATCTCATGTCCTAAGTTGTCATAATGCTGTGCTCCTTGCGTGTAATTGCAATACAAATTACATGTTTGTTCTTCCTTGCCCTCTGGAGTATATCTCTCAAAGGGCTAGTAAGGAAGCTACATTTTCCGAAATTCGACGTAATGACATTTACGGAAGGCATGAAAATGTCATCGTTTCTGTGAAGTTTGTCCCAAAGTTCGTAAACTTTTTGGATTTGAAAGTGAGGTTCACGTGGTGGTGGTTGAAAGGAAATTAAGCTTATAATGCAGTGTTCTCAACAGTTTTTGAGTAGTTTAAATGAAACGGAAAAACGCGTTTTTGTAATAGCAATTATGTACTATATTAAGTTTTGGTCAAATGGAAATGGAACTGTATTTGCTACAGAAAAATACCCCCAGGTTACCATCTTAAGATTGATAAATTATTTTCCCAAAAGTGTATTAATGATTTTGCATGTGTAGAAAATATTCTCATCTACGACAAAATCCACAGAAAAAACCAAATAGCCTTCTTAATACAGGGGTAAAGTGAACCACAGTTTAATGGTGGAATATTGTGGCTTAATTTAATCATAGCAGATAGGTATCCTTAAAGGATTTTTTTAAAATACCGATTGTGAGTTTACAATTTGCCTGATTAACTGTTTCATTTTACTTGCCCTTACACCAGGGAATAAAAAAGCAATTACTTTTTTCCTTTTTTGCTTTATTCCTGAATACCTAATAAATGTATAGGACTTAATACATAGCACTTCTAAATATTAAATTACAATGCATAATGCAATAATTAATGCTTAAATCGACGCAGAATACATTGGAATGTATTTTTACATCAATTTGCACAGAAAAATAATGATTTTCAGACGTTTTTATAGGATTTTTGTAAGAGAAAAAAAGCATAAAGCATTTCTTTTTTAGAATTTGATTGCTTGCTCTTTGTAAAGAAGCAAAAAGCATTGCTTTTTTAGAATTTGATTGCTTGCTTTTTTGTAAAAAAGCAAAAACCATTGCTTTTTTAGAATTTGATTGCTTGCTTTTTTGTAAAAAAGCAAAAACCATTGCTTTTTTAGAATTTGATTGCTTGCTTTTTTGTAAAAAGCACAAAGCAAAAAGCATTGCTCTTTTAGATTTTGATTGCATGCTTTTTTGTAAAAAAGGAATAAAAGCTGCTTTATTATTCCCTGCCTTACACTCTCTTTAAATCAAGCCATGAATATAATTGCATACTATTTAAAACAATTATATTCATTAATAAAGAAAACGATTGTGTACTATCTTGGGACAATGTTAGTTGAAACGGACGTTTCTGTCTTTCGTTCGTCCGTAAAACGCTTTTTGTGCTGTCCGCAAACATAGAGCTCCAAAACTTCGGGAAGGACCTTCCTGCTATCGTCTTAGCAGATTTTTCTGTTGTATTTTGAGTTCTAGATACAGAAAATGCGTGTTTTTATAGTAAAAATACCTAAATGCCAACAAAGATAAGAGTTAAATTCGGACTCTTCCAGGCACAGTCACAATTTTAAACTATTTTATTAACACTTTTTTATAATTTTACAAAATTTCCTGGAATGTCGTTCGTCCTACTTCTGCCAATTTTCACTCCGAACTCTACTCTTTCGATTTTCTGTTTTCCTATTTAAACAATTTTACAAACAAACATTCTCTTCACTCAGTATTCATAGTAACAAATCTTAAACAATACATTTACTATTTAAAATTTATATACATCTATTCTCTATTCACTGTTGTCGACAATATTAGTACTGAAAGAAACTGGTAATGAATGTTTTATTTTTGGTAGTAATGGAATCCTAAGGTTTTAAGGTAGCAATGGCAAGGATGTGATTATAAGAGGCCTGATTGAAGACAACTTGAAACGGGAGTTGTGCGGAGAGGTCTTAGTCCGTATTTGTTGTCAGAATATGATCTGATAGTTGGCTTACATTCTCAGCATTACAGCGCAACCGAAGCGTTTGACAAAAAGTAGCGTTACCGAATCATCTGCGTTTGTCGCATGACAGCCAAAGAATCTGAATTTCTGAACATATAGCGAAATGGAAATGGGAGCTTAGGATGTGTGCGGAGGGCAAGAAGGTAGAATGCAGGAGCAAAGCTAGCTTGTGTATTTGTAGACCCGCTCAAAGATCAAAGCAGTTTTAATTAGCAAGGAATAGAGATCATACATTTATTCTTAATAAACTCTCCCGTTATAGAACTGTGCTCAGCCACTCGCTCGCTTTTCAAAACTTCTATTTCTAAACCCCAACACTTTTTATGACTTTCCGTCTTTCGCCCATTATGGCAAGGGCGCTGCTGCCTTTCCCACTAAAACTTCATCGCTTTTGCCTAATTATACTTCACTCCCACTCCGCGCCACGTATTATCATCTCTAATTATACTACGCGGAGTTCCGAGCTCGCATAATTCTAATTCTCTGCTACAATTAGCAGGCGCCCGAGTCAGGGTCGGCGGAGCCGACCCCTCGGGCGCCTGCTAACTTGTAGCGGAGAATTAGAATTATGCGAGCTCGGAACTCCGCGTAGTATAATTAGAGATGATAATACGTGGCGCGGAGTGGGAGTGAAGTATAATTCTAATTCTCCGCTACAAGTTAGCAGGCGCCCGAGGGGTCGGCTCCGCCGACCCTGACTCGGGCGCCTGCTAATTGTAGCAGAGAATTAATGAATTATTGCAATCATATTTCTATTGGCTTCTTGCGCTTTATTAAGAGGAGCGCAGCCCTCTTTATAATAATGAATGATCTGTCTGTCTGTCTGTCTGTCTGTGCGTTCGCGGTAGCCATCTTGGTCCTTTCATACAATGCAATACACTTAGGTAAAGAAGGCCGACATAAATGGGCCCCAAAAGTCACTTCTGGGGCCCATCTATGTCGGCCTTCTTTACCTTAGTGCAGATTGCAGATGTCTAATACTAAGGAATATGGAATACTTACAACACAATGCAGATGCCATTGGTTGTACTAATTGTTAGTATGTGTCGTCTCATTGTCAACTTTCCTGCATGCTGCAGTTTTTGTCGGTTTTCATCATGGTTTTCTCGGTTTTCATGATGTTTTTTTTCGGTTTCGGTTATCCCCATGTCTACGCTCCTCTTCATTACGTGCTGTTTTAACAGGTTTATTTTTCCATTTGTCTATTATAGTGCATATGTTACCGGCCCTGAGGAAGCTTAGTCTATGTGTACCGTAGACCGGTCTACGGGTATTAAGTTTACGCACAGACCGGTCTATGGGTGCGGCAAACTGCTTCGAAAATGCTCATTGAGTTACATGTGCTCGATGTATCTAATGAAAGGAACAATATTTTTATTATTCATATTGAGTGTTTACAATTTTATCCACGGTGAATGTAGTTTATAGTCAGGAGTAATATGGCTTTTATTATAAAATTAAAAATGAAGCAGCTGTATCCACGGTGAATGTACTTTGTAGTCCATTGAGTCTAATTATAAAATTAGAAATGAAACAATTGTAATGATATTACATTGATCATTTTTATGGCACGTCAGTTCAGTATGACACTTTGTTCCACAAGGAACACTGTTCTTTTTACACACACATCTATTCGTTAGGCAATCTGACTTGCATTTGCAAACAGAGGCTTTGCTGTATGATGTCGCTGAACGTATACCAGTTATGTATTTGACATAAGTGGTGGGCCATGACGTTGTGTCTAAGGGTGCTGACCATGTTCCAACTGTGGTCTCCGAAAAAATCCCTCTATGATACCAACAGAACACTGGAGTTACGTTACCAAACATGCTAAATTTGAGTGACAGGCGCTCGATCGGTCAAGACGGGTAATAAGTAAGGTCCTTCGTCTCTGAAACTGCGGGACTGGCGAGATGAAAAGCGACACAACGATATTTGAATCACTTGTGTGGTCATTTCATAGGTGTCTTAAATATTTTAGGGGCGTCGATAATTACAGTCCTTTTGAGATAAAGTTGGAACGACCTTCAGGTTATTACTTGTACTAGTTGTACTCTTCAAAAATACTTCTGCTGTTCGTAAGAGTAAGACCAAAGCAATTGACTTGGCTATTCTTTACTGTACCACAATTCCCCAATTCAGGTAACTAAGCAGTAATTTGCAACGTTTAATTACATACTACTTGCATAGATGGGCAAAATACTTGTATTTTGAAAATACTGTATTTAAAATACAGTATTTAAAATACTTTTTGTAATTTGTAATTTGTATTTTGTCGTAGTAAGAAAATGGGTATTTTGTATTTTCCACTCCTGAAATACAAAATGTATTTTGTATTTTGTATTTTGAAGAAAAAAAACATTTTCAAAATACAAAATACTTTTAACTTCCTATTTCCTTCATACATCGACTTGCTGCGTATCTTGATTTAATATTTCCATTTCCTACTCATGCGTGCTCTCCCACACCGTGTAACTCACAGTATTTTTGCATTCAAATCAACTGTGGTGGAATCTGGCAATCGAATTTATAGCGCCACTTTCTGTACTTCATTGAAAACAAAATTTGAAGCTTCGACACCGGTGATTAGCATCTCTATTTCTACTTTCATTGCATTAGGCATGATCTACGTAGAAATTTGAGTGCCCTAAAATGTCCAGAATGTCTACTGTACCAGTTGATACTGTAGAAAGTAATATAAGTGACAACTCGTTACCCATAATTTTGGACGGAACATTTTTTTCAGTAGTTTCGAGTAACACTGATAAAAAGCTTATCAAAAAAGTTGCCAAATTTGTCCCGCACATATTCCTGCTTAATATTCTTAAATTAAATGAATCACATGGTAGTCACAATAAAGTGTACTAAATATTCTTACAGTTTATAACGCTGTATGTATTTCACATAACATTATATTTGAATAAAATAAACAAAAAGTATTTGTACCTAGGTGTAGCATAAATACTGGCAACGATTTAGGAGGGCTGCCAGCCGGGTAAAATGATTGTTCATTCACTGGGCAATTTCCCCCTGATTCTCCATGATTTTGTGAATATATTTCATACCTCAAATATCTGTGAAAAGATTTTTTGACCAAAATTATTCTCAAACAAAGTGAACGTGCAGCAATTTTACTGCTATTTTAAGGTAAAAGAAAAAAATTGAAATATGTTAGGTGCCCAAAAAAGTCAGAGGTCATGCAAAGAAGTGTTATATAGGCATTTGCACATACACGGAAACTGGGAGTGTATGTAACAAAAAGAGATCTGGCTGATCTCGTAGTAGACGTACACCAGCGACGGCAAAAGCAGTCAGAGAAGTAATTCATAGAAATAATCGTCTGTCAACATTAAATCTGACCCCCTAATTCAATGTGGAATATATTACCATGTTGAGGATATTAAAACGACACCTATATATCTAAGGTTTAAAACGAGATACTTCTCATTTATTGAACTAAAACGGAAAAGAAAATATCTTCGCTCAAATCTTTGACATTTTTTAAGGCACGCAGGTGAAAATTTCAAAGAAATACTTTGTATTGCTCAGAAAATTTTTTCAGTTGAGGGGAAGCTCAATAGACGAAATTACCCAATATGGGCTACTAGCACATTAGCGGTTCCTATGAGTCGATTAGGGCCCATCCCCCCTTTGTGTTGTGATTTTGTTCGGGGTAAACTCAGAAAACAAGCCAAAAGTGCACTTTGTTCCCCAATGAGTTAAAGTAGAAGCCTAAAACTACTTGGAATCTATCGTAGGTCCATTGCTAAACTCCTAGGGTCCACTCCATTCAATAAAAGGCACTGGCCCTTCCCTCAAGTCTCTGCACCTTCTCAGGGAGCTAAAACAGTGTAGACCTGGCTAAAAGGTGGTATTTGTGATGTCATCGTACGTCAAGAATGGCCTGCGGCCTCACTAGATGTGAATACTTTGGACTATGCCATGTGGTCAAAATTGGAAAGGGAAGTGTTTACTAAGCCTGATAAAAATTTGGAATCCCTAAAGGAAAACCTCGCTAAGATACGTCACAATTTTCCCAAGGAGTCCCTGCGTGCCTCAATTAGTCAATGTTATGTAGAGTTATGGCTTGTGTGAAAGCAAACGGGGAGCACATGGAAAAATGAATGTTAACTTTAGTTCACAATTAAATGCATGTCCAAAAGAACAAAATTTCATATTAAAATTCAATGAAATGTAGAAATTATTGTCGTAACAGTGCCTGCACGAATTTATGCTACACCTAGGTATTTTCAAAAAGTATTTTCAATTTGTATTTTGACCCTAAAAAATGTGTATTTTGAGTCGAGTATTTTGTATTTTGTATTTTAAGAAAAAAATGTATTTTATTTTGTTATTTTATTTTGGACTGAGATTTTGAGTATTTTGAGCGAAGTATTTTGAAAATACTTTGTTGAGTATTTTGCCCATCTATGACTACTTGGTAGTTTTGCATCATTGTATCTTCACAAAATATTTGTTCACTATTTCGCGTAAGCAATAGTTGACGGCTTACAAGTTTGGTGCTTTAAGTGCACTTGACAGGCTGACCATCCGTCCCGTTTTTCGGAGGGCGTCCCGGCGTCCCGAAAAAGTCCCGTTTTTGACGAAATTGTCCCGTTTCCCGTTTTTTGAATTAACAAATTTAGTGTAAAATATAGCCCATAAAATGTTTAAATAAACAGAAAAATTTTGCGCTTGGCGCAATTTTCATCTTCATCTAAGATTATCTACCATTTGTCGTAATTGAAACTCAGGTAATTCTTTTCTATGTATGAAGAGAAACAAATTGTTTTCATATAAAATATAGGCATAAAAGAGAAAACACAACCACACTAAAGTGTTTACTTTATCTCTTGAGTTGTTTATATCGTTTTATCGTAGTTAAGATGGATTTTAATGCCAGAAACGTCAGAATTTTTTGCGTTCCGTTAAAATCTCCAGGAATTTAGCTTTGCTTTTACTAATCCTTATAAAATTGAATTATTTTTTGGGTTCATTTGGGAAAAAGTTTTTTTTCGCGCTTTGCGCGAATATTTTCGCGCTTTGCGCGAATATTTTCGCGGTACAATAGTCTCAATGGTCAAAGCAAAATTGTAAAATATTCTTGTTTTTGCTAATCATTATGGAGTAAACTAATTTTTATAGCTTATTATTGGGGTGAAATTTGCTTTCGTAAAATTGTCTTTGGACTTCGTCCATTAGGTTTATGCTGACTTTACTGCAAATTTAGATTTTTTATGCATTTTCTGAACTTGACTCCGCCTCCAATTTTTTTTGTCAAAGTGTCCCGTTTTTCGGTCGGTGAAATATGGTCAACCTGGCACTTGATATTGCTACACTACAGAATACAGTATGGTAAGATATGATGATATTACATGGAGTAACTTGGTAATTATTGGAGGGAGACATGAGACGAGTCAGTGAGACTATTATTTTTCGTCACTCGAGCCAAGATAGCTATAAAAGAATCGGGATTTAAGTAAAGGAGGAGGAAAGAAGTTCAATATGAGCAGTCCAGACCAAGAAACCTCAGGAGGTTCCACTGTCACATGTCCGTCACGTGGGGAACCTCAGGAAGTTCCTTAGGAACCTCCTGGAGTTCCTTCAAAATAAGTTCCTCAGGAACCTCCTGAGGTCTCTTGGTCTGGACTGATGAATATTCAGAGAGAGATTGATTCGGGTTGAGAGATTTCGTATACGTCAGTTTGAGAAAGCGGCAGATGAAGATGGTGGAAGAGCCGGGGAGAGCACATATTCAGAGCGGTAGGCAAAGGATGTAGCGACGTTAGACGTAAGAGACAAGGCGAGACGCAGCAGATATGATCTGTAGTAGATGGGCAAACAGTAACAGATAACCGAGATTGAATGAATACCTCATATTACGTTATTACATACGATATGAATAGGAAATCGCGATTTGGTAACATTTAGTAGTGGGTAAATTTATTTATAGGTATAATATTTGTGGAGTTCCTGAAGACAGAAAAGAGTCTGCACTCCACACTCAAATCCTAAGAACTTTGCACTCGGCTACTCCACTTCCCTTTCTTGGCTCACTACAATTCACCACTCTGATATATTGCTCTGCAATCCTTTTCTAATATACTTTTCTTTTCTTGTTATTTATTATGTTCTAAGCCACACTCTGTGACTATTTCCTAACGGTTCTTCCTATTTCCGAGACTTAAAATCGCTTTGCTTACTGTTTAATTTTCATTTATTTCTAATTTTTCAAATAGAAGCAAACACCTCAGAAAATCGGAGCGAAAAATGAACTTAATATTACATTATTTGTAGTAAATAATAGTGTGGATGTAGATGTAGTGGTGTGAAATGTTCCGAAATGGTTTTTCTCTGCTGTAGTAGCGTTTGTGACAGCGTATGTTTTCAGTGGACGTTACAGTTCTCACCGTAAATCATTTGTGATGGGCACTGGGACTGTATTAAGTAGTGTATTGGTAGTGATAATGATAGGTAGTGAGAATGGTAGGCTGCGTGCGTAGTTTTGTAGTTGGAGGCGGGGTAGGTAGGTGGTAAAGTGCCGGTGCGACGCTGTACAGATAATAATGTCGTGTCGTGGCATCTGTTACGGAGGATGTGTGGGATTGCAGCAGTGGATTCCGTCGGAATCTTAGATTCAGCAGATTCGATTCGGATTGTGGAAGTGTGGAATGAGCCAAGCCGAGCCACACCAACGAGAACAGCGGAGGACACAGGAGGCACTCTCTCCGTCTCTCTTCTTTACAGCCACAGACTCGGTTGTCACTGCACTGTGTCGTCTCCTGTCAAATCTCATATCCTGCTCCTGCGTCCCCTATTCATGATATTTTCCTTGGGCCCCACTGCACTGCATTTAACCACCTACTTTTTAGTTTAGGTATGTTCCTCACCAATTCCTACCGTGAAATACAGAAGCCGAATTCTGTTCAAATATTGTTGCCAATATGTCTTTTAATACTTTGAATACTTGCTTACAATTCTTGGTATAAACACAAGTTGTCAAGGTACTAAGGCAGGTTTAGACCCTCAGGAATGGTGGCTCGGTGTTTCCCATCACGTGTCTTTTCCCATTACGGATTTTCTCATATCTGTCTTTCCCATCTCTGTTGTTCCCTATCCATGCTCGTCTCATCCATATAAAGTGCTTACAGGCATTCTTATTTATTTTTGAAAGACATTTATATATACAGTGAGATTCTACTCGTATGTAACCAAAGGACTACAAGTGTATTAGGAGATATCGATATCATGGTATGTATTATGTATGTATGTGTTGGTTTTGATTTCCCGCAGCGTCAAGGTAACGCGGGCAATTTATATGTCACCGCCTCTGAGATCACTTAGCCTACGAGGCTAGCCTATGATAGCACAACCCCCTAGACTAGGATATGAGCGCACCACATCACTCAGCCTGTGAAGTCACGTATAATACTCGATGGTAAACGTTATTTATTGGTTGTCTAAGATTATATTACAAATAATAATTTTGGTCAAATCAGATGCATGCAAATAAATTGAGGTACATCTTTGTCAAATCTGCACATGTAAATAACGTTCAGTATAAGGCAACTGTTAAAATATAAAGTTAGGTCTTTTGCACATTACACTTTCTAAATCTGCAAATATTTTCTAACGTATCATCTTTTGGCAATTTAAGAATTGATTTCATTTCTTCTTATGTGGAATCTGTGGGAAACTGATCTGTATTACGAACAGAACAATTAGTAAAATACTCGGGGATCTCCATTCTTATTTCAAAATAACAGTGAACACTGTGGCGGGACTCCACTCGTCCCACCTTACTACGCGAACCCACCCAACCCCACTTCCAACCTTACTACCTAAATTCCCTGAACCAATATCCTCAGTCTTGTGGGAACAGCGGAGTTGAGAAGGTCTCTTGCCTAGTCTCTCGTAACTGTTATCAACTCTCCTCTGGTGAGATCACCATTGGGACAAACAGAACGCCAACCTGAATAAACGTAATACATTTCTCCTGAAACTAAGTCAGCTCTCCCAAATTATCAGTCTAACTTTATTGCATACGTGTACTTTCTTCGCATTATTGGCAATAAGAAGAACCAGAAGTCGGCTAGAATACAAATACTGAGCATAATTGTGAGATATTAGCTAACCCTCCATCACAACACTTTAAAAAATTGACATTTAACTTTCTTGTTTTCCCAGTACCGTCTTATCACATTGACGTCAATACATTCTTGGACCATCGACAGTGAAGGGCAATACTAGTAACACGTTTTTTACATGTCACACATTTTTTATGACCATTATTCTTAGAATTGTTATTAATTAATTACCTCAGATAACGAATAAATACCGTTTGCATGAAGTACAGCACCATCGAGTACCATATCCTTAAAATTTCACCTATATTATTTCTCTTTCTGAAATAATATACCTTGTGCTCGAAACGACCATGTTTTCCTGTCAAATATCCTTACTTCATATTTTAACAGTTACCTTATTGTACACGTTATTTACATGTGCAGATTTGACAAAGATGTGCCTCAATTTATTTGCATGCATCTGATTTGACCAAAATTATTATTTGTAATATAACATTACATAACCAATAAATAACGTTTACATGTTCAGTAGCATCGAGTATGATACGTGACTTCACATGCTGAATGATGCGGTGCGCTCATATCCTTACTAGCCTATGGGGTTGTGCTATCATAGGCTTGCCTATGAGCCCCGTAGGCTAAGTGATCTCAGAGGCGGTGACATATATACATGTACAGCAAAGTTGCTGTAGTCTAGGCTACACGTTTTAAACGCTAGTCAGGTTAGCCCTTCCGGAGGGGTAAACAAAATAAAATTCACTTTTTTCACTCTGGTTTCAAACCAGGCCAATTTGAAACCAGCATAGCGAGCCAAGGGGTCTCCCCATCGGGTAACCTTAGATACCGCCTTGGATCCAACACAAATGGCATGGACTGGTTTCAAATTCGCCAGATTTGAAACCAGAGTGAAAAAAGTGAATTTTATTTTGCTTGCCCCCCGGAAGGGCTAACCTGACTAGAGTTTAAAGCGTGTAGGTAATACTCCAGCAACTTTGCATGTACAGTGACCGTCACCACTAGAGACAAAACAGGTGTCCACCGGAGCTATGGAAGCGCTCTCTGATTGGTAGTGTTTCATCATTTTGGGGCCTTCCCATAGGCTGATTGGCAATTAAAAAAATAATCAATGAAAAAATGCGAATCAACCTATGGGAAGGCCTCAAAATGACAAAACTCTACCAATCAGAAAGTGCTTCCATAGCACCATTGGACACTTGTTTTGTCTTAAGCTCTGAAACTGCCTTATACACTGGTAGTCCTTTGGTTGCATACGAGTAGAATCTCACTGTAGAATATTTATATTTATTCAACAACAATGGTCACAATGCCATACTTAAAAGCATTTATATGTACTGGGTGTAAATAAACTAAAGTGGCCCCCTGTACCGGAAGAACCAGAGATAGTACAGCAAAACTGGTTACACCATTCGAAAGCCAGTACAAAGTTACATTGAAATCCAAGTTTTCATTAAAATCGGTAGAAGGTAAGCGGGTCAAATAATTCGGTGAAAAGAAAAAGTAGAAAAATATGCCCAGTTTTCGGTGATTCAGATTTTTCACGGCCGGAAAAATAACTTTTTTGAAAAAATATTTTCACAGCGGCAATCCGTGTTATATGAGTGATTTTTCCTGAATTTTTCATAATAATCGAATATGGATAAATTTTCGACTTTTCTGGAATTTTCTTTCCCATTCCAGGAAATTCCAGAAAAGTTGAAAATTCAACCTTGTTCGATTATTATGAAAAATTCAGAAAAAATCACTCATATAACACGGATTGCCGCTGTAAAAATATTTTTTCAAAAAAATTATTTTTCCGGCCGTGAAAAATCAGAATCACCGAAAAATGGGCATATTTTTCTACTTTTTCTTTTCACCGAATTATTTGACCCGCTTACCTTCTACCGATTTTGATGAAAACTTGGATTTCAATGTAACTTAGTACTGGCTTTCGAATGGTGTAACCAGTTTTGCTGTACTACCTCTGGTTCCTCCGGTACAGGGGGCCACTTTAGTTTATTTACACAGTGTACTTACATCAATCGAGTTGTTCACGATTTTTAACCCTTTAGGGGAATGGTTTTGCTAGCTTTTCGCTTATGACTTGTCATTATAATCATACGACTTATTCGGTTTTCACACACTGTGAACTCCGCTTTGGACCACATGGCTGAGAGAAAAGTGGAGATGAAAAAATATTGACTGGAAAAGATTCTTGAAAGGAAAACACCAAACACCATGTAACCCTCAGGAATTTTATATAGCTGAAATTGATATCATTGTATTCATAGAACTGTTCGGTACTTATTGTAGCAAATAAACTCCACTGCAGTTATTCCTTTTGAAAACAAGGTCTAATTTACATTTCTGAGAAGGCGAAATGACATAATGCAAAACGGTCTTCCAAAATAGAAACACCACTTACTATTAAAAGCCTTTGAAATGTCCATTTACATGATGCAGCCTTACTCTTTCTAACCCCTAATGCGTGTACTGGGCTAAGACCCTATTAAGACCCGGGTCTTAGATCCGAAAGTTGCGGTGTTTTTTCGACGTCTGTCGTTCCTTTTGCTCCTTGCGTTCTCATTTCTCATTCCCATAAATGCAATTACGTATGAATGCAAATATATTTGCATTACAACAGTTCATAATAGATAATCAGAGATAGGCTGAGAGGCTGATATGTAGATAATTCATGCCTACCTACAAATACATCCTATGGTCGGAGAGACAATATTCCTCATTTGCATCGGTATAATCGCTGAGTCTGCTGAGCCTGGCCTGGGCATATGTAATATGTAAATGCATACGAAATACGAGTCGATGCAGGAATATGCGACTAGCAATGCCTAGATGAGGAGCCGGAAAAGAAGAAACGATAATGCGAGTGTGCCTCAGTTAGATTAGAAGACACTTTATACAGAGATATAGTCTCACAGTCTGCGAAGCACTGGAGAAATAGTTGGCCATGATTCAGTTCAGATTCCATTCGGATTCAGACCATTAAGATAAGTGAAGATGTGTTCTCTGCTGAGCAACTCCTCATCTCAAATCATTTCAATCTCATCTTCTCTCATTCCAAATCTACCGTTTCAGATATCAACGCTTTGCTTGGGATAGCACAGCATAAAAATATGGACAATATCTTTCGTGCATAGAGTAGGGCATTGGGAAAATCTGGTAATGTATGAATCATTCCATCTGCGATATTAAAAAATTATGTCTCACTCATACCGTCACTAATGACTGCAGTGACCTAATATATGAATGTATGACTTAAGAAATACTCTGCATTAAATACACGCGTAGGAAGATGGGTGGTACCTTATAATATAAGTCCCTCCCTTTCCATGGGAAGTAGTGGAGCTATTAAGGTTCTCATCTGAAATGCCCATCCATGCAATTGTACTTTAAAATACATCTTAGAAAATGTTCCTAAAGATATTTCATCGGTCTGCTTCTGAAACCAGACAAACAAAATTCAACATTTTTCTAATGTCCGCCAAACCATTTCCCACATTTGCATTTTTCAAAAATCCGACATTCCATTTACATCATTTTTCTAGAACCAGACAAACCGAATCTTTGTTTGGTCAAAATTACGACATACCACATTTTCCAAATTCATCAGTAAAAAAGAAAAACTAAATTCAATATTAAAGAAATCAACTATGAAAGTTAAATAAACCCGTTGTGCAAAACGGCGTAAGGATGTAGCGGAGTAATCAGTTGATTATTAATCAGCAGAGACTCTCTTAGAAAACGCGGGGCCCTAGGCAATACAGGGTAAAAGTGGGCTTCGGCCCGCAAGGGCCGAAAAAATTTCAGTTTTGGTGCCAAAATGATGTAGAAATGTGATGAATTTTGGGAAATATTGAATTCGGCCCGTAAGGGCCGAAAAATTTTCAGGTTTTTGTGCTAAAATTATGCAGAAGTGTGAAGACTTTTTGTCATTTTTGGCTTCCGCGGGGCCCTTGAAGGCGCGGGGCCCTAGGCGACCGCCTAGGTTGCCTATAGCAAAGAGAGCCTCTGTTAATCAGTTGGTCATCGGTTGATCATGGTTCATTATTGGTTGTGAATATTGTTTGATTATTGTAACGTTTCGAGACCGCTTAGAGTTTCTGCATTTCATTAATACTGTGTTCATGCATTATATTCACAACCATAAGCATTCTGCATGGACCTGATACTTTTTGGATTCGTTTCAAGTTCTCCCTTCTCCTTAACAGCACTTATTAGTTACTTATCTCTCTTTGAAAGTAACCTTCGGACTTTTCGCAGGTAAGCTTGTAATTGTAGAAAAACAAATAATAGTCATTTTACTTTACGTAATTCCTTTTCCTTCTTTTGCTATCCTTGTCCACGTGGAGATGATCATTCTCTTTTTCTATTTTTTGATTATTGTAATCAGTTGATTATTAATCAGTTGATCATCGGTTGCTGATCGTTGTGATCATGGTTGACTATTTTTTTACTTTGCATTACCCGTGCATTGCATATTGCAATGTGGATACGAACAGTGGATACGAAATATCGTTCCACAGTTCAGGTTAGTCGTAAATTAAACAGTTGATTATTAATCTGTTGATTATTAATCAGTTGATCATCGGTTGTTGATCATTGTGATTATGGTTGACTATTTTTTGCCTTTGCATTACCCGCGTGAACTTATATTGCACGAATTAGAATGCTGAGTTAACTTATTGCATTGCATATTGCAATGTGGATACGAACAGTGGATAGGGACAGCATTGCATATTGCAATGTGGATACGAATAGTGGATACGAACGGTGGATAGGGACAGCATTGCATATTGCAATGTGGATACGAACAGTGGATACGAACGGTGGATACGGGGAGTGGATACCGGGAGTGGATACGGGGAGTGGATACGGACGGACAGACAGACAGACAGACAGAGCGTTCACATAATGTAGCTCCGCTACATAATAAACCATTGCAACTGGATATAGAAAAGAAGCAAAAGCCTCCTATTACTTAACACTCCAATTTGAGAGCTATCTATAGTGTAAAAGTCAACTTCTAACCATGACATGTACTACAATACACAGCATCAACAATAACGTGAATAGCCTATTACTGTAGCAGGTTACTGGGTCAAATTTACGTCAGAAGGGTTCAACCGTTTGACCCCAAATTCGCCGCAGTCCTCCCTCGCAACCCCAGCAACACAATAGAAAGGAAAAGTCTGAACCAATGAACCAGAAATCAATCCGTTGACGACTTATAGAACCAACAGCCAGACGGACGGACAGAAGGTAGATTGTTCCGAGCATTCGTATAAAGAAGCAAAGCTTTTGTTAGTAGAGTTAGATAGTAGAGTTGTTGGATAGTAGAGTTAGATAGTAGAGTTGGATAGTAGAGTTAGATAGTAGAGTTGGCGACATATAAGAGTTATAAAAATAAGCCAAAATAAAAATAGTGCTAATACCCTGAAATCGTACAGAAAATTCCTTTTACAAAATGAAAAGAATCATTTTATAACTGTTAAGCATAGCCTTGCTAAAATGTCATGCACCTGAATTTGTTGCAATACATTCAAAATATCGCGCTTTTGTCAAGTGTACCAATGTTTTTATTTTCTTAACTGTGTGGTTTGTTCAATTTTAGAAAAGTGATGGAAGTGGTTTGCGGGATTTTCGAAAAATGGTGGATGTGGATTGTCGGGTTTTTGAAAAATGGTGGATATGGATTGTCGGTTTTTCGCTTATGTTGAGTGTTACATGTCGGGTATCAGAAGCAGGCCGACGAATATGTAGCTTCTATAACGATAACTAAGTTTCATGTAATCACGGTCTACCTATTTTTCTTGCAGAGCTATACACACGATATCAATTCGCTGAGTATCAAACACATATGCGTGTGCTCCTATATTTCAAGCATTCTTTAGTTACGTACACTAACACTGCTGAATACTACGGTTGGACTAACCAATTACTGCCTACGAACGTACGTTCTACTGACACTAAATCAATACTGAATCAATACTAAACTAATAATTAATATAATAACCTACTGTATTTATTGCTAATATATTACTATTTAATGCTTTGAATTTCTTGTTCACTTTATTTTGTGTGAATCATTATTTATTGTAGGAATCTCTTTTAACCAGGTATTGATTGTTATTTAGGTTTAGCCTACATAATTAAAGATTAGTTCATTGCCTATACTATATGGAATATGATGGCACGATATTGCACCAAACTAAGTACTGTTTTGCTGTAGGCGAGGAGGACGGGAGGGATGAGGCGGGTTCCGGTGCTGCGTCCAGTCTCGATTGTCTTAGCCTCATTGTGGAGAGTATCAGTCGAGTTGGTCGAGAAATCTGCGAAGACTCCCAAGGCCAGTCTGCAGTTGTTTCAACAACGTAGTAGTAATTGCAGACCTGACTGCGAGTACAAGTGATTACTTTTACAGCCATCTCATACCATTTCAGTAGTTATCGGTTGCTTTGTCAGCGTGTGAAAACTGGACCTATTCCTCTGGTGAGCAATAACTACTACAAAGCAGACAAAATGAACTACAGGATGTACAGTTGAACAGTAACTGCAGTTGAAAAGTAACTCTCCGCTGGGGTTCTTTACGAATGAATTGTTGATTGCGTTGCGTCATGTGTCGCTGTGTCATTAAAGTAAAGCATTGTCTTTTATTTCCACTGTGATCTTATGTTCATTTATTGTTGACAGTTTGATTTGCGCACTTAGAGATAGACGTCGTCCTTATGACATTAATATTCAGAAGATAATTTCTTGTTAGTTTGCCATACACAAAACAGTTTATAAACAAGTTTATGTTTGTAACTGACCTTGTCTCATAACGACGATGGCGACTCTCAATTTTCAAAATGTTGTTATACCGGTGGTAATACCTATATACTCTGCTGCAGAAAACGTTTTATTAGGCAGTTAAGTACTGCAGATGAACCCACCTCTGAACCGTCAACTTTTCCAATGGAAATTGCGGGAGGGGGATAGCCCCCATTATGAAAATCATTAATTTATGCAAGTGCATAAAAGTCAATAAAATAAAATAATAATGATATACGCATAATGTAAAGAAGTATAACTTTACTGTTAAGCGACAAATGTATGAATGTAGCACAAAAAGGAGTACTGCAATGCAGGATTGAGATGATCAAATTTCAGTAGTTCAGGATTCTGGATACTCTTTTCACTATAAAACATGTAAAAAGTAAAAGTACTCTTAAAAGTATATTAAAACTAGTCCACGCCGGAATGCTATTAGTAAAAACTAGTAAATACTAATTTTAGAAAATGGGTTTTCATAAGGGCATTTAGTTTAAGCCATCATAATTTAAGTAGATGTTCACAAATACTTGACCCCACAATATTGATGAAATAGTAAACTAGATGATGCAGTACTGCGTCCTCAGCGATTAGTTGCATTTGTTATTTTTGGAAGTGCATTATAATCCCCTTGCCAATTCATGATAAAATGATAATGTATAAGTAAGGCTAGATTCAAATATTTATTCTTGTGTGGTTTAGGTGTTGAATATAATTTAGCCTTGCCCCCATGAAGCTGTATCAAAATTGCCTTATCCTTAAGCATCGCAGAGTGCTGGTTTAGTTCCATCTTGCAACTTGGAACAGACGACGCTCAACAAGTTGATTTGACTGTTGTCCATGTCTTCCACGGTCCAGACTCCGTTATACGTAATCCAGGGCACGTAGTACAGTGGGGGTTCCAGAGAGTGGGTTCGGTTTCCATTGGCAGCCAGCAGTTCCGGGCCTCTGAGGGAGTCCCAGCAGTCTTGGACAGGGCCCCAGTCCAGCCACAATTCCTGCGCGCACTCAGGACCTGCCGTTGGTGGGTAGGCGGAGCTCATGGAGCAGTTTATGAAGGCGCCCTTCGCCCAATTGGGGTAGATGGCCAAAGCGCACGCTTGCATCTTGTTCCCTTCGCATTCGGCATCGCCGTGTTGGCACTCGAAAGTGTAGGTCCCGTTCACCACGGTTGTCTATTCAGAGAACAGGAAATTATTTACAATTATGTCCCCTTGCCTTGTGACTGCCAACAGATTGAGGGCACGTTTATTTCGAAATGAGAAAGAAAATAGAGGGACGAACAGTGGCTTTTCCATAAGGTACGTAGTCCACAGCCAGCCATGGGTTTCCAAGAGCACCGAGACGGTTGAAAGTGGGAAACAATTGCCTTGTGATGAAGCGAATGCTATCTGGACACAACGATTCGTAAAACACGGACAACGTCAGTTGGGCCTAATTCCAATGTAATTAAAAATGTATTGCGAATTTTTAAGAGTTTCTATTCTTTCTATGTAGTTTTGGTTTTAATAGCATGTACTAAAATACTACTTCAAGATTCCTAAAAGCAAAATAATAATCCATATGCTTGGTTGGGATAATTTTATGCTAACTTTTCAAAACTAGAAAATGTCCACATTTAATTTTTATTTTTTTGAATCATGCGTTTAACAACAGTATTTTAATTATAGGTAGATGGCTTGGATAAGAATTTTAATCAAACTAATTTCTTATTAGGTGTTATTTTATGATTACACCTGCCACTTAATAAACGAAAGGAATAACAAAACAGGACTCCAATATGCAATAACGATACTAAATAAATGGAAAGTAGGTTTACTTGTTGTTGAGATGAGGGAACGAGTGCCGTGACAAATACGGCACACAAGAGAAGAGCCGTGGAATGCTGCATGATGAATAGTCTACCTAAGCAGTTCTAAAAAATACTCACAGTAATATAAATAAAAGTAGCAAACTAAATAATAAACAAATGTCAGTGAGTAGTGAAGTGAGAGGAGAAGGACGTGAGATCCATTTTAAATCATTTCCTTTTATTGCACTTTGCCTTGGTGTGTTTGACAAAGTAATTCGCATTTCGTCGGCTATCAGAGGCTTATGTAAGATGATATAGATAATATTTTCCAAAGCGTTAGTAATTCCCACTATCTATCAGGTCATGATATCTAGCATGATATCAGGGAATTTCCATATTCCACATATGAGCAATGCTATCATTACCCAATATATAATCGTCCTGCTTATTTCCAATCTAGTTTGTGATAGCATTTGGCAGGTGAAGACAAGGATTATGCAGGAGTGTTGACAACTAATTCCCCCATGAAATCCAATAGTCACCTTCCCGCGTGATAAGTCCTCTCGCTCTCATTCTGATTGATTATTAAGTTTGATTACTCAAACTGCGGTTTTCAGAATGATGCAACATGTAGAAGTATTTCGACAGGAAAATATCCAAATTAGCTTTCAATACCTCAAACAGTAATAAACTTATTATTTCTAATTGGAAAATTTCATCGTGCTAACTCGCATAAAAGAACTACGATTTTATTATCGGGCATTTAGACGTAGAATTAGAATTAGAATTAGAATTTATTTCTTAGAAAGGTCGAAGGCAGTCCAGGGACTGGAATTTAACAACCTGGAAATACAAAAATGTTTACAGATATAAAGACAATTTTAGGTTTCTTAATTACTTACTAATTACCTTAACTAGTTCTCATCTATTTCACCGTTATTATACATAAAATTTATTAGATTTACAATTTGAGGTATTGCAGATTTTTCATACCTTTTTTTAATTTTGGCATTGAATGGTCTTAGTAAATTCTGTTTATTTTGTCTGGTGCCTGCCTAGCTCATGTTTCACATTCAAAGGAGGCAAGAAATTTCTAAACCGTTCAGAATTTAGTAGCTGTAAAGAGAATCGTTTAAGTAAGTTAAGTCGTATTTCGTCAAGAGTTTCCATGTTCAATTCACTACACACATTGTTATAATCATTTTTTGTTATCCTAACGCACTTTATGATTGACAAGGATCTTCGTTGTATACTTTCTAGCGACTCCTTAAGATCTAATGTTAATCCAGGTCCCCATAGTACACAGGCATATTCTAATGTAGGCCTTATATAACATTTATAAGTGTGTAGCAGTTCACATTCATTAAAACCAGGTCGTTTTAAGTAATAGTTGACGTAATAGTAATAGTTGGTATTAGCCCCAATGTACTGGAAAAAATGAGCACCTTTTTAATTGACTTAAGATTCAAAATTTTGGAAAAGTGAAATAATTTTCTCCGTTGCTATTCGAAGTACTTTTCAAAGTATTTTATTTAATTTTTGAGGTTTTTAATTTTTTTCGGAAGTCATAGGTTAGAAATGGCCTATTTTTAAATTGGAATTACACTTCTTCCAAAGAAAACCCACTGAAAGTTTCAGCAAAAAATGTTCAAGTGTTTTTGAGTTATGACCAGGGACTCATTAATTAGCTAACTAACAGGCAGACTGAAAGATATCGCGTTTTCATACAGTAGCTTTCGCTACTGATAAATCCCCTAAAAGAGCCATTATGGAGCTTTTATTGACTGTTGACTGTTATAGCATAAAAATTAGCTCATCTTGCAAATTTTTTATTTTGATATCCCCATTTTGAATTGTATGGTGCTTCCGTTCCTGACGTAAAATACAATGCCAATAAGCGAAGAAACAATCAGCGCAATAGAGTGGCGACCTAGATTAATGTATTTGAAAAAGAAAACTAGGACCATTGTGTCTTGTAGAACTCGATAACCGTTGACTGACTGATTACCCATTTTTGGATGCAGCGCTAAACATTTTGAAGCAAGCAGGCATGAAAAATTTTAACGGGACATTTTACATTTATCAGACGTACTTGTAGTTCAGATACTCTAAGGGAATACCATTGTCACATCTTCCGAGCAAAAACTCCCTAACGATGTTACTAAATTCAAACTTGGAACATTTCTAAGATTCGTTGGAAGTCTGAGCTGGAAGGTGGGGGCAACCAAATCAGTCAACCAGTTCAAGAAATAGAGTCGTACATCGTAAATATGCAGCCTACAGTAGCATATATTAATAGATGACTTGTGTATGTATACCTATTACAAACTTTCACCAAAGTATAACCTACATCTACATTGTACAATGCAGTTACACTATTTCCCCACGACTGCATTACAACATTTCATTACCATGACTCCTAGGTAAGAATCCGCGAGTTATATCATTAACCAGCCAGATTAGCTCTATCTATAGAGCGGCTGACTAAACTCAGCTTAACTTCTCTGACACTAGGTTCGAATCCTAGGACTGTTGGTCGTGTTGGTGCGGTCTTCACTTGGCTCGGTGTATTAGGCTTTGTAAAGTCTGTTCAACCGTTCTTCCACCGCTTGTTCATAATTGGACCACCCGTAAGCCCATTTGTTTTATATGTGCTTCCGGGTGGTCCACGTATGAGTAAGTGGTGGAAGAACGGTTGAACTGACTGTACTGTTCACCCTTACTAAATATCGGCACGATATTTACTGGTAACGCTCTGTCACTCTGTCCGTCCGTCCGTCTGTGATGACAATTTTGTTTCTTATAACTTTAGAACGCATTTACATAAATTGATAATTTAAAAAAAATCATCAGTCATTAATATGTCTTGCTACCTGTTGAAAATCAGCACTTTCGGACTTTTAGTTTCTGCAGAATTCGAAAATTGCAAAATCACGTTGCAATGCATGACATACAAGTCACAAACGAAACGCTACACAGCGCACCATCCTTACCTCCTCTACTAACTACTATTAACCATCTGTTTACTAGAAGTCTACTGCTATCCTATTGTCATCTACTACCTAATGTTTATAAATATTGGAACGATAATTACTGTAAATGCTCTGTCACTCTGTTCGTCTGTCTGTCTGTTAGCTATCCCATTTGTATTGTTTTATATTCACGTTAATGGTTACTTCCATGATGATCGGATAATCAAACCATGATGATCTGATAGTCAAACCATGATGATCTGATAGTCAAACCATGAATGATGATCGGATAATCAAACCATGATGATCTGATAGTCAAACCATGATGATCTGATAGTCAAACCATGAATGATGATCGGATAATCAAACCATGATGATCTGATAGTCAAACCATGATAATCTGATAATCAAACCATAATGATCTAATAATCAAACCATGATGATTTACATTTATAAACCCACATGCCGATATTTGTTTACAACCGTTTTGCTACGATTTATTTGCCTTTGTCTTTGATTTGAGAAAGGAGACTTTAGTCATGGGGAGGTGGAAGAAGCAGTGACTACGATTCGTATGACACTGATCCCAACTTGATTACAAAGCTGAACTTTAACCTTAACTGATTTGTTTAAGGTATTTTCGTTGCCCAAAATGCATTCAAATCTTTGTCTACTGTATGTCTTCTAGGATACTTGGTTACACCCAGCGTTACACGAATTTATTTTTAATGGGTAATAGCACAAGGCAAATAATTAATGCCCTCAGTAAAATGATTTACGATTGATTACAATAACAATGTTCGCAATATAATAAAACAATAGTTCCACATTAGTGGCAAATGGGACTAATGGACACCCTAAGGAAAGTAGTTAATTTGGAACAAAACATTAATTGTTCATGGTCAGTGCCCTCAAACAGGAAGACAGCAGGGAGTTCCTTTTAATATTTTAATGAATTAGGCTAACAAATTTCATTCAAAAGTTTTGCGAATTTCTATTATTCTTGGTAAAATCTGGATCTCAGCCTGCAAACTTAAGTGCAGAAGAATAGAGGATGATGATTAAGTTCGGAGTATATCTAAGCATTGTGGTTTTCTCTTCCATACTGGGTATAAATGTTTTTAGGGTTTACTTCTTATTCTAATACTTAATTCTTTTTAAAACATTTGTTTTATTTGTGGTAGTGAACGGGAAAAATAGACACCATCATGCACTAGGACTTGCAGCCACACGATTTGAAGGTCCGCCATTTATTGCGGTCATTGACCCTTTTAGTATTTCCCAGATCGGCTAAGGCGACCACGTAGCGGGCAAGCGAAGTATAACACTTTAGTGGACAGGTTGTTTTTCCACGTGGTCGCCTTAGTCAATCTGGCAAATAGGAAAAGGGTTACCTACTCATTTCCTCTTTTTGATAGGGAGAAACGTACTTCTGCCACCGCCAAAATCGTCCGAGTCTCAGGAAACAAGTGACAAAGGTGTACACAAAGCCTCTCATATGTGGCTGCGAACGCAGGATAAATTTCGTCATTATCATGAGAGTTAGTATCCTTTTTGCAATTTCCTCATACATGGAAAATGTCGAAGTCTTAATGATTTCATAATTCAATTTGCAGAATTGTTTGGCCATACTCCGACAAGGGGTTCGGGAAGGAGTACGACAAAGAGTCCGGTTAAGGGTGCAACAAAGACTTTTCAAAATTCTCAAGATGAATGACCATTTAAATGGAATGGAATGCAATAAAAGAAATTCGTGTTTTCATTCATGGAAATTATTAAAATAAACAGAATATTAGCCCATCCTAATTCTCTATATGACTATTCACTTTATTCAAGGAGGATAATGCCGTTGCTTTTTCATTATCCACTACAAATTACAAGAACTACCGCCATAGACTACCCTTATTAAACAAACATTGTTGTTTTGCCAGTCAATTAGAGATAGGCTGTGGAACGAAGGCTACCACCTCAAAAAACAGCTTACCAGTCAGCGATAAAATAATTCGGCAGTAATTTAAGGGATAAAATGAATATATATGTATATGTATATGTATATGTATTTATTTCAGGAAAGATCATAGGCAGTCCGTGAACTGAATTTACAATCTGGAGTTATAATTATAATAGGATAGATTTACAGACAAAAAATTATTCACTGGTATGTTGTAGTATTAAATTATGTATAGCATAAAACAGATATTGGAATATAAGTATACAGGGAAAGACATTAAATAAGGAATGCCGCCGGTTGCAGCACAACAACGCGCGCATGGACATTCACCTTACAGTCTATTCGGAGAACTTTTATAAGAAACATTATAATGAATAATATGACATATATTAGTACAATTATAATAATAGTATTCTAATTATTAACCTACACCCAACCGCAAGCAGTTGGGGGAGCCGAGCCGTGCTTTCGTTCGTAGATAGGTAAATACATTGCAAGATATTGGTACGTGTGTTTCATGTTGAATAAGCGATATTCGTAATAGCAACCATTGGTATTGAAGCCAGCAGCAGTCGTCTAAGTCATCCAAACGCGCAAATGAAGGCAGCCAACATTTCACATACCGCCAACCACACGTATGCTGATGTTGCGTCAACCAAATTTTTCTAACTCAGTCAGCTTCCTTTGATATACACTTTCCAGCGTCAACCAAACGTTGGAAAAAATGGTTGACATTACGAATAAGCCTTATTGTTGTTTGCGAAGAGTGAGGACAGCGAGTAATGCTTTCCATAACGTGCAACAGGAATGGGAAGAAAACCTCTTCAGAGATATGCTGTCTTGATAAGCACTTTTGCATATTATGCATTTGCATCATCTTGATAAACCATCGTCGTCTCTTGTCTCCTGTGTGTGCCAGCACCATTTTTTCCAAAATCCAAAGCATGGCATTTTCAGAAAATTCCGATTTTTTCAAAGAATACTGACCTTTTCAATTTGAAGATTACTCGTCCCGATAGCTCTTATTCCGGTGCACTTGCCAATTAAATATATATATATATTTAATATATATATTACCTTTGGTCAAATTTAATTTAATTTAGTACATTTCAATTTTCCTTAAACCCAACCTAACCAAACTATCAAAACGTGTCCATAACCTTAAATGTCAGACAAAATCAATCACAACCAGTGACAAAAATACTCCTCTCTCTGTCAAAGTAGGGAATTATGTTTTTTATTTCTCAGCACATGTCATAGTCTTTGAGATATAAACAAAGATGTTTCTTCAAAAATTATGGACATGCTAAGTACATTTTGCCGCACTATTTGAATAGTTGTTCTCCTCTTAAAGTTTAGGGGGTTAATTTAACTTGAGTCGTCTGATCAGAACTTCGTAAGACTGCTTGAAACCCGAATATCAGAAAATCAACTGTACAAATTAAACTCCTAGACTCCTAGAAAGATGTAGCAAAAATCTTACCCTATATCGATTTAAGTGAAGTTAAATATACTTAAATGACTTTAAATCAATTTAAAAGCCGTTTAATCGAACTAAATGACGTTAAATCGCATTCAATGACGCTGACTGGATTTATATGGCTTATAATGCCGATGTTTAATTTACGCATTATATATGTTTAATTATATATGTAGATTATCAGTGTCTTGGATGGGAGTGGGAGAGCAGTGCTCAATTCATAGTTTCAGTGTAGTTGCTATATTTGCAGTTGAATATTGATTTTGTTGGTGTGCTTGTATGCCGTTGAATTTGAATTTATCAATTTTACATGTCAATAAAGCGAATTATTAAAGGTCTACAATCACCTATTGATTATAAATTATTCCTTTAATTTAATTATCACAAGGATTGAAGTGTCGTGATTATTTTCCGGCAATAGCAAAATTATTTTATTGATGAAGGGATTCTGATACACGAGAGACTTAGCAGGGCCCACCTTGACGTACTACAAGTACAGTTCAGTGTAAAGTTTCAACGGACAAAACGTAAGTGTAGTCGTGATTATAATTTATAGTCAAATAAAATCGTCTCCGAGGACGATTATTTTTTATAATCTGCAAAAATAATCACGAGGCAAGCACATTGGGGACGATTAAAAAAATAATCATAAAAAATAATGATAAATTATTTCAAAAGGAGTTTGTAAGCCCTTGTTATTATTAGGAGCACATTATTAGCAAAGTCCTGTTTAATCTGCAGTTAGACCTAATGATCCTTTTTATACTGCAAACAAATTTCACTTTCGCTACTTGCTTTATGCAAAATATTCTTTGCTCGCATAAATTGTAATTTGCAATACAATCAGAACCATTTTATTACTTGTTAAATCAGGAGTTTACACATATTTACATTTATTTTACAGTAAATTACTTCAAGCAGGTATGGATTTATATTAACGCAGTAGCTTAACAGTTAGTTCGATAAGTTAGTTATACTACTAATATTTTACTTGCTCCTTAATTGCTAGTGTACTCACTGAAGTGGACTGTAATCAGATAGGGATGTTTTGCAAGATTGAGCTTCATAGTAAAATAAAATAAAAACTGCAAGCATAGAAAATGTTTTAACAAATTGGTGGACCAAAAATTCACGTGAGAAAAACAGTTGCGGCTCATTAAGATCAGCCGCAAAAGTACACTACGGTGTATTTCATCTTTGAAAAACCTGTTTTTACAAAATGAGTTCAAATATATTTCGACGCCATCAAATTTGACTTTTAAACTAATGTTATTAAATCCTAAATTTTGGTTCCCATTTGAAGAAATTAAAAACTAATCATAAGAATGTAATGAAGTTGTCTTTCAATCGTTGAAGTACTGCTTTGTGTATTGTTCCGAAATGTACAATAGTTACAACTGTTTTATTAATTGATTGGTTGTTTTCTACCATTTGTCGACACAATATCAACCAACGTCCTTACTACTCTTCTGACGTTTCATTCAATATATATATCTTTGATATGGTGTATTTACAGTTAAGTCGTTTTGAATTTTTAATATAATGAACATAGGTCAGACATTTATTTTTTAATCTTCCAAAATATTAATTTTTTATTTTCTTATAAAGGGGCGAAATATTTACTAAACATTTCCTTAAAATCTCGAAAATACTGACTTAAAGGTTCAAAAAATTTTTTAAGTGCCAAAAAAATTCTATTAAGCTGGGAAAAAAATTTTTTAGATGAAAGAAATTTTTGTAAGACAGTTTTCCATTTGAAAACATTTTTTCACAGGGTAATTTGGTCAATTCCTCAAAAGAAGTTCATTTTTCACTAAAACAAGCAAAAATTTGCAAAAAATTTTCTTATAGCCGAAATATTTTGGTAAATATTTTTTAAATAAAAAAATATTTACTAAAATATATATTTTTTCTAAAAAGGTAAAATATTGAAAATATTTCTTTTATTTTGGTTCTAAAATACTCCTAAGGGTACTAAACGTATAAATACAAAAGCTTGTTGCGCTACGAATAACCAGCGAAAATGTTATTTAAAAATAAATGTCCGACCCCTGCTAATGAGTCTGGCAGTTCACCAATACATTCTTTTAGCGATATCTTGATCTTAAATTCTTCTTCGATTTTTAGTGTTCTGGTTTTCAGTTAGATCCTAATTCTTCCTGCTTAAAATATAGTAAAGCCTACAAACAATAATGATAATTATTCTTGTATGTTTTAACTTCCACATTGGAAATAGCTAGTTAATATTTTCAATGTGCGGTAGACACAAGTAGGTCGTCAATGAAAATCTATAATGGTGAATTATGCATTTTAACGAAAACTGGCAATACTATTATCACACAAAAATAATAATGCTTATAATAAATAATGCTTATCATACAAAAATGGCCTACATAAGACTTTTTTGAAAATACTAGTATTTGACCGTCTTCTGTTGAATGTATAATTATAAAGACTTTGGCTTAGAAACATATTTAGGGTGTTCAAATTGGCCCATCACTTTTTCAGTTGCCCCTTGAAGTTCTGAAGTGCGAACTGCGAAGAGTCACATGATTTAACTGGCCTCTCATTTGCTGCCGTGGCAACAAGGCCGTTGCCAAGGCAACAAAGTACAACAAAGTACAAAGGCCATGCAGCACTGCTACTTCAGCCCTCACTTTGACTTCCTGCTACGGCAAGCTATGGTTACTGCCTGAGTTACAAAGAAACAACAGTTGGGTCATTCATGTTCATAACATTGGCAGACTGTTACGCGGATGCATAAAGGCAATTTTAAGTGATCAACTGATCATGTGATGAAGTGATAGAAAACTTGAAAACCCTTATTAAATATCCTAATTAGCTACAGAAAGATTACTTCGTCAACAAATAAGACACTCCGCAACAGTATTTTCTCATTTACTTACTAAGTTTCATCTGTATTTAAACCCTTTAGTTTTCGAAGAGTTCAACTATATTCTGAGTAAATATTGGTGCCCACTACTCGTCAGTCTTTCAACAGGTTCACTTCTCTCGAATCATGTAATTAAGATTTAAGATTATTAGCTTGAAATATTTAGTTTACTTATTGGTAAACTTATTAGTACTTATTAGTGCCTGACTTTCAAAGGTATTGCTTTACTACAATGATGTAATACGTACTAAGCGCAATTGTTCACAATTTCTAGTTATCTATAAATTGTTTTATTTCTAGATTTCGAGTAGGTGGAAACGATAACCGATTAAGATTTGCTAAGTTTAAAATAGCTACTTATATATCTATAAATTCAGTAATCTCGTTTTCATGTCGAATCATCTATTATTTGTATCAACATGTAGATTGGATCACTTATTACTTGTTACTGTTATTACTGTGAAAATTAATTTCAGCTACGAAAATCTCGTAAAATGTTCGCTTTTTTCCTCCTTTTTCTCTATCAAAATTGAAATTTGTCAATATATCTCTCAATGAAAGATACATACAGTATTTAATCAATAAAGACTTTGTGGTACAATAATTGGAAATTAATTTAGGACAAACAGAATTACGCTTATGAATCCCTTTTGATTTTAGTTAGCATACTTCTAAGTATTATTTATTATATTACACTTGCAAATTACAACTTTATTGCTGGAAGTAAGAAATCATTTTTAGAATTATACAGGGTGTCTATGTGGAGAGTTCGCATATCCCAAAAGGACTGTTTTCTCCCCTTAAAATTTTTTTGGGAGAAAGTGAGATAACACTAAATTTACACTAAACAAAACCTCAGGAGCAATTTTGAAAAAAATCTAAATTTTTGTTTTTCGAAATTGATTTTGGCAATATTTTTTCGTCGTTTTGGGATATTTGAACTCTCCAAATAGACACCCTGTATAATGCAATAAATAAAAGACAGGTCGAAGCCTGAATAATGTTATACTAAAACGCATACTACATACAATCAAAGCGAAAACCAATGTGTTTTTCAGCTAAAACCCTCGACCAATGGGTTTATGGGTTTATGGGTAATATTCTAGTCTAGGTGTTTTTAACTATAACTGTCAAATATACTCATATTTGGCATGACAAACTGTAATTTCTTGGAAAAAAATTACAAGATCACAATTAAAATTCCAACCAAGTATTTTTCTTAAGAGTAAACCTGTAAAGGTTTAAATCATGTGTAAAGCAATTCTGAAGCATAACTGCAAAAGTTAGCTCCAGTATGACTAGAGAAAAGATTTGCTGTCTTAACAGTATTTTTCCCTTTGTGTTCATAGTATATTATTTCGTGTTTCCAATTTTTTATACCAGGGAGCTGATTTTCGGAACTTCGTAAACCAATCGAATCGTAAGTTTCAAAATTTCCTCTTTACTACCCCATGGGCAACTATGGAAATTACGAGTTAGAAAATCAGCGCTGTCAATGCAATATGACTCTGATCAACTTTATTAATCGTATAAATAGGTCTTGACTTATCCTTGTAGTATTTACACTTACTGATTTTGTTATGCGTATTTAGAATATCTCATTCTAAATTCTAAATACTAATATAATTACTCATTTGTATTTCCATTTAATTCATAAATAGTACTCTTGTCAACTGCTATATCAGTAAATTGATCCTCATTCTTCATTTCACAGTTAAATGTCACTAGACTTGGTTTTCGTAAAGTCGATTAGAATAACAGGTAATCAATTACGGTCCATCCAAAAAGAAGCAGCTAACTGCACTTTAAATGCTAATGTGTATAGATAAGTACAAGGAAGTGCCTGCAAGGGCGTTTTACATTTGAATGTCCTTGTATAATCGTAAATATACTGCAGTTAACTAGTTAACAATTAATTGTTAACTAATTGTTAATTAATCGTTAATAGTGTATATTTTCTGCATTGTTCACAATATTGTGTTGGCTATTTTGTAATGTAATGTAATGGCTTTATTGTCAGACTCATATTCAGATTCACTTACATAACTCTGGATTCCAATAGAGGACGGAGACGGACAATAAAATACTAGATTAGGACAAATTAAGGGGATACTCACAATTTATACAAACAATACATTTGGACCTTAATTGGAACCCCATTTGGCTATTTTATATCATATTGCATTTTGCTAGCAGCAAAGCCTACAAAAAAGAAAATATACAGGTTACAGTGGAAACTAAAAATCGTTTTTTGAAAAAAATTATTTACTGCATTTCGATGTCTTTTTGAATTTCCAAGTTCTCTATATTTATGCCTATATTTATTGTTGTTTGCCAGAAGAATGTCATGCTAGCAAAAAGTCTAAAGTTAGACATCAGGAATGAATGAATGAATGAGTTTATTAACGAGACATTATTATTGACACCCCTATTATACTCAATTTTACCCAAAAAATAGTACTTCTCAAAAATACTAATGTTTTTCCCTATTTTCTCATTTTACTCCCCAATTAATATGGAAATTTACCCTTTAAAAACTATATGGTCCCCTACTTGTAGTACTATCAGCCTTGAGTAATTAATAGATTGTGAACGACAAATACTAATAAAAATGGTTTGCTGATATGAGTCAACAGATATTACATTAAATGGAAATGTGGAAATGAAACATGTGCATGCAGTACAGGTAAGAGGGCCGGCCACCAGCCGGCTTTAATATCTCCCCGAAAGTCATATGTGATAAGTATCCTATGTTTTAGATGACATCTTCCTGATTAAGTTTGGTTAGGAAGTTTTTCCAAAATAATCATTTGGGTGACCTCCAGAGCCCACCAAAGGGGCATTTTTGGTCACTTTTTGATGTAAATATGAGTGTATCTTGAGAACAGTTGTGGCGATGATGTTCATATTCACACTGAACACTCCTTGTAGCCTCCAAAGTCACACATAAATCGCATACATTAATTGAACGGCGCATTTTCCCAGAATTGAAGGTAATAATATTAAGGCAGCAGTGATGTATCTTTCTATTGATGTGTGGTTTAAGGAGGGGTGAACGAGCAGCACAAAGATTAATAAAACGGGTTCAACTTGACAAGTCGTGGATGTAATATATATGTATGAATGTATTACGAATGTATATTATTATAGAATGTATTACAAACGTTCAAACTTTTCACAAGAGCACTTTTGGATGATATTTTTAATATTTATCTCAATATTTATAATCATGTTTTGAAGAAAACTAGTTTTGAGTAGGAACATACATGGGATTAGTGAAAATGGCATTTTTAAGTACTAATAGACATCATTAAACGCAAAAATCGGTAGTATCTAATATTTAATATTTATTTAATATCTAATATTCTAATATTTAATGACCTGATTTTGGGAAAATGCGCCGTTCTATTAATGTATGCGATTTATGTGTGACGTGTGACTTTGGAGGCTACAAGGAGTGTTCAGTGTGAATATGAACATCATCATGACACTTTGGGTGGGGAGGTGTGGACCTCAAAATGCCAAAATGGGGGGTAGTCAAGTTTCGAATATTCAGCATTATTGTGCATACGAATAGCCGTCGAATGGCACTAATCTTTTCACTCTAGCCACTACCGTTCTCAAGATACACTCATATTTACATCAAAAAGTGACCAAAAATGCCCCCTTTGGTGGGCTCTGGAGGTCACCCAAATGATTATTTTGAAAAAATTCCTAACCAAACTAATAGGGGACCATGTAGTTTTTAAAGGGTAAATTTCCATATTAATTGGGGAGTAAAAAGAGAAAATAGGGAAAAACATTAGTATTTTTGAGAAGTACTATTTTTTGGGGTGAAATTAAGTATATTAGGGGTACCGATAATTACAGTCGATAAAGAATGCAATTGAGTATTGGAAAAATTTTCCATTTCCAATAATTATGTGTACGGTAAGACTAGCAATAATTATTAGAAAATGATCATCTGATGTACCAAGCAGGTGCAGTAAATATTCATTTATTTACAGCGAATATTTAGACGTATTTTAGGCTCAATTTAATTGTCAGTCCTGATGTCAATCTTATATTTTCAATCCTTCTTAGAAAAACTTCTACGGAAATGAAAAACCTATCGCATCAAAATTAGGGTTATATATAAATCACATAAGGCTAATGCTGACTATTCTACTTATTTCTGCTAAAATTAGTCCTACTTGGTTGATATCAACCAGTTGGCAAGCCTAATTAGGTATAACATTTTGTTTGCAATACTAACTGCTTTAAAACTAGTTGTATGATTTTGCACTGCACTATTATGTGCCTGACTTATTCACAGTAATTATGAATTTAATTTAGGTAGAAGTACATGTAAATGTAATAGACAAAGAATGTTTTCAAATAAAATTTAATACCTTAAAACTACACAACTGTTGCCATAATTATTGCTACCAACAAAAATCAACAATATATTCGTGGTCTTAATACATAATCTTATGTTGTTCTCTAATAATGAACGAATTCTTAAAGTAATCAGCTATTATAAAATAAAACCAATAAGTAATTCAATGTTTTACTTATTAAATTGGATAATAAATATTTAAAGTATTCTTACTTAAATAGTATAACCTGCAATTGACCACTTTCACAATGGTCCACTGGACGCCTTACAAATGTACATTTGTAAGCCATCCAGTGGACCATTGTGAAAGTGGTCAATAGCGCAGAAATTAGTTACAAATCAGAAAAAACATTATTTACATACCTAAAAATATCTTACCGATTAGCGATTAATGTGCTTACGTTAACTGTGTTTTCTAAGCAAAGTACTACTATATTAAGCTAGTACTGAAATTAAATATGCAAAGATAAAATATGGAAAGTTAAAATACAGATTCACTTAAAATCCAAATCCATTGAAAACCCAAAATTGAATTTGTTATTTCAAGGCTGGCACATTAAAATTGCATTCGGCTATTTCAAATGCTCAGCATTTAGCATGGAAAAATTAGTTAATAAATGTACCTTGGTAGATTTATTTACTATAAGTTGCTGTATCATATCAGTTCCGATACTTTTAGCCAATGCAGACGTCAGGTTGTGGCCCAACTTTTGTCTTTCTTTCGTTTCGCAGTACTTAGACAATACTTAGCCTTACAGCACAGTAGTTAATAACATTTTAGTCAAAATTTGATACTCATCATTAGCTAATACACACTTCATTCAATAACTTCCAGTCAATTTTAAATTCGACAGTCCTCCAACAACACTAGCCACCATTCATCTAAGGACTTGCTTTCGTAAATGTATTTATTAAGTGGTACCAGTTACTACTTTCATTTTGCACTAAGGATCCTCTTCTTCAATTGAAAATAAGCTTCAAGGCGACACAGTCCATACTCCTGCATAGGAATAAATGAAAATTCAGGATAATTTCATATGAACCAGATCTCTTAAAAATAAGATGACGTAAACTCTGAAATTACCCAGTAGCCAAAGGGAATTTTTGATACGTGGGCGTTGACAATTGACCAGAGACTCCAAAAAAAGTGCGATGCGAGCATGAATGTATTCGCTTCCTGAATAATATGCTCTTCGTTAAAAAGCGGTGAGTTATTCATGAACTCGTCATCAGTTTCAGTAAAATTCATCTGATACTCTCGTCGGAGGACAGTGACATAAGTCCGGATGAAATTCATCTAAATTACAGACATTTGTGAGCAAAATAGCTTGAAATGTCCTTTTAAGTGGCAAGATTATGGTATGAGTATTATAGAAAAGGTTTCTCTACCTTTTCATCTTCCGAAGGGAGATCGGTCGGCTCATATGAAAAATTCGGATGGGAATCCAAACTATAGTTGTAGCTCCATTCGCAGAAGTGGTTGGCCAAATCAAAGCCTCTGTAATTGTAAGAGCAATATTCGAAATCAATAAGAACTAATTTGTCCTCTGGATTGTCGTAGATAGGTCGAATGAGAATGTTTCCCTCCTGCATATCGTTGTGAGAAAAAACCACTGGGCTGCCTATTTGAGGAAGGAATTTCCTGAAACCAAAGAGTTGCAATAACTTAGAATATGCATCAACATAGTTAGCTTACGCGAGACTATAAATGGGTATCCTAACAAAGAGTAAGCAATTTTCCAGTTCGTATCCAAGCAAATCAAGAATTTCCCAGTTTCCAGAATATGAATTTCCATTGCTTTCAATTCCCTTGAGAAACATTTTCGTTTAATGGCGAATTGTTACAGCTATAAAGAAGCAAAAGAAAAACTGTTTTTCCTTAAGATATGAGGAGAAAATAGAGACAGTGAAAATACAGCCATTTATAATATCAAGATACAAAACGCTGCAGCAAATGTTTGTAAAACTCGCAAATTATGTATAAAGGCATATAAACTTCAGCATAACGTGGGCCTGCTTCATAAACCCGACATACAGCATTCAACGCTATTCGAAAACCCGAAAATCCACTTCCATCGTTTTCGAAAACCCTCCGATTTACATCCATCATTTTTCCAAAACTCGACAAACCACTACCATCATTTTTCTTAAATTCGACAAACCACTTCCATCATTTTTATTACATCCGACAAGCTACGCAGTTATGAAAATGAAAATTTTGGTACACTGACAAAAGCGCAAGATTTTGAATGTGTTGGAACATATTCAATTGCATGACATTTTAGCAAAGGTGTGTTTAAAAGATTTAAAACAAGTCTTTTCATTTTGCAAAATGATCTTGTCCTTAGATTTCAGTGTAATAAGCTCGGCTTATAAATGTTTTCTCAATACATGGCACTGAGCACAAGAAAGTTAGTGATTAGATTTTTACAGTAGTAGAGTTTTCGATGACAATATTGATATTGCGTTTATTGACATGTCATCAAATTACATCTGCAAGAACAAAGTTAACTGGACAGAATCAGCACTTCCAACACAGTTGGCCGCTCTGCTCTCCCAATACAGACATGAGTACCTATTACGGTACCATAAACCTATAAACTAATAATTATAAAAAACAAATATAAACTATAACATTCATGTTCAAAATCAAATCAGGAGGATATTATTATTAATAGGATATTAATATTATTTAAGTTTCATATGTGAGTTCTTTAGTATTGAATAATTTAAATTTGTTTTTCATTTGTACTGATGAATTTGGAAAAAATGTAATATGTCGCAATTTCAAAAAAACAACGATTCGGGTTCTAGAAGTATTCTGGAAATGGATTGTCGGATTTTCGAAAAATGTGGGATGCGGTTTGTCGTGTTTTTGAAAAACGTTGAGTGTTGTTTGTCTGGTTTCAACTGCAGGTCAACGATAAGCTTATACGAACTATAGAAAGTAGTAGGAATTGTGCAAGGAAAATAATTTCTTACTTTAGCCATTTCAGTTCATCGTCCATATTATACTGAATGAGTCTCTGGATCGTATCTTTGTGGCGCGTATTCTCATACGATATTTGGTTGAAATTCTCTCGAATATTTGACATCCATCTAAATACAAATGAAATATAAAATAGAAAAGGCTTTCAGTAGATACCCATTCCTTATTCAATGTGACCAAATTGACTTTAGTTGAAATGACACGTCATATCAGGAGCAGAAACACTTTAGGAACAACTCATGAATATGCACGAAATCTCTGTATTCCATGTCGGAAAAGACCAACCATTATTATCCGTTATGCCTTGCTTTATTATCTACTGCTTATACTTACTCAATTCCGAGAACTTCAAGGAATTTTCCTATTTATTATCAAAAGTTAAGTGCCGTTTTCATTGTTTTCCGTTGGCCATAGGAAGTAATGTAAGAGCAATGTACATCTTGTACCTTTTATCAAATATCAAAGAAATGTAATTATAAAGCACCTTATAGCTCATATATAAAATAATGAGCCCAAATGCTTCTCAGATACTGCTTTCGACGGCAATACAATTATTAGGCAATTGGGCTATACAGATACATAAAATCAATAGTATCCTTACTGTAGTATATTGTGAGCTGCTTAAGCATTATAAATATACACTAAAATCTGTAACTCTTTGCCGTCAAATCTAAACTTCATAATACATGTTGTTTCTGTATTTGTACTATTTCGTGCTTCAAAATGAGGTCGTATATATTTTTGCTAATTTCGTCCTTGCCATTTTCTATCAGTTTACCAAACTACAAAAAAGTATTTGTTTTGATCACAGAGAAAATTTCATGCAGATTTCTGTTACACTTTCATACTACTACAACGTTTACAAAATCTGGAGTATCTGGAGCGTTTAACGCTCCAGATGGAACGGCGAACGGGGGACCTATTTCTGTGACAAAATTAATTATTCAGCAGCATGGACAATAAAATATAGACTTGGAAATTGTTTAGATATACAATATAAAAGAGTATACGTAGATTATTCAGGAATACACAAAATGTCCTATAAAACCTCAAATGCAGTATCCACAAGTAAAATATCGCTATTTTTCCTTGTATTGCTTTGATGCACACACACTTCCCATTAATACCATTCAGTTTTTATAACCAATTTAAGAAACCTTCTCTTCCTTCTCTGAATATAAACCTTAAACAACGTTCTCTGAATATAAACCATTGTAGACGTTGGGTTCTCAAAATTGATAACTAGTTATTATGAACTGATTATGTAAGCATTAAGGAAATCATAATAAATTCTCATCTCAAGTCTAAAAATCTCAACTCTCCTTACAACTTCTAAGCAGCTTAACTTCATTTCGCATAAACCTCCGGTCTACTTTTTTCATTGAATATTTGTAACATTAGAAAAATCTATTCAGAAATTATTGCATATATTACCATGAAGGTTGCATGTCAAAGAAGTAAATATGATACTAAATTAAGTGCTTATTGATATCAAATTAAGTGTAATGTTAAATGGGAAAAATTATATGCACCTAAAAAATAATCGGGTTTCCTCAAGAGAAATAATCACTTTCCGTCATATAAATACATTTAGCGAATAAATATTTATCCATGCCCAGTCTTAAGTATCAATACTCTGAACGGATAATATACCTTTGCCTCAAGTTTTACTAAAATTTGCTAGTGTGTAGTGCATTGGCACATCATTAATAGTGCATTTAGCTCAAGCATCATGATGATTTTTTACTCTGCTTGAGGCAAATAAAACATTGGCAAATTGTATTAAAACTTGAGACAAAGGTATATTATCAGTTCGTAGTAACTATACTTGAGGTTGTATAAAGATTTATTGGCTAAATGTCTTTATATGAGGTAAACCGAGTATTTTTAGGCACATTGAAATACAAGCCATATTATATTAACCTGTCCATGGTTCCCCAAAGCCACGATGGTTCCTTACTGATCGGAATATTCAAGCCATGAATTTGAGCCATTTTTTGAGCGATCAAAGTGCTAAGTTCAGGATCACGCAATTCCTTCGTTAGCAATGGTCTAGCCTACAAAAAGGTTTTAAAGCATCTCATTTTATTAATGAAAGACAATTAAATAGAAAGAGGTTGTAATCAAACATGCAAACATTTGCCATTTTACTTTACAATTACGAGTACGGTACCTACAATATTTAGACTTCAAATATAGCAATTAGTCTGATTCAATCGTCAGTTCTGAGAAACTAAAATATGTTTGAAAAACTTAGAACCTAATGAATTCGCCAGCTCCTTTAACAAGTTAAGTGGTAAAGAAAAATGTAAATGAATAAAATTATATTACTGGAATGAATTGTTCAACACGTCCACCAGGAAAAACTCCATAAAGTCTCGGTCCCAATTTCCTTTCGGAGAGCAGAGTAAAAATAACGGATTCAGTTATGATGGACTCAAGAGCGCCTTCCCCGTGAACCTATACACAGTTATGTTAAATCACACAAGAAAATCCAAATCAATAAAAAATTCCGTCTTTAAAGAACACCACCATTCGCAATGTATGCATACAACAGGATGGATTTATGGTGTGTTCCTAGGAGGTCTTTTAATTCTCATCTTGAGAATAGAAAATTAGTAGGAGATTAAACTGTCAGCAAGTTTAACAGAACACAATCACAGATAGTTGCAAAATCGCAGCAAGTTTAACAGAAACAGAACACAATCACAGATAGTTGCAAAATCGCAGCAAGTTTAACAGAACACAATCACAGATAATTGCAAAATCGCAGAAACATAGCAATACATTTCTGATATTCTGTATTATAATAATAATAAAGTAATTATTATTAGGTAGCTTATAATCCACCTTTAACTTAAGTAGAAATTAAATTTACTAAAATTACGTTTGACAAAAAAGAGAATTTAAAAATTCAGAGCATGGCTAAAAGAATATAACTATTAAGTTTATACATATTAAATTTGCACAAGTATTTCAAAAGTTTCAGTAGGGCAACTAGCAAATCAAGAGTACATACTTAATTTCTCTTTTTTCTAGAAGCTGAAGTGAGCATAACTTTTAGCCTTCCGTGTGTATTTTTTAAAAGAGGCATCAATAAGTCAAGGACTATAAAAATATACAACATTGGAAAGTCTTTTTAATATTTAATGCACCTTCAATGCACTTTAATTTTCAATTATTTTATTACATTGCAAATTTCTCCAATTATTATGCTTAATCGAACTTTTACTTCATCATGTGTTTGAAATTCTGTGTATTTGCTAAAGAGGTGTACATTAGGACTTGACAGCTTTGGAATGGAAGTCAAGAAATTGTAAGACTGTATGCAGAGGTTCACACTATTCATATAATTAGTAAAGGAAACTAAATAACCAAGGAATTAGTTCACACTATATACAAGGCATACAATAGTTAAATCTAGAATGCCAATAATAAGTATACAATTTGAATCTACAGTGAATGATTAAATGCAACAGCAAATGGAATAATTAAGGATCACTTATGTCGTTAAGGTTATAGTGAGAGACAAGGCATAAAATCAGAGCTGATCAATCACTCCACTGGCCTTTTTAGCTAGTCACCGTTCGCCTCAAGGCATGTCAAGTCATTAATTCCTTTCCTTGCTAAGCACAAACAACCAGTAAGTTTCATGTTGTTAACATTGTAATGAAAATTATTAACAAAGTATTTTACCTGGCCATAAAATCGGAGCAGGACTTGAGTTGGCTCGTTATTCACCGGCGTCAGGGTCAAAGGTAGCGAGCAGTGGTACAAGTAATTGCTCAGGCCTCCGCTGTAAGCAAAGCAAACCATTTAGCAAGCGTAGTTGAACTTTAAGGGTCAAGAGTATACAGCTACAATTTAATTAATAATGTATTGATATTGATATCATTGTCAGAAGTACAGTTAAATGTATTTTAGGAACCATTACTCGGCAAGAGACCCGCGAGTTAAGAACTCTAATTATATGCTAAATATGAACTTTTGGCGATTATTTTAAACTCGTAATAGAATGTTATATTTATTGTGAAGTAACTATAAATATCTACTGAAATACAATTCAAATCGAATTATGCAGAAAATGAATTGAAGAGTACAAGACATATTATGCTTGATTCGATATTTCAATTATCTCTCTCTCTTGCTCTCAAATAAGGCAATTGAACAATGGGGGAGACGCCCGGCCCGGCCTTCATTATGACCCGGGTCAAAGAACTGAAATTAAGGAACCCGGAGGGTTGTAATGGTTTTGCTGTAAGGTTTTGCTGTAAGTAATTTTACATAAATGAGCGAATTTATGTTACATACTTGGAAATCATATATCCAAGATTCCATCTTCATATTTTTGTTGTGCATAACCAAATCAAATCAAATCATTGCTTTATTGTCAAGTTGTTAGCACAAACAAATGTTTATGTAAAGTTGCAGGTGCAGTTGTCCCAGCGGAGAACAGATAATAATGTTATCTACGTTAACATGCACCACGAGCAATAATATTTAGAATTTGACTAGCAACTATTGTTAGTACTGAAGGCACTAAAATGCATTGGGTATTCAAACAGTCTTCATCAGTGTCAGACGGGAACGCAGAGATGATGAACTAATTGGGAAAGGAGAAAAGTCTTGAGGATAAAGTTTCACCCTGCAATGCAATGGTTAAGTTTGTTTTCGATTTGACATTGAAATATAAACAAAGCATTCCCAGACGCAAGCTGATAGTATTGAGCTATTTATATATTTCACAAATTTTTATCAGCTCAACATGAGTGGAGTGATTCATGGATGTAGCAGTTTATGTTGGCGAATATCAAGACAGTGCAGCAGTTAAGTTTTACATGTGGCTTAGGGTTATAAGAAATTGGCACTGGAAATGTATGCTGTCGTCTTGTCGTACAGCGGAAACCTAATAGCGTAAATGCCCTAATGCTTTCATAAGAAAGGATTAAGGACTTGAAATGAGACGCCTAAACCACGCAGCAGCGTATTTTTCCTTGGATTTAATTACCAAAGGCCGAATGCTCTCTTGCAGAAATAGTGAGAGAGATATTTTTATACATCTGTATTGTATTGTATTGTACAATGCACAATGCACGCAGTAATTACACTTGTCGCAAGTAGCAACAGTGCGACGTAAAAATAAATGGGTCGGAGAAGAAAAGCAAACGGTTAATGTATAAGAAAGATTGAGTTATCCTAAACGAATCCATCTATTGCATTGTTTAAGCGGGACTAATTTACGCTTGTTAATTTTAAATAGGAAACTATAGTGTTTCTATGATGCCACCTACAGACAACATGGTATCAACAGAAATTGCTGCATACGAAGAAAACAAACACTGAATGACAAGGTTGGCTATTTACATTTCATTAGATAACCACGGTTTACCGTATTTATGTTATTTAGTTTGTCTGTTTAAAATTTAAATGCAGTCTGCATAAAACTAAGCCACCGCTATATTGACGATGAAAACACATCTTCACTCATACAATGAGTCTAAAGTCTCAAGGAGGTTAAATGGGTATAAGAAAATGCGAAGGAATTTATCAGTCTTATTGCCAAAACATCGGATTGTAAACTATGATGAAACCAACAAATTCTTTTCAACATTGCGGAAATTCATGCCACCCATTTTCTTAACCAATCCCGAAGCGTAATCTTCCCCTGTAGGTGTACGTTCATAGTACTGCGGGCATCATTTTTTAAAAGTGGTATGTAAAATTACATGTATATGAATGTCTTTCTCAAGGGTTTTTTCGCCAAACCTCCTTGTATTAAGAAGAGCTATATCTGGCTATATCTGGCTCTATCTAAGATCTATATCTAGCTATTAAAGCCAAAAAATATGAATGCAGGACTCAGCACAGCAAAGTCGATTATTTTGATTTAATTGAAAAGGGTAACTTATTAACTGTGTCTGAAAGATTAATTTACTTAACCATGATACCCTTATATAAAATGTTACTGTGTGGAACAAATAATAATGCATTAAGGGTATATTATCCATCTAACGATATTGTAACAGGAAGGAGCACCAGACAAGCCAACAATTTGCCTACCATTTCACATCGTACGGCGCTCTTCGCGAAAAGCCCGATTTATTACGCAAACACTACATGGAACTCCCGCAGTTCAAGTCTCAAAGCAAAAACCGAGTCGATAGGGATTTTCTCCAATCTCCTAAATTATTACTTGATTCAATCCCGACAATGACCTAAATTAACACGTATCAAAGACTTTCTATTATTTAATATGTATATTAATTAAGACACTGAAGTGTATTACATAATTAGGAAATAGGTTAAGATAACTAATTTATGTGGCTATCACAATAACTAGATGTATATAAAATTGGACTCATCGATAACTATTCCCCTTACGACTCGGTTTGAATGTAGGGAGTAAGGCAACCATCACAGGCTTGTCTTCGGTGCTGGTTTCTGAGAAACGGAACATAACTGCTTGTACCGATTTTAACTGGCACTTGAATAAAATACAATTCAATTCAATTCATCTTCTTGTAGTTGTATTACTAATAGTAACATAGCATAACAAATCTTGTGCTCCACTTGTCCACTTACTATTTATTCAAAACAGCGCTCACACGTTTTACTATTTATAAACTTGCGCGCTCTGCTGTGGTGTGCAAAATTATAGGATTCCGGTAAATCTGCAAATAGACAGTGCCTTTGTCATTAATAAAAGTTATGTTTATTGCAATATTGTCTATTTAATTGAGTTTAGCCTCCTATTTATAAAGTTATGTTTATTGCAATATTGTCTATTTAATTGAGTTTAGCCTCCTATTTATAAAGTGATGACAATGTTTTTCTTATGCCGTTAGGAACGTAAGAAAATAGTTTCCCTGCTTTTTAGGTAACGCCACAATTTATGCCAATTTTCATACAAAGTGCCACTTTGCGAAAAAATCAATCTAACTGCGAGTAGGACTATTCTCTGTGCCTCCAGAAATGCCTAGGACCGTAGTTAAATAGCCTAATTTTTTTCTAGGAAACGCCATTGTTTCTTTAATTTTTGAGAAGGATGGTACTTTGCTGAAAAATCAATCTGACAGCCAGAATACAAATTCTCTGTTCCTCCTGAAACACACATAATAAATATACAAATTTATTATGTGTGTTTTAATGAACCATCTAAACAACTGCCATATATTGCGGTTTATAATTCTCTCATAAAAGGTAAAAATTTATTTTTTGGCGTGTTTAATCACTGCAAAAGTGTTTGCATTAAGTAAGCCACAAAAGTTAAGACTTCAATTTAAAACTTCCAGGCAAATGAGTATTATCCGCAGAAGGAGTCCTTTTCTGGCATGAGTGATTGTCCCAGTCCCAGGGGTAGAGTGATAGTAGCAGTAGCAGGGCTGCAATATGTGAACGAATGAAAATAACAGTAAATGTATTAAATTGGCATGAATTGTGGAGTGCAAATTTTAATCTTTATTACTCCAGTAAGTAATAGGCAAAAAATGTAAAATAAAGCAAATGAAATCATTAGTCAACGTAGTAAGTGTCAAATAAAGTAAATAATGAAAGAAGTCAAATGTATACATCTGCGGGTGCATTATTATAGCTATTTCGAAAGACTATTTTGTGTACGTTTAGAACGTCCTCTCTTTCACTTCAGGCCTTTCTGCTAATCATAAGATAAGATAACCAATAAGATAAATAGTCTTATGATAATAAGACTGTATTTGGGAAGGCTGTATTAACTTGGAACTACAATTCCATTTTTTCATTCTACTCTACCGCATTCATTCTTTTCGTACCACCTCACACTTAACAGCTTTTTCAATGAACTGAAGGATCTACTCTCATGTACTCATAACTAGCAAATCTATTCATGCTAATTTAATACATTTACTGCTGTTTTCATTCGTCCACATATTGTCCGCCTCCCACTATCACTCTCCGCCCCCAGAGGGTCTCTTAGAAAACGCGGGGCCCTAGGAAATCCGAAAAATTTTCAGTTTTGGTGCCAATATGATGTAAAAATGTGATAAATTTTGGGAAACCGTGAATTCGGCTCTCAAAGGCCGAAAAATTTTAAGGTTTTTGTGCTAAAATTATGCAGACGTGTGAAGAATTTTTGTCGTTTTCGCTGCCGCGGGGCCCTTGAAGGCTCGGGGCCCTAGGCGACCGCCTAGGTTGCCTATACCTAAGAGAACCTCTGGCCGCCCCTGCGACTATCACTCATGCCGATGCCATGAAAAGGACTCCTTCTGCGGATAATACTCATTTGCAAGGAAGCTTTAAATTTATTCTTAAATAATTATATTAATTACCTAATAATTTATCAGTTTAGTCATGTTCAGGGTTGGAGAGCTGCACCCAACTGTGTTGGAATTGCTGATGTTGTTGGTTTGTTCTTCCAACTGTGATATCAAATTCATGCAAAAAGTGTGAGACAGTGGGACCGGAGATCTTCTAGAAATTCCAATTGGGAGGAGCTTAACCTTAAAAATAGGCTCTCCTCGCATATTACAAACTGGGGTGAGGAGCTAAAAATTTAGGAAGTGCCACCGGTCCTCTGGAAAAAATACTTTTTTGCATAAGTAAATGACATGTTAATGCAGGAATTGTCCATATATTACGTGTGCAGGTTATAGGGAAGGGGTTACCCGAAAGTGTTGCAGGATGTTACGGTGTGGGGAGGGGGGGGGGAAGGGGTCAAAATTTTTGTTACGTAACCAAATTTTTACTTGTCTCATAAATAAGTTTGCTATAAATTTTGCTTTGAAACTACAATTTTCATCAATCGTAGAAATAGCATTATCTTTTCAAGGTTATCAATAAATAATTGTTGTTTAAAACACTAAATTATCAAAGCAATTTCGAAAATGTTTTTGAAAGCTATAATTAAATTAAAATAACAATCTCGAAAAATCGTAATATATTTTAATGTTTATTTACTCATAACTGACAAGATATTTCTTAAAATATTGTTGATGAAAATCACTCATGCCATGAAATGGACTCCTCCTGCGGATAATACTCATTTGCATGGTGGCATTAAATCCCAGCCAAAAGTTAATGTTATACCAGAGCAATTAAAATCACAACCGTGAATTATTACATTTGTAGGCTTTTTGAATTATTTGGAAGAAAACAATATTATTACTTCTTATAAGTGAAGGGACTACGTTTATTTGTCTTCTGTGTCGCTTATATGCTCATTGGTTAGAGCACAAAGGGCGCAGTCATTTAAAAATTCAAGCACATTGATAAAAATTGAAATTTGCTAGATTCGTTTCTGCAAATCTTAGATTTGCTTTGAGGGCTAGATTTTAGTGAACGCTCATTGGGATTATTAATAGCTACACTTTCACTGGTAAGTTTTACTTTTTACACTTTAGCATTAAGTTTTAAATAGGTATATGCAATGGTAGATATGTTGTGGCAGGACTCCACTCGTCCCTCCTTATAACGCGAACCATCCCAACCCCACTCCAAACCTTACTATCTAATTTCCTGAACCTCAATCCTCAGTCGAGTGGGAACAGCGGAGTTGAGAAGGTTGTCTCTCGTATCTATCCCATTGTTCCTCTGGCGAGCTAGCCATAGGGTAAACTGGAATCTCTAACTGAATAAACTAAGTATCATTCTCCGTAAACTGGAATCTCTAACTGAATAAACTAAGTATCATTCTCCTGAAACTAAGTTAGCTCTCCCAAAACCTCAGTCTACATTTATTGCATACGTGTATTTATTCGCATATTCCTGGACATATTGGCTATAAGATTGACCCAGAAGTCGGCTAGAATACAAATACTGAGCATAATTGTGGGATATTAGCAAACCTCCCATTACAATGTATGAATTCAATTTTATTGTCTCAAAAGAGCACATGAAAACAGATTGACTGTACGGCTGAATCGAAAAAGAACGAAACTTTTAGGGGGATGATTTTATTTTTTCCCGGTGATGTAATGTAACATGTAACAGGGTTGAAGATTGAGAACTGTGTGAACTAGTTGGAACGGTTCCATTAAAATCACGTGAAGACCACTGTTTTCTCCTGCAGACATATTTTGCGTCCATTATTAAAGGAGCGAAGTCTCCTTTTATGTTTTCTGGTTGTCTGCCTGTCTGTTAGTTAGTTAGTGTATTAGTGACAGGGTGACCACATTTTCTCGGCCGAAAAAGGGGACACTTTGACACAAAGATTAGGGGTGGAGTCAACTTCAGAAAATGTATAAAAATAGCTATATTTTTTGTAAAATCGGCATACACTTGTAGCGACCTAATGGAAATAAATGAAGAAAGCAATATTCGCGCGTAGCGCGAAAATTTTTTTCCCCAAATAAGCTCTAAAAATTTATTTTCATAAAGATTGACAAAATCAAATATATTTTGAGATTTGTGTTGAAAGGAAGTTTACTCCAGAATAATGAAAACTTGAGCAAATTAACGAAACGCAAAAAGATTTGACATTTCTATTTAAAAATTTCATTTTGACAACGCTAAAACAATATAAACAAGAGGAAAAGAATGTCAGCACATGTACGAAAAACTATTTTGTAGTTCTCTTTATTGTTTTATGTCTACTTTGGCAATTTGTTTCCTCTCATGAACAGAAAAGAATTAACCTGAACTTAAGTTTTAATTAAGAAAACTGGTAGATAATGTTATATGAAGATAAAACTTGCGCGAAGCGCAAAATTTTTCTGTTAAATTTAACATTTTATGGACAAAAATGACGATAAATGCTGGACAAAATGCAAATTTTTGAAAAAGGGGACATAGGGGACAATTTGGTCAAAAAGGGGACATTTTTGGGACGCCGGGACACCACCTCGAAAAAGGGGACGATCCCCTTAAAAAGGGGACGGATGGTCACCCTGATTAGTGAGTATGCAAATATCTCAGGAACGCATGGAATTTTTTGATGAAATTTTGATGTTTTCTTTTATTTAACCCTTACACTACTAAAATAATAGTAAAATAAATATAATTCTTTTCTGAGTCAAAACACATGCAATAATTCGCACATATTACTTAAATGATCATACACTTCAGTAACTAGTGGCATTACTACATTCAGTGGCAATTACAGTTACACAGCAAATCATTGAATTAAGTGTATTAGTTGAACGCTTAGTCTTTAGTACAACAGTTGTTGACGAATTCCACTGACTCCTACATTCAGCAGCACCAGTGACATTATATTAGTATTTTCGAACAGTAAATAGGCAATTAAACATCACAATTAAAAGTGCAAAAGTAGAGGTGCATTTATCCCACCACCAACTGAACTATTTAGTGACATAACAATCTAGTGAAACCAAAGGAAAAACAGTTGAGTGCTTTAGTGAAAACGGGACTACAGAAACAGATCCCAACGCTAATCCTTACGCTAATGAATTAACTGTATCGATGGAATGTAATGAATATTATCCGTCCTCTCATAGCCCTTCATACTTCATGTTCATACCGTAGCCCGGCCGGCCAATGAGTTCGTTGGCGCATAGCCGATAGCCCGGGCTACGAATCCCATAGACCGCGTACTCCCAGGTGCTACGACATATACTGTATATATTTACTGTTTGATAAAGTGACAGGTAACATATATACAATGTAACTACTGCTCTAAGAAAACTAAATTCATGATGTTACTAACTCAATTATATTCATGTCATATTTGTAGTGTTTCCTGTGCGCTTCTGGCTAAGAATTGTTGTGAAACTAAATGCTTTACCGCCTTCGTATTCGTGACCTTCCATGCAGTACAGAGCAAATTATTTCGTATGTTCCATTTCTCAGCAATCGTTTGCAATCATAATCATCTACAAGATAAGTTAATACGCGTCTCTAACCCAGGTTTCCAAATCTGCACTCTGTACATGTTGGAGATATCCTCAATTACACATGCGATTAATTCATAATATTGTCTATGTTAGTTTTCCATCTGAGCGCTTCTATGAAATCCATTACTCTAATAGTGTAGGCAACTACACTCAGAAAACACAATGGAAAAATCACTAATGGAAAAGATAAACACCTCATATACAGCATACAGGGAAACCTCTTCCTTTTCGAAGGGAAATTTTGCATTTTGTAAAATGTGAAATGATCCATAAAGCAGGATAAGTAAAACTTATGACCCTACTCAATTACAACGTGTCGGATTGGCATAGGAAAGCAGGGCGCCATCCACATGTGTGAGTGGAAGCAGGGAATGAGTTCAAATCCTGCAAGAGCTTGTTTTTTACCTCTTGCACGGGAAATTTTCCCTTGCAAATAGGAACTATTAACTAAATAGAGGGAAAATTATTTTAACCGAATAAAGGGAAGTTTTCCCTTAGTACACAAATTTTCATAGTTTGTATATTCTAGGGGGTAAATTTGTACTCTAGAATGGGAGGATTTATCAAATATTTTTCTGAGTGTAACTTGTCAGTGTTATAAGGTTAGTCTAAAAGGCTTTCTTTTCGGCAATAACGCAAATAAAGTATGCCAATCATATTTAGATATTCTGGGACTTCTGGCAAACGTGCCTATACAACACAGGGACATTGCTCACCCAAATTTTTTATTTGTAATAAAATTTTCTGTGTAAAGTAACCTTATTAATAGAAGATATTCACTGCAAACCATTGTTAAAGTGTTAGTTCACCATCATATCAAAAATATGGGCCTACCATTATTGGGCGAAAATTTAAGCGCATCTGAAAAATTGAAAAATAATCGCTTTACCCCAAGAAAAATACTTTATTGAAAAATAATCGCTTTACCCCAAGAAAAATACTTTATTGAAAAATAATCGCTTTACCCCAAGAAAAATACTTTATTGACAAATAATCGCTTTACCCCAAGAAAAATACTTTATCTTTACTTTACGTCATTTAGCAATTAAAATTTTTACATTTAGCTAATAAATATTGATCCTGTCTCAAGTATTATTACTTCTATCTGATAATATAATATTGTCTCAAGTACTAACGTTTTAGTATATTTCGCTCAAGTATAGTGAAGATTTTGTACTTTATCATCTATCCTTTCGAAAATTGTATGGCAAAATATTTGACGAAGCTGACGTCTGCAGTCATACCAATTAACTACAGTAATCATAATCACTAATGTCTTCACGTTCTCAAGCAGACCTAAACAGAGTTTTCTAGTCTCCTTAACTAGATAGAAACAAAACACTAAACATTTTTATATTGCAAACATAAGATTGCATATCACATTGCCTTATGTATCTATAATTCAATAATAATTACGTTAGATAGTTTACAGGCACGTATCCAGGGGAGTGGCTTGGGGGCTAAAGACCCTTTTAAATTCTTGAAAAAGAGGAAATTGCCAAATGTCAAAAATTTTTCGTGCGAGTTGGCACTTTTTGGAAAATATTTTTCGCTAACCCCTGGTGATTTTTCTGGATACGTGTCTGATAGTTTAGCAGTAGTATTGAAGCTTTGGAAACCGATTTTTCTGCTATAGAGAGGAACAAAACCTTAACCAAAAGTACTCTACAGAGGATGTTTCATAACTTTGAAGAATAGTTACCCTTTAGTGTAACCGCAAACTTCTAAATTGGGCGGGTAAGTTTTAGGTACTCATTAATAGAATGGTTCTTTGACTAATTGTTTGCAAATATTCACATCTGAAGGTTTAAAAATGGGAAAAAAATAACCCCCGAAGTGGAAAGCTACGTAAAAGCTCTTTCCAAAACTGGATTTAGTGGCTACGCCATATTCAAGTAGTTAATGTAATCAACCGTATTCGCCGCGTCTCGCTTGCTATATACGGTTGATACGCACGCTGTGTACTCTCACTAGCCCAAGCCCAGGATTTCAAGCCCAAGATTTGCTACCTCATGTCTGTGCTTGATAAAATGAATGTAAAAAAGTTGCGGAATAGTAACAAATGTTATGTTGATAACGTAGATCGCGTAAAAATACATTAAAGCATCTAATAAATGACTGATTCGTGTACAAATAAATTAAAGCATCTAATAAATGACTGATTCGTGTACAAATAAATTAAAGCATCTAATAAATGACTGATTTGTGTACAAATAAATTAAAGCATCTAATAAATGACTGATTCGTGTACAAATAAATTAAAGCATCTAATAAATGACCTATTCATGTACAAATAAATTAATTCATCCAATAAATGACTGATCCGTGTACAAATAAATTAAAGCATCCGATAAATGACTGATTCGTGTACAAATAAATTAATGCATCCAATAAATAACTGATTCGTGTACACATAAATTAATGCATCCAATAAATAACTGATTCGTGTACAAATAAATTAAAGCATCCAATAAATGACTTATTTGCTTACAAATAAATTAAGGAATCCAATATACAACTGATTCGTGTACAAATAAATTAAAGCATCCAATAAATGACTGATTCGTGTACAAATAAATTATAGCAAATGAGCAATCCGCATTCCTGTTATTCCTACAGTAGTCAGTCGTCGGTTGTCAAAACAATGAGATAATAAATTTTTAACAGTTGTATACAACACTCGTGTATTATTTTACTACTAAATAATCCTTATTTCTATTACTTTTCAGCAGTACAGTAACGCAAGGTTGAACGGCAAGAATTTCATAGCCTACTATAGAGAAAAATTCCACAGCCCAGGAATTTTTAGTTTAATAACTGGTAAAACAATGAGAACATTAATTTACTTTTGTTTACTGCATTCCACATTATAATAATATATAGAACAGATAGGTAGGCTGCCAAATAATTGGTAAAACTTTATTTCAGGTGCTGAAACGGCACTCTATTTTTGGGGTAATTTCCCGTGGTTACTGGTTACTAGCACCCATTACATTCCATGTCAATGCCTTTGTTATAGCCTAATTTATTCATTTGCAACTTTTTTGTGACATTTTTAAACCCAAAATAAGTTTAGAATTTTAATAGTTTAGTTGTGCTCCCACGTCCATTCGGTTTTAAAGTGTGTTTTAAAACTATAACTTTCGATTTCTCCTTCCCTTGTTGTTTAATTTGCAGAATTTGCAAATAAATTGATGGCGCAATATAAGAAACTTCCCCAAAATTTTGTTTACTTTTTGTTGTCATGAAATAAATCTGAAACTTTAACTTTTAATACTGGGCCCGTCAATTGTCATTTGACGAACTTTTGAGTACATGTACATTTACTATTTACTACGATATTTACAGGTTCTGCCGATAACTTCCTTTGATGTTCAATGTATTTCAAAGGAAGGAAGGAATTATATTACCATTGGGCAAACGACATTGGATTCAGATGCCCTAAAAATGCTAAACAAGGAGTGGAAGTCCGTCCTAATTCTTTTTACAAAACCCCGTATACCTATGCAAGATGGATTACCGTCGACAGAAATACTTATTACGGAACGATGACCAGTCCAACAAATCATTGTGGATATGTTTTTGCAAACAGGAGATCTAAGAAGATCTCCGTGTTTGTATCAAATAGTTATCATCAGAAAGATAATTCTCGAAACCCCAAAATTTTTGCAGATTTTGGGGGAAGCTGCAGTTTATGCTTTCGCAGCACATGACGGGAGTGATGATTGGACTTGGGAGTTCACTCCCGGTCCAAAAAATCACAACGTGTCGTGTGATTGCGCTATAGTGTTATTAAAATGGGGATCTTGTATTCTAGAAAACAAGCCATTTCCCAAGATTTTTAACGCAAATGATCGCAATAGTTATAGGGCAACTATCGTAGAAGATTTGAAAAAAGATTTCTTGAAAACTAAGACATGAAATCTCTTTATAGTGTGTGCAATTACTATTATTATCAAATGACATTTTCAAAATAAAATTAATAGTAAAATAACAACAAAGAAAAGGCTTGAAATGGTGTTTTATGCAGTTGGTGATAAATGCATAAATAATTTATTTCATAATCATCCTAGATTTTTGAAATTAGCTTTAAAATACCGAAAATGTGCCACTGAAAACAATGTACTTAATAATAGAAATGTAACTTTCCTTTGCAACTATTTTAGAAATAATTTATAAGTTCAATCCAGTGCTTAATATCGAAGAAATGTAAAATGAAATGAAGAAATGAAATTTACTACAATTGTAAAAAACATTTTTTTCAATATTTAGCACTGAAATGGCCTTCAATTTCTTTCATTATTTATTTATTTCTACTTGAAAGACTTACATACTGACATACAGACAGACAGACAGACAGACAGACAGACTCACAACAGACAATGTCACATACAGACAGACTCACAGGCAGATCCGCAGACAAACAGATTGAAAAATAATAGTATATAGTAGCGTTCTTCACAAACTCGTGAAGTTACTGCGACAGCAAACCATCTGTATATACGTACGTATGATACAGATGGTTACACTATCTAATATTCAAGCGTCTTAAAAACGAGAAAAATCCAATTTTACAGTCAGCTGGCTACAAAGTTTTAAATTCAGAAGGAAAAAGACGCGAAGCAAAGAGTGCTGGATTAGGAACACCAAGGCAAATCCACCCCCGAAAAGTTAGAATTCGAGATATTATTAAGAAAGTTGACAGGATGACATCTAAGGAGAACCCACCATCCCAAAGGGATTTTGCACGTACCCTACAGATATCCATGAGTACAGTGAATAGAGTTATTCGTCAAGATTTACACAAAATGACTGGAAAAAAACACCGAGTCCATGCCCTTAAGGAGTCTCACAAGCAAAATCGGAAGACGAACTGCCGTAAGCTGTACGAAGGGCACCTTGCTGAGGATCGATGGAAATATGTTGCTACCTTGGACGAAGCTCTATTCTACATAAGCGACACCATGGGAAAGCGCCGTATATGCTATGCACGTGACCGAAAAGAAATCGAAAAGTTTGTGTCAGAGAAAAAGAAAGATTTAATTCAAAAATTATGTTAGTGGGTATTATGACAGGAAAAGGAGTATTGCCACTAATTAAAGTCCCTCCAAAGGTAAAGATAAACTCAGCTTACTATATAAATGAAGCTCTGAAAACAATTTTGGAACGCCAGATACCTAAGCTTTACAGAACTGAGTGCGATAAAGTTTATGCTCATCACGATGCAGCATTTAGTCACACAAGTAAAGCTACTCAAGCGTATGCAAAAGAATTGAAAGTAAATCTGGGAATAACTTTAATTTCTAATCAAGATATTCCCATCAAATCTCCTGACGCTTCCCCCTTAGATTTCTATGGCTTTACATTTTTGAAGCAAAGACTTTTCAAGAGGAGAGCTCGCACCATTGAAGGCCTTTGGAAAGTTCTTCAAAATGAGTGGAACAAATTTACCCCAGAAAAATGTCGTTTGGTTTTTGATTCATGGAAGAGAAGACTGCGTGCTATATCAAAAAACCATGGAGAATACGTAGAAAATACCAGAAATATCCACCAGAGAGGTTTACACTTTTAAATTGGTAAGTACGTACTATTCCTCAAAGTTATGAAACAGCCTTCTCTATTTTGTGTGCCCGCCCATCGTATGTATAAAGTGTGCGAACGCCATCCCACCTTTTTGAAAACCAATTCCACATGGTCCAGGTAGATCACGAGTAGATTCACCATCCAACAAAAGTTGTCCCCGGTAAAGAAATCAGAGCGAAATAACAACATTGGATTGTTCATCTCTTATAAGTTCTTCTATGGAAGCTTTTAAGGTGTTCGGATGTTTTCTTGGAATCTCCTACTAAGTACTTTCTAAAGGAAATATTTTAATTTTGGTTTCTTAAGACTAATAAGATTTTACTCATGGCTCTATAAAACGTGATTTAAAAGAAATACACTAATATCTTTCAATGAAAATTAAATTTAATATTTGATTTACTTATCTGCACATGACATTACCTTGACGAATCTAATAAAATTATTTTCTACCAAACATAAATTTTAATTATGCGGAAAACACAAGATTAATAGGTTAGTCGGAATGGCGGATTATTTTTTAAGTTACTTAACTTACACTATAAAGAATGAATATATAGGAAAGCAATAAGTAGTGACTTAATTCTCAGATGCAGTGAGCAGTGTACTAAGACTAATAAAACCGAAAAGTACGTTTAGTTATAGTTCAGCTTCAACTGCGCTTTAAATGACTAAACAATCGTGAAATAATGTTATCTTAAGCGAAAAGCATAATACTACCTGATATTAAAATGCTTGAGTCTGCTAACCTTAATGAACAGAGCCACAACCCACGCTATGATAGGCTTAATACCCTAATAAGGCATAATTATCCGCCATAATATTCGTGCTCTACACAGTGTGTGTGGTGTGACTCCCTACTATCATTCAAACTAGTATTAACACTGATAACATTATTTTACAGATACGTCAGCAAGGATATCCTTGCAATTTGATGAATGCAAGTCCATAGCGGATATACTATGCGTGCAGTTATTACACAAACACTAAATTTTACTTCACTCCCACTCCGCGCCACGTATTATCATCTCTAGTTTTACTACGCGGAGTTCCGAGCTCGTAAAATTGCAATTCTCCGCTACAGGTTAGCAGGCACCCGAGTGTGGGTCGGCGTGTAGCAGAGAATTATTCAATTATACATAGGTATGTGTCGCATGGAACGAACCGACACCGCTGGCGACAGTACACAATTTCTATTCAAGTATAATCAATGCTTTCATCATCCCTGTAAATGTTACAGCATAGCCCTACAATAATAATAGTCTGGCCTGTGTCAAAAACTTTGTAAGACCGCGGCTGTCATGTTCAACAGATTTTCCGCCAGGATCGCCGGCGAGCTAAGTTCCTTCTGCTGCATAATATGGTAAGCTTCAGTGTACATGAATACTTTGAAATTGGCAATTGTAAATTATGAAAGTGAATTGCGACACCGTAATTATGATGTTGGGCATAGTATTAATGTGACATTGCTCATTATGGTGTTTCAATTCAGTTTCATAATTTACAATTATCAACGTCAACTTATTCATGTACACTAAAGCTTACCATAATATGCAGCAAAAGGAACAAACCATCCAAACATGATCATTTGATGATCCAAACATGATCATTTGATGATCCAAACATGATCATTTGATGATCCAAACATGATCATTTGATGATCCAAACATGATCATTTGATGATCCAAACATGATCATTTGATGATCCAAACATGATTATTTGATGATCCAAACATGATTATTTGATGATCCAAACATGATTATTTGATGATCCAAACATGATTATTTGATGATCCAAACATGATCATTTGATGATCCATGATCATAATAGGGAGCCGACCGTAAATGTGGGGAAACAGACAGAGGTGTACCATAAGGGGGAGTCGACCGTAAATGTGGGGAAACATACAGACGTGTAGCATAAGGGGGAGCCGTCCGAAAATGTAAGGAAACAGACAGAGGTGTAGCATAAGGGGGAGCCGACCGTAAATGTGGGGAAACAGACAGAGGTGTAGCATAAGGAAGTATTTTAAGACAAAACGTCGAGTAAATTTAAAGTGTTTAATCAATGTTTTTATGAACAAACCCAATGCACACGGTTTTGTTAACGCTAGGCTTTTGTTACCGCCCGTCCGAAGGACGGATGGAGGGCACCACCTTTGAAGGCATAACATCAATGTAAATTTTAGAATTTTAAGTAAATATTTTTTACTAATACACCGTTTATTAACGGCTAGATACTGTTACTGCCAGTCCGTAGGACGGGTAATTTACTAGCCACAGATCTGAATACCTAAACAGGATGATCTCATTTCCTAAATGCCGATATTTGAGTTCACCGGTTTTGCGATGGTTTTTTGATATAAAGAAAGAAGTCAGTGACTCACGTACGGCAGTGGTTTGAGTTGAGTATGCGTAAAGTGTGTTTACAATGCAAGTATCTCAATAAATTCAGTATATAGTTTAATAGCCAAGTTTCAAGTTTCTTAAATTTGGAGCAAAAGTTTTGCGTTTCTCCTAGATGTCTACAATTGAGCTGAAATCTACAAGACAGCCCAGGTGTGTTTGTCTGCCAACTTACTGGATTTGTAGCATACAATCAAAACATTGGAGCAGTTTTCTCTGAGTTTTACGAAGATTTAAATCTAAGTAAATAAGTAGGTGATAGGTGCACTCCTCAGACGTGCAATAATTTTACATACGACTCATGAATTCATGAACAAATCGTAGTAAAACACGGTAAAATCGTAGTAAAACACAAAAAAATTTTTCTTGAAGATTAAAAGAAGTAATGTACATATGTTCTTTACTTGTTACGACTCACTTGGCTCATAGGCAAAGCCAGTCTAAATTGTGTAGATAGGATCATTGAGTAACTATCTTTCTATGACTCTGTATTCTATCCACACTCTATGAATTGTATTGTATGACAGTTGGTTGTTGGCCGTTGAATAAACTAGACGTAAGAATAAACTCGCTCGGTTTATTATCAACTACCGTGGTTAGTTAGGACACCGGAGTATAGGAAACCTAGCATAATCATACATGGTGACTGGTGTGGTGACTGGTGTCAAGTGACGATAACGATACGCAGTTTAGTTAGCTTTCAAAAACAGTTATTTTTGAAGTTTTAGTCAGGGGAAAAACAAGTTAAATCAGAATGGCGACTGCAGCGACTGGTGTGCAAGGTCCAGAGCCATTTTCGTTCTCTACCCCAGGAGAGTGGCCAAAGTGGGTGAGAAGATTCGAACGCTTTCGTGTTGTGTCCGGCCTAAATAAGAAAGGTGAAGAGGAACAAGTGAATGCGCTGATCTACATGATGGGTGACAGAGCCGAAGACATCATGTTGGGACTTGGACTGACTGACGATGAGAAGAAGAAATACGATCCGGTGGCGAAGGCATTTGAAAAATATTTCATTGTACGAAGAAATACAATATTTGAACGTGCAAGATTTAATTTACGTGTCCAGCAAGAAGCCGAGTCGTCGGAAGAATTCATCACGTCATTATATGCCCTGGCAGAACATTGTGAGTATGGTGCTCTGCATGACGAAATGATCAGAGACAGAATTGTTGTCGGTGTTCGAGAAAGAAAGTTGTCCGAGAAACTACAAATGGACAACTCGTTAACCTTGACCAAAGCAGTTGAAATCACTCGTCAATACGAAGCAGTTCGGAAAGAGCAGCAAGAACTCCACGGAGAAAAGGAAGCCCCTAACGTGGACAGAGTTCAGTCTTTCCAGAGGAACAAGAATTTCACAGACAAGCAGAGGTCAACGGAAAGCAGTGCCCAAAGAAAAGGGAAGCAGCAAGACAAAAGTAATAAGAGTTCCAGTAGTGAAAAAGATAAAAGTGCAAAGTGCTCTTGGTGCGGTTACGACAGAAATCACAAAAAGGAAAACTGTCCAGCCAAGGAGGCAGAATGTAACTTTTGCAAAAGGAAAGGACATTTTTCCCGTGTGTGCAGAAACAAAGTGACACAAAATAGTGCTACTAAAACAGTTGGATCAGTGGATTATATTGCCTCAGGGTCATCCGAGGAAGCGGAGAAAAGGGACAGGCAAAAGCGGTGGACTGCAAAAGTAAATGTGGAAGGCGTTCCAGTTTTGTTCAAATTGGATCCTGGAGCAGACGTCACAGTGATACCTTCACAGATAGCGTCAGTTTCCAGCAAAGAAAATAAAGAAATCCACAAATAATCTATGCGGCCCGGATGGATCCAAACTGGCTACTACTGGTGAGTTAATTGCAGAATTGCAATATAACAAAGAAAAATTTACCGAGACAGTTCATCTCGTAAATGGATTGGCGAAACCGTTATTGGGACTGGCAGCTTGTGAAAAGTTAAAGCTAGTTAAACGGATTAATCACATTGTGTCAAGTGTTAATCCTGTGAAAGAATTTCCCAAACTATTCGAAGGTCTGGGAAAATTAGACATTCAACATAAAATTAAGTTGAAGCCAGATACTACTCCATACGCTATCAGTGTTCCACGAAGAGTTCCGATACCGTTGATGGAGAAGCTAAAGAAGTATCTAAAAGAAATGGAAGATTTGGATGTGATCAAACAAGTTGACGAGCCAACAGACTGGTGTGCCCCAATGGTGATTACAAGCAGAAAGGATGGAAGATTAAGAATTTGTGTGGACCTGACACAACTGAATAAAGGAGTGTTACGGGAACTTCATCCTATGGCTACTGTAGAGCATTCTCTTGGATCACTTGGCGATGCAAAATACAAATCCATAATAGATTCGTTCAATGGATTTTGGCAGTGCACATTGTGTGAAGAATCACAATTGCTGACTACGTTTATTACGCCTTTTGGAAGGTATTGTTTCAAACGTATACCATATGGAATTTCTTCAGCCCCGGAAGTTTTCCAGAAGCAGATGAGCCAAATGCTAGCGGGAATCGAAGGTGTCGTTTGCCACAATGACGATGTTTTCATTGGAGGGGAGACGATGGAGCAGCATGACAGCAGACTGAGACAAGTTCTGGAACGACAGCTAAAAGCAAACGTGACCCTGAACAAGGATAAGTGTGTATTTGGTGTTACAAAAGTTAGATTCCTGGGACATATCATCGATGAAAACGGAATTCATCCTGATATTCCGAAGACTGAGGCGATATCGAAAATGTCAGTGCCAACGAACGTTTCAGATATAAGAAGATTTCTGGGAATGGCGAACCATCTTGGCAGATTCATACCAAGGATGGCCGACGTCACGAAACCCTTAAATGAACTACTCAAGAAAGAAAACGAATTCGTGTGACAGACACCTCAGCAAAATTCATTTGAAGAAGTGAAAAAGATTTTGATCAGTGAACCAGTTTTGGCAGTGTTCGATGTGAAAAAGCCTACAATTGTTTCAGCTGACGCGTCATCCTATGGACTAGGAGCCGTGCTTAAACAGAAGCAACCTGATGGAAAATTGAGACCAATACTTCTAGAATCTATTTCTCCATTTGAATACATCATATTAATTTGCTTTACAATATATGGTATGGTTGAGTTTTCATATCTCTTTTTAATTTTAGCACTTAGGGGTTTTAATAAATATTTATTGGATTGTCTTGTTAGTCTTGTATTACTATCACAATACGGTGGAAGTATATCCCTAAACCTTTCTGACTTTAGTAGCTGTTTACCAAATTTCTGGATAAGTGTATTTCTACGGTCATGCAGCATTTCTAAGTTGATTTGAGAACACACACTTTTGTATTCTGCCTCAGTAAATCTACACCCCTTAACCACAGAAACTGCTCCTTTTTGCACGTTCTCTAATGCATAGTTGAGCTCTTTACTTAATGCAGGACTCCATAATACACACGCGTATTCTAATGTAGGCCTAATAAAACATTTATATGCGTGCAACAATTCAGATTCAGTAAAACCTGATCTTTTTAAATTCAATAAAATGAACATTCTTGAGGAAGCGTTTTTTATGACATTTTCAATGTGAGTATCCCATCTGAGATTTTCAGTTATTGTGACTCCTAACAATTTAGTGGTGGTTAATCTGCTAATCTCAGTTTCACCCAGAAAAAATCTTCAATGGTTACTCACAGATTTATCTTTGGAAAAATCTATCACTACGTAACCACATTTTGAGGGGTTAAAGCTTATCTTTCTTTCCTCTACCCACAGTTTCATGTCAGTTAACATTTCTTGACCCCGCGGAATCTTATTCTTAACAACTTCGGCTACCGTTGTATCATCAACGAATCCAAAAATAGGAAAGTTAAAGTTGCCATATTTTTCTTCAAATTTAATTAATACAGGGTTTATTTGGGCCAGAAAACGCAATGGTCCTGTTTTCGTTCCCTGTGGACAACTACAAGTACATGTTAAACTGTCTGAAACAATATTTCCACACTTTACTCTTTGTGTCCTGTTGCTCAAAATACTTACTAGCCATAAAGTAGTAAAAATATCGAGTTTACAGTCATTATAAAGGTAATTAATTAGCAACGGATGGTCAATTAGCTCAAACGCCTTAGAAATATCGAAAAGGTACAATATCACCACCGTTCCAGTATATTCTAATGCTTTTAACACAAAATCAAATATTGCTACTGTTTATGATCTAATTATATAAATATCGCCATATCTCAAAACCATCTTACCTATATCGTCATGATACTGCTTCATTACATCAAAGAACCTAGACTGCTTTAGTATTATTTTCTTTCCTAATTTGCAATTTTGGACGAACTCTAAAAAATATGAGGGAACTTCCATTGCCACAACCAGTACACCTTTTGTGATTTATTTTTTACTTACACATTTGACGGAAATAACAACCTAATAGTAAGACGTTGACATTTTCTTCAGCCACGTTACTTAACTTATAACTACTTGTACCTTTCATAAGAATACGATCTTTGTTACTTCGATAAACTCTTAAACACACCTTTTAGTTATAGACTTAAATACAACCTCTGGGATGAAAAATAAGCGTAACATTAAGAGATAGCAGCTATAAGCAACCATTTCATGCACATTATAAGAAAAATCTCGAAAAGTAATATAATAAATAAAAAAGACGAAGTACTGAATAACGCAGTCGTTGGCTTTAATACATTGCACCATTTGGCTGAAACGTCAAGGGTCTGCCTGCCTAGGAAACCAGCGCTTGCCTCGTTTGGCAGGCATACATGCCTGGCGGATTGCACTGGTTGGCTCGGACATATGTACTGCTGACTTTTGTGTTATTGAGCATATCTTACGTTGTGTTGATGTGATGAGCAAGTCAATAAAGTTTACCAGGTAGTTGAAGTTGCCTTTCTAAATATAGATTCCATTTGTAGTATTGTTCAATGGAGAGCTACTGCAGCAGGGCAAATATATTATTTAAAGGAGCTACTGCATGGAATCGATTTTCTTGGCCGTGTTTGTTGTGCATAACCATAATATTATCTCATAAGCTTAACCCGAATATATTTAGCAGAGTTTGCATTTCGGAATACATTACTGTAGGCATGTTACTGGCAACCTGTGTGCTTGTGCTTTAACTAATAAGCACAACCACTTAGAAATCATTGTGCTAAGAGTTATTTTATAAAGTGCAACGTATAATAAGTTGCTTATCAGTCTTTAAATCATATAAATATAAACGTAATGAATGATTTTTGGTTTTTCATTTTAAAATAGAGTTGTGTAAGAGTATGATTTTAACATATTTTCAGTAGAAAATATGTATGACCTATCGACTACAGCAAACATGGTTAAAAATTATAACTCATTCATATTTATACGTAACTCGCGAAATTATTATTTGCCTGCGGTCAAGCTCCCTGAAGTAACTGAAATCATTACATTAGAGGGTTTTTCCAGCGGACTTCATTTTTTCCCTAGTAGGCGATGAGGTAATTTATGCCTACACAACCATTTTAATATATTATAACCTAAAACATAGAACGACTTTTGCAAACTAATAAATATGGTATAATAATGCAATTAAATCATGGATTGGAGTGCACAATCCTTGAAAATTGTTACATTCGTTATTAAGAGGAGCGTAGCGAGGCTTTATAATAATGAATGATCTGTCTGTCTGTGTGTGTTCGCTTTAAAACTAATCACAGCAATCCGCAACTTTAGTGCTGGGCACAGAAGCCCGCAATCGGCAACCATACAACACAATACTCATACAATACAATACCCACAACCACATACTATAGATGTCGTTGGCTGTACTAAGGGAGCGTTCATATACTACGAGGACCACTTTAGGGGGGGGAGGGGGTACCCAAAAAGTCTTCATCAAAGTCCTCACATAGGGAGGGGGGTCTCACCAAGTCTTCGTTACATTATTTTTGTGCATATCACAAAGAATTAAATGGGGAAAAAATTCACCGTTATACCCGCTGGGTAGCCGATTTGTTTTTAATTCCTCCATTTCAAATATTAAATTATCAAATTCTTCCTTGATTTTTCTTTTCAATCTTTTACAGCAGTATTTTTTTGTGCTATTTTCATTTTGCAGAGATGGTTTTTGAGTTTGCGGGGAAGAAGTTTCGCTTTTTAGAAATACATTTTCTCTTCTAAGCTCCAATTCAATTAAAAAAATCTCCCCTGGTTAATCCTTTCTATTTCACTGTTGAAATTAATTTTTACGTATTTTTTAAACAGTTAGCCGTCAACAATTGCTTCTACTGTTCTACTACTTGTACAATTCCACTGAATTTAATAATACTTCAAGTGCACTCTTTCGGTACGGCCGTACTTCAATTGGTTATTCATAGATGGCGTTTTTTTTCATTTTGAGGTCTTCGAGGACAGGGAGGGGGGGTCACGGATTGTCCTCAGTGTGCTCAAAGTGGGGGGGGGGGTCAAAAATCGCCGAAAAAAAGTCCTCGTAGTAAATGAACGCTCCCTAATTGCCTATGTGTCGTGCCATTCTCCACCTCCTACTGTCGTTTTCGACTTTCATATTGTCTTTCGACGCGACTCGCTGATACACGCTGATTTAACGGGTTTATTTAGTATCTAGTGTTCTTATAAATGAAACCATAACGTAAAATATAGTCAATTTTTCTTTGCACTGTGTTCTTCTGTAAAAACAATTCCCATTAAAGGTACTTTGAATGCTAAGCTCACTGGGGTCATGAATTGGGCGATTAATTTGATTAGCTGGAAAACACGCATAGTAAAATTTACTGATAAATTAGAGGAGCATAAATCTGAAGCAACGCGATTATTTTTAATGGTTCTTCAGTAGGCATCTCTAATTCAAAGTTATTCTAAGACATAATTCCATGCTAAGTAAACCAAAATTACTTTTTAAGAGTAGGTAGTTTGATGAGTTTTCTAAGCTCAAAAAATGAAAAATAGATGAAATGACAATAGTTAAGTTTTCAATACCTACCATTATTAGTACCAATTAGCATTCCATTACTTATATAGAATATAATTAAGTATTATATTGACTATAGACACTATAGTGTAATATATATGTCACCGGTACTGAGCCCACCCAGGCAAGGAGGCACATAGCCTAGCCTCTGAGTACACAAATTCATAACACGACAATATTGAGACGGTGAGTTCACCAATTATAATGAATTTTTGTGTTTCATTCCATATCAAAACGGAATTTATTGCATGTATAATAATAAAATAATGTCAAATAAATTGAAAAAGCTAGAGATATTGCTAAGTCGGACCATATCAAAGTTGGTGAAAATGATACTATTGGATAGCCCTTCGAAAATAAGGGTTAGTTTATGTAGGTGTCCCTATGTCTAAAATGTACCCCTGCCTATATGGGGGTCAAAAACCGAAAATATTTCCTATGTTCCCCATAGTTAGTTTTTTTTGCGCGGATCTCATTTTGACGAGTTTGGCCGCGGATTTCACTATATGTAATTGTCGGACTACATAAAGGGATACTTTAGGCAGTTTTTGAGAAAAAATTGGATGAGTTTCTTTTCATTTTGATTTTTAATGGTCTTTTGAAGTTTTGGCAAAAAAGCCTATATTTTAGCACAAAAAACGGATATGCAATCCCTTTTGACATTTAAGGTTTTATGCAAACTTTTTGAGGTCAATAATAGTTCACATATTTAATTAGGGATGATTTGCACAAGGGTATTTTGCTATGTGGAATTCAAAAATAATATTAATTTTTCGGCACATTGCGCGCGCGCGGAGATACTAAATATTTCAGAAAGAGCTGAGAATCAGAATTAGTGGACCCAGGAAAACAGATATGGTTTACGACAGTTATAGTAACATTAATTATACGTACGCCTAGAATGTACCTAAGCGCATTCTAGACGCAATGCACTTATCGCGCGCACGCGCTTATTTATCCAATTCCTCAGACTTAGCTGAAAATCAAATCATGATAGCATCAAATAATAAGTAATGCTACAAGCAGCTGTAATTGTTCAGTTATTATGTTGCAGACCAATTCTGCACCGTGCGCGCGCGCTTATATATCAAATACTTAAGACTTACCTGAAAATCTAAACATGATAGCATATTATTCGTATTAGCATAGGCATTAGCATAGGTATTCGATATATAAGCGCACGCGCACGGTGCTGAATTCGTCTGCAACATAATAACTGAACAATTACAGCTGCTTTTAGCATTGCTTACTATTTGATGCTATCATGCTTAGATTTTCAGCTAAGTCTTAGGTATTCGATATATAAGCGCGCGCGCACGGTGCAGAATTGGTCTGCAACATAATAACTGAACAATTACAGCTGCTTGTAGCATTACTTATTATTTGATGCTATCATGATTTGATTTTCAGCTAAGTCTGAGGAATTGGATAAATAAGCGCGTGCGCGCGATAAGTGCATTGCGTCTAGAATGCGCTTAGGTACATTCTAGGCGTACGTATAATTAATGTTACTATAACTGTCGTAAACCATATCTGTTTTCCTGGGTCCACTAATTCTGATTCTCAGCTCTTTCTGAAATATTTAGTATCTCCGCGCGCGCGCAATGTGCCGAAAAATTAATATTATTTTTGAATTCCACATAGCAAAATACCCTTGTGCAAATCATCCCTAATTAAATATGTGAACAATTATTGACCTCAAAAAGTTTGCATAAAACCTTAAGTGCCAAAAAGGATTGCATATCCGTTTTTTGTGCTAAAATATAGGCTTTTTTGCCAAAACTTCAAAAGACAATTAAAAATCAAAATGAAAAGAAACTCATCCAATTTTTTCTCAAAAACTGCCTAAAGTATCCCTTTATGTAGTCCGACAATTACATATAGTGAAATCCGCGGCCAAACTCGTCAAAATGAGATCCGCGCAAAAAAAACTAACTATGGGGAACATAGGAAATATTTTCGGTTTTTGACCCCCATATAGGCAGGGGTACATTTTAGACATAGGGACACCTACATAAACTAACCCTTATTTTCGAAGGGCTATCCAATAGTATCATTTTCACCAACTTTGATATGGTCCTTTGGTAAGAAAAATATCGGTACTTCTAATCCTTAAGCATGGTTGCCACATCATAGCAAGTTTTACTCTTCAATTGAAAGACCAATCTTTTTGAGAAATGGTCCCTTGTATGAATCTCGTCCACAATGGCCTAAATGTGCTACATTCTTTCGACGTGTAGAATATTTTGTATTCTACGGTGTATAGAACTTCATAACGTATTGCATAAATACTCTGTTGCTATTACTATTAGCCTTAACTTATTGAAGATTAGGAGTAATGCTGATGTGAAAGTAGTACAAACAGTTACATTTACATCTATCTACAAATACTTTGGTGTGTGCAAGCACATGGAGAATATCTACACAATATCTATCTCAAGTCAACGAGCAAGGCATTAATGCTATTTTTACTCCTAATGAAGGTTAGGCTCCCATACGAAACTTTTACGTACATAGTAACTAACAAGTACCTAAGGTGTGTGTGTCGTCTTAATTAGAACTCTCTCATTGCTCTACTGAAAATAAATATTTTAAATCTTGACAAACAAAAGATGACTTGTCATACTTTGCATACTGTACCACCTGTTGTATAATCTATATGTAAACAGCTCTTGCCGACTCTTCTGTTTCCGTCCGTGTTCATTATTAGTCTGACACTTTACTAATTTCATTCTATTAGGGAAGTGCAATTACAACGGGAGAAACTTTATTCTATAAAGGAAGTGCAACTACAACGGGAGAAATTGTACTCTATAAAGTGCAACCACAACGGGAGAAATTGTACTCTATAAAGGAGGCGCAATCACAACGGGAGAAATTGTATTCTATAAGGGAGGTACACCTACCATGTTAGATATCTTATTCTATTAGGGGTGGAGCATCTACTGCGGAGGAAACTTAATTCTTTAATGGAAACTGCATTTACTAAAAGACATTTTATTCTATTAGAATTATTGCATTTACTACTGGAGATATTTTACTCCTTTAGAGAAACTGCATTTACTACGGAAGAACCTTATTGCTTTCAGGGAAACTAAATTTACTGGAAAATGCTACTACGGAATGCATTTTATTCTGTCAGGGGAGTTGCATTTATTACTGGAGAAGTTTTATTCCTTTAGGAAAACTACATATACTATGGAGGACATTTCATTCTATTAGAGGAGATGCATATACTACGGGAAAAAATTGTATTTACCACGGAAATTTTTTTATTCTTGAACGGCAACTTTTATGAGCATAATTATATCCAAGTGGTGAGTGATTTATTGTTTCAAGGAATTCCTCTTCAATTTTAAAATACAGTAATTTTACATACAGTTGTACTTCTATTACTTTGGAATGGACCACTAGGAAACTGCGGTTCTGCTCAGTTGCCAGTAACTTACAAGACGACGTTAATAATTCAACTTGGGGCCCTGCATTGGTTTAATTAAAGTTATATTTGGAAGCCAGAGTGTTCTTAAAAGAACACTGGTTTTTAAAATTATAACTTGAACAAGTTAGTAAGGAGAACTGGTTTCTATCTTAACATAATAGCGGAGTAATTGTATAAGAAAAATTATATCACAGTTGATCATTGGGTATTAATTCTGAGGACACAGTATTCAATTTCAGTTGGACACGGATACAGACATACACA